>JAMAJW010000044.1:0-67400 GCA_023628855.1 Coniochaeta sp. PK30-01 | reverse complement strand
CGAATTTGAGCCCCATATTTACCGCCCCACTTGATGCGGATTACCGTGCAAGGATGGCAAAAAAAAAGTCAATTAAAATTTAGCAGAACTTAGGTAAGCCGAGTGGCGCGCTCTGACGCGTTTGTCCCATCGTGAAACTTCCATACCTAGACAAAGAACATGAAGGTATAACAACTTGAAGGTCATCCAACTCACCATCGACGCCTGGATGTTGGGTTACAAGGTTACAAGTCCCAGCGTCATACAACCCTCTATAATCCACAGAGGGAAAAGGCTCTATAATTACCCAGATCACAACCGACATCAGCCATCCGAGACCTGCATAAGGCAAGAGGCTCGTCCGTGGTTGCCTTCAACCCACTCCCTCCGGAGTTCTGCGGTCGGCGAGCCGCAGTTGCCTCGCCGGACCTAAGGCACCTTCCCTTAGACATCTACCTGTTTCGTCTCTCCTTCTCATTCTGGTTGCATAACCTCCAAGATTTCTGTCAAACTCTCCGACATAGAAGTCCACAATCGCGTTCGTTCCATCCATAGTTGGCAACCCAATGGTGGGACGTGCCGGAAATGTCCTCTCAACCCGACACCACTCCGCTTCCCTCAGACCTTGAGGGATTACAGAGCCTCATCACAGAACTCAATGATAATCTGGTCATACAACGCGCAATTTATGCCTCACTGAAGGGGATGCCACAAGAGTCGGATGTCTTGAACGGCCTGGAAGACTGCAAGGCTGAATTTAGGAAGGTTCAGAAGCGACTATCCGCAGCACGCAGGGCCCACTACGAAGGTACTGTACCTAGCACTCTTCACTTCACCGGCTTTGCACCAAAGGTTGACCCCGTTGCTAACTTGAATTCCCCCAACCAAGCTCAGAAAGCTGCGAACCCCAAGCCGGTAACACAAACCATGCAGCCAGGGCAGAAAGGCAGTAATTACGGGGACTTCCCTGGAGGTAAGGCCTGCACCACACCCCGCCAGTGTCAACCTCGCCCTGCATATTGCGGGAGCCTGACAAGGCAACTTTTGTCACAGAGTTGGCTAATGACTTTTGCCAGGTTCGCGCTCTGCATCATCATCATCGTCGTCGAACACGCCGGATATGCTTGAGCATCGCGCAACCGGCGCTATGGGTGCCCCTCCATCGCGCCCGGCCACGCCATCCAGAAAGCGAACATATAGCCATGCCAACATTACCCCGGCAAAGCCTGGCCAGAACAAGTCTCGCCGAAGCGATCCGAACCAGCTGGCTGGTCCTGGAAGCTCTCCGTCAACTGTGTTGAGTAGCGACCGCGACGACGTCTCTGTCATCGACCTTACTGGGTAAGTCTATATATCCCTTCTGCCTGGCAATGCTCCAAGAGATGAACTATTGCCTGGCTGCCGCCTACATGTCGCTTCACAGAGCACTTTCATTTACTGACGAATTTGCACAGGGACGATGATGAGTTGTACAAGCGATTAGAAGAAACGGAGCAACACTACCAGCGTAACAAGCAAGTTGCCGACAGCGATGCTGCCATTGCACGGCAGCTCCAGGATCAAGGCTTCTCGGTTGTGCCTTCGTCTTCATCTCATGCACCCCGGAGCAGCCAAACTGTGGGCTCGACTCCGAATTATTTTGATCGCATGCTTCCTCACCGATCATCCCAGACTCCAGCTCCACAGTCTTTTCAGAACGGGCGTGGTCTACCGACTGGCCAGTCTGGAGGGAATGTCAAGGTCATTCCGGAGCGGCCATCTTCACGGACAGCTTATCTAAACCGCAACTTTCCCACACCTCTTGCTCCAGATTCCCGCCACGACACCCGTCGGATGCCCGGAGCGTATGTGGATTCAGACGAAGACGACGGAGGTCGTCCAGTTCACAACGAAGGGGCCAATCCCCATGTTTCTTCGTCTTCACGTGTGCCCGCAGCCACATCTTCGGCTTTTGACCGAGCCCTTGAGGCTGCCAATGCGGCACGTCAGGAGTCAATGGCTGAAAGCCGACGTGGTGCCGCCGCCCTGGCGGCTCGACAGGCGGCACTCATCCGGGAGAGAAATGGGTATTCTAACCACCCATCTCAGCCTCCTCCACCTGGCTTACATGCCCCGAGTTTGCCTCCTGGCCAGTCCCCTTCCTGGCTCAACCAACTTGAAAGTGATGGATTCGCCCCCTACGTTCCTCCAGACTGCCCTCCTAGACGCCCAGATCCTAGCCGCCCAGGTTTTGTTGGCATCCCGCTCCTTGTCCCCGGCAATAAGCATACACCGGGAAGGATCGTGTACAAGAGCGAGGGTTCGAGTTCGGGTGATGCACTGGGAAACATCATTAACCGGACAAGCGGTTACGATTACGACAGCTTAATCGATGCGGCCGGCATGCCCCTTGATAATAGACTCACGAGCTACATCCACGACGTTATGGATGATCCTCGGAAGACGTCAGAGGAGATACAGAATCTGCTCTCCAACATCCGGCCGGATATGGAAATCCCTGAGGAGGAACGTGGCGAGACTCCGGAGGCCTTGAAGTACCCGCTCTACACACATCAGCAGCTTGCCCTCAAGTGGATGTCAGGCATGGAGGAAGGTACCAACAAGGGTGGCATTCTTGCAGATGACATGGGTCTTGGCAAGACTATCTCAACCTTGTCACTGATGGTGACTCGCAAGTCCACTACACCTGTCAAGACCAATCTCATCGTCGGTCCGGTGGCACTGGTCAAACAGTGGGAAGCCGAGATACGCAAAAAGCTGAAGCCCGAGCATCGCCTCAGCGTCATACTCTTCCACCAGAAGAAGATCCTTTATTCCGACATGAAGACATATGACGTGGTCCTGACGACGTACGGCAAGCTGGCATCTGAGTACAAGAAATACCTGAAACATCTCGAAGCCCGCCGGGAGTCTACGCGGTACGATGCGCACGACGACCTCGAACTGCAGCGCCTGTGCCCGCTCATCCATCCCAGGAGCAAGTTTTATCGTGTCATCCTTGACGAAGCACAGTGCATCAAGAACAGGCTGGGTCAAGCATCTCTGGGATGCAATCAGCTGTCCGCTGAGTATCGCTGGTGCCTGACGGGAACGCCAATGATGAACGGCGTGACGGAGCTCTACCCACTCATCCGTTTCTTGAAGATCCGGCCCTACAATGAGCTCTCCAAGTTCACGCACCACTTTGGCGGCTTGACTGCGAAGAAATACACCAGCGAGAACGCCAAGGAGCGGTCCATGCAGCAACTTCGCATCGTTTTGAAGGCCATCATGCTCAGACGGATGAAGGATTCAACGATTGATGGAAAGCCGATTCTGACCCTACCGCCAAAGGCGGAACTCATTCAGAACTGTGTCTTCTCCGAGGACGAGCAAGGCTTCTACCAACAACTGGAGACCAAGTCCCAAGTCATTTTCAACAAGTACCTTCGCGCAGGTACTGTCGGGAAGAACTATTCTCATGTCCTCGTCCTCTTGCTGCGTCTGCGTCAGGCATGCTGTCACCCACATCTGAACATGGATGTGGAGTATGCCTCGGTCAACAACGAGGTAGCTCCCGAAGCCATGGAGGACTTTGCAAAGCAGTTAGACGCTGCTGTGGTGGCCCGACTGAAGGCTGCCGAGGGATTTGACTGTCCGATCTGCTTTGATGCTGTTGCGGATCCTACCATCTTTATCCCTTGCGGACATGATACCTGCGCCGAATGCTTCACCGCCTTGACCGAAAACTCGATTCAGGCTAACATCCAGTCGGGCCAAGAAGGAGGAGATGCTCCTGCTAAATGTCCAGAGTGCAGGGCGCCCGTTCAGCCGAAGAAGGTGATCACTTACACCGTGTTCAAGAAGGTCCACATGTCAGAAACCATCACCGACGATCCTAGCGAGGACAAGGCTGCCGCCGAAGAGGAAGACGATGCTACGGAGAGTGACAGCGACGATGAAACAGCTTCCGAGGCCAGCGATGATGATGCGGACGAGAACGGCGACCTCAGAGACTTCATCGTTCCAGATGATGAAGAGACAGAGTCCGGGGAAGAATCACCTGCTACTGACGACGACGACGAGTTTCCTGAGGTGCTCGGCGGTGCCGAGAAGAAGTCAAGCAAGCCGCTGCCGACGCCCAAAAAAGCCAACAAGGCGAAGAAGAGCAAGCGGACCAAGAAGGATAAGAAGGATAAGAAGGGCAAGGGGAAGGCCGACGACGTGAAGCCCCACATGCTGAAGACCCTCCGCCTCGAGGCCAGCAAGAACCAGGAAGCCCGCCGCAAATACATGCGCTACCTGAAAAAGAACTGGCAGCCGTCGGCCAAGACGACGAAGGTGTGTGAGCTCCTGAAGGAGATCGAGCCCAGTGGCGAGAAGACCATCATCTTCTCCCAGTGGACCGCTCTGCTTGACCTTCTCGAGATCCCTTTGAAGCACGAACTCGGCATCAAATACTGTCGCTACGATGGTGGAATGTCGCGCCCTCAGCGTGACGAGGCAATCACGCAGTTCGTCGAGAATCCCCGCGTCAAGGTCTTGCTCGTGTCCCTACGTGCTGGCAACGCCGGGCTCAACCTTACCGTGGCGTCACACGTCATCATCTGCGACCCGTTCTGGAACCCGTTTATCGAGATGCAGGCCGTCGACCGCGCTCACCGTATCGGCCAGCAACTTCCTGTCCAGGTCCACCGCGTCCTGGTCAAGGGAAAGGCCGCCGACGGCGGCGAAGGTGGCGAAGGCGGAGCCGCCAATGCGCTCGCCGAGACAGTGGAGGATCGCATTGTCAAGCTCCAGGACCAGAAGCGCGACCTCATCAACGCCGCTCTGGATGAGGGAGAGAGCCGCAGTCTCGGTCGACTGAGCGAGCAGGAGCTCCGGTATCTCTTTGGCGTGTCGTCTCGTCCGACCCGTTAGGCGGCTGAGGAACGACCTTTACGCCGCATATCGCCAACTCCGCGTTATTTTGCCCCCCTATTTGCTATCCCCTGCATTCTCATGAAGTAATGTCATCGCGTGGTCTTTTGTGTGTCATGATTTGTTTTATCTCCGTAGTGTTTTTCGACAGGCTTTGGCCTGTATGTGGTGACCATCATTCCTATGTCCTGTTATCCGGCGTGATATAGAGGAGGAAGGTGCAGACGAAGCACTTGCTGCCAGTGGAGCCGGGGAGTTGTCTCATGATAATGGTCGTGTACGAGGGAGCATGCTTGTTTGAGAGGTGTATTATGCTAGAGGGTTCGTGTACGTGGTCGAGATGGCATGGCATAAGGACACGGTGTTCAGGCGCCAACTGGTCTCCTTTGCTTCTACATGTACTCGGCAGCCGACAGGCGTTAGGTAGCTGGCATCATTTGCATTGCTAAGACTCGCTTATGGCGAATAAAGATGGAGTTTCTCATGATTGAGTTGCCTGTATCAACCTCCGTCAGCTTCTAGATTTACTGCATTGCATTTTTGTGGCCTTGCCACTGCTCTCCAGAGGTGTCCGAGTGCATACTTGGATAGATAGTGTATCCGTAAACTCGGCCTTCTGCCAGTCGAGTGACAACTTCTTACTGTAATCAGCTCCTATTCACCATGGCTTCTGCGACATTCGTGGCCATGGTCCGCTTGGCTCCGATACCGCCCAGTCTGACGGTACGTCCGGGGACCCAAGGCAGCTTGGCGCAGCTTCGCCCCACCATGCTTATCAGATCCGTTGTTATCAGATGATCAGATAAAGGGCTCAACGGCACCCCGCCTTGCGTTATCATCGCTCTTCCATCCGTCATCTACGACGACTCCACGACGATTTCTCCAAAACCGTCGGATAACGTCCCATGGGTTCACCACGTCATGAATGCCGCGTTTCGCCATGTGATCTCGAGAGGCGTCACTGTTGCTGCGACAGATGACGTTGGAGACGAGATTCCGGACTGGGCCAGAGATCCAGAAAAGGTCGCTTATCTGAGGTTTCTCATCGATGGCATCTACCATGGGCGAAATGTAATTGCCAGTTATAACGTGGTGGTGCTGGCCGTGATTCTCGCGTTGGCGGCATTCCAATTTCTGGAAACAAGACGAGACCGGAGGAAATGGCGGCAGCGGTTAGCAGGATCGAACTCCGGGTTTGCCGAAGACAAATCGCGTTCGGGTGCGAGCGACCACCCAAGCGATTGCCTCGTTCTTGAAGATGACGGGGGATTTTCATCGTCAAGTAGCACATTACGCGAGGGAGATGTCACGCCGCCAGACCCAAAGCAAGCCGACCTCGACCTAGAACACCGTCCACTCCTGTCACGGCCGAGCCCTCCGGCTCGGCCTATACGGTCGAGGTTGCGAAGCGCATCCTGCGCAGTCAGGGCCTGGTTGGCATACCAGCCTCGCCCGATACCCGTTGTCAACCGTCAGCTTCCATCTAATGGGACTTCAGCCTTTGTTGTGATCTTTATCGGGTATAACGTCTTCCTTCATGTCTACCAGCTGCCCCTGGGAGCGAAGTACTTCTTCCTCTTCGCGGACCGGGCCGGCTATGTCTTCATCGTCAACCTGCCTCTGCTATATCTCCTTGCCGCGAAGACACAGCCGTTGAAGGTGCTGACAGGGCGGTCTTACGAAGCGCTGAACATCTTCCACCGTCGGCTCGGAGAGTTCATGTGTCTCGAGGCGCTCGTCCACATGGTGAGCATGCTCGTGTGGCGCATCTTCCTGGAGCCAGACTGGCTCCTGAAGGGCGATACCCTGCGAGACTATCTCTTCCACCCGCTCATTCTCGAAGGCTTCGGCGCCTTTCTGTCCTACGAGCTGCTGTACTTCACCTCGCTGGCGAGCTTCCGGCAGCGCTGGTACGAGCTCTTCCTAGCGTCGCACGTCTTCTTGCAGGTCGTGGCTCTGGTGTTCCTCTGGCTCCATTTTGCGACCAGCCGGCCGTACGTGGCCTTGGCTCTAGGTATCTTCCTCTTAGACCGCCTCGTCTGGCGGCTGAGTCTCAAGTCGATGTTGACAACAGCCGACGTCTCGATCCTGGAAGACGGAGAGACGCTCATGCTCTCGGCAGACTGGGACATCCCACAGCGCACCGCCGCATCGCGACTCCTCACGCACAACATCCGCAACGGCTGGCGGCCGACAGACCACGTCTTCCTCACGGTGCCTAGCCTCGGCCGCTCGCACACCCTCCAAGCCCACCCCTTCACCATAGCGTCCGCTGCGCCGCCAGTGTCCTCCTGGACGGACCCACCATCACAAGACCAGTCCCGCCAAACCCACGCCTGGCTCAACCTCCTCATCCGCTCCCACGCAGGCTTTACGTCCGCGCTCCTCTCCCACGCCCGCGGCCACTCCACGGTGCAAGTCCGCCTCGACGGGCCCTACGGCTCCTCCCACGCCCTCGACGTGCTCCGCGCCTCCGACACGGCCCTGCTCGTGGCAGGCGGGTCCGGCATCGCCGTCGCCTATCCCCTGGCCGAGGCGCTGCTCCTCCACGGCGACACGCAGCAGCGCGTGCGGATGCTGTGGGTCGTCCACTCCCGCGCGCACAGGCAGTGGATACCCGCGGAGCAGCTGCGGGAGCTGGTCGGCGCCGGGCTGGAGCTCGTGGTGCCGGAGCCGACGGCCGAGGCGGGCCGGCCGGACGTGGCGGGGCTTGTGGAGGGGTGGATTGCCGAGGGGGCGGATGGCGGGCGCGGCGAGGTCGGGGTTGTCGTCTCGGGACCGGACGGGATGAACAGGAGCGTGGTGAATGTTTGTGCTGAGGGGGTCGGGCGGGGATTGCATGTTCGGATTGCGGTGGAGAAGTTTGGGTGGTGATGGCGGCTGGAATTCTATGTGTTGGGCATTGCAAGGCGGTTGGTCCTTTGGCTTATTGTTTGGGTAGTTCATAGACTTAGGTACTGTACATGACATACATATATTCGCGTAACCTGGGGGCTCTGGATTAGGAGCCGGAAACGATGCACTCCTCGATGAGGTAACCCGCCCGCTCACTACAGAGGGTGCCGACGTACAACTGATCTGCCCATCGTGATCATGGCTTCCTTGTCCTATACCAATCGGGTGCCTGCTCAGGGTGTCCTTCCAGCACTCATCTGGAGAGTGTCCCTTGTGAGGACATGAGCCCTTCTTTCCTCGCCTGCGGCGGCTGTTGCTGTTGTCGACGTAACGTAGAGACGCTTCGTCCCGGAGGTCGGCCATCACCCACGTCAGGGTGATATCCAATGGCACGCAAAGGAGCTCGTTCCATCGCAAGCTCCTCGACCGCCCTGCCATGCCGGATGAGGGCGAGGCGGACTTTGTCAAAGGCCATGCAGTATTCGTGGACCGTTTTAAAGTCGCCAGATTACATGGTCCAGTATAATCAGGTCCATGAAGCGTACTGGCCCGCAGCCAACAGCGCATGCCTCCGACGGCATGGAACGGTCCAGCATCGCTTTGCAGACTGCACCTCTGCTGCTCTGCTCTGGGCGACACGATCAACAACGACGTGGCTATCCACCGATCTCCCAACAATTATCTGCCAATCTATACAGTAGATGAATGCCTCTCGCTTACAATCGAAGCGTATAGCGGACATGTATGCTGTCGCGCTTCTGTCGCAAGTGTATAATGCCCCTCAATTCTCCCAAAATATGTTGCGGGACAGGCCCCCTATTTAGGTATGCACACAGCGACCTTCGACGATGCGAAGCCCATATGCGTACAGAGTCTGATAAAGATAAAATGCGCGGCAGTTGCTGCGGGTTGTTTTTTTCGGTGAGAATGTGGTATCCTGTGTATGTCTGCAATTTTTAAATTTATTGTATTGTAAGAAGAAAAAAGGTTCCTAGAAACGGCCCAAAAAAAAAAAAGGAAAAATAGAAAAATGAAGGTCTCGCCCGGGATCGAACCGGGGTTGACGGAATCAGAATCCGCCGTGATAGCCACTACACTACGAAACCGGGCAGGATTAATCCTGGTTATTGAGAACTGCGTAAATTTGCTACATGTTGTGTCAATCAATCGCGCTAACCTACAATTTCGCCATCGCATTCCTTGTCAATAGGTGCCTGACTTTCCTCTCCTAAAACCAATGCAATTTAAACCTAACAGAAGTACCGACGAACAGAAGACCTTGCAATTCTAGTATGCTAGTCTTCACTATGTACACCGCATCAACTGTCGTTTCATTGAAACGGGAATTGCGTTCCCTCAATGCGCACCAGCTCAGCCAGCACTTCGCGCAGTAACGGACGCTTCATTGCATCCCCCAAGACACCACCCACCACTGCCCTTTTTCCCTTCTTAGCATCAATTGCCTCGCTCATGAAGTCTTTCGCAGCGGCTACCTCCGTCGCCCACCACTTCCGAGCAACACCCATCGTCTCCTTGGCCGAAGGCACAGCCCCGCGCCCATCCCAATCACTGGGAACCAGTCTCCCGTTCCTCAGTACGACACCCCTCTTCCTGCCCTTCCACTCCGGCGCCCCGGCCGTGCAGGCCCTGATCAGCTCCCTGACCTGCGCGGGCGTCTCCTCGAACCGGGGAAACGCCCCCGCCCCGCCCCACTCCGGGTCCGGATCCCGCAGTAGCTCGTGATCGATCCCGCACCGCACCACCGCGCGCCCCTCGAAGATGCACCACAGCAGCTTTCCGAGCATGAACGTCTGCGCGCGCTCGAGCAGCGTCGTCTCCTCCACCGTTGCCCCTTCCCCTTCCACTTCCACTCCCCCATCTCCTCCTCCTCCACCTCCTCGTCCGGCGCCTGAGCCTCCGCACCGCCTGTCCGCGAGCGCGAGCCACGGGGCGCTAAACCCGCCGACGACGTCGCGGTAGCGCTCGTCCTGCGTCTGCGGCGCCCAGCCGGGCATGTGGCGCCGCAGCATTGCCGCGAGCTCGTCGCGCGTCGCGGCGTCGGGCGCGCGCGCGGCCAGCAGCTCGAGGTACTCGACGTAGGCGATCTCGGGCGGCGACCAGCTGAACCAGCCGCCACGCTGCTCGAGGTCGAGGAGCACGGCGTCGATTTTTCCTTGTCGTTCTCCCCCGGTCTCTTGGCGGAGCACGACATTGTCCGGTTTCAGGTCCGGGTAGAACCCCCCGGAGAGGTTGACGTGGATCAGGGCCGAGGTGACCTGGCGCGCCCAGCGGAACCGGTCGGACAGGCTGGGCGGCGTGGGCGTGGGCGTCGAGGAGGAGGAGGAGTGGGGGAGGTAGGCGGCCAGGGAGCCGAGGGGGTAGTACTCGAGCACGAAGCCCGCGACGCCGCGCTTGCCGCCGAAGCGGCACTTGTGGGTTACGACGTAGAGGGGCCGGCGGACGAGGTTGTCGTGGGCCGGTAGTGAGAGGAGCATCTTCAGCTCGTTGTAGAGGTATTTCTGGTCGCGGAGGAGGGACTTGAAGACGAAGTCGCGGTCGGAGTGGCGTGGAATCTTGACGATGGTGATGGCTTCGTGGATCTGGGAGCGGAAGAGGAGGTCGGTCGTGTCGACTGTTGCTGGCCAGGACAGGTCCGATGGCCACATTTGCTGGAGGGTGTCGAGGCTTACCATTGCTTGCTCGACTTCGTAGTTTGGCCTGAGATGTATAGCTTCTGCTGTGTCGACTGGATCGGGGGTGAGTTCGTCGACGACGATCTGAGAGCCGAATGGCAGAGAGAGGTATTTGTCTTTGAAATCGGGGAGGGAACTGGACCAGTGGTCCAACGCCTGGAGCAGATGCTTTGAGGTGGAGGAGTTGATGGCTGATTGCTTGCTTGTTGCGCACATGACCACATCGGGCTTCAGAGCTCGTCTAACGTGTTGCGAATGCTCTTCGAGTGGAGGGATGTACACGTCGACTCGTATCGGCGACGTGTCGATAGCTAACGTTGGCACAGCGAAGAAGCGGAGGCCGTCGATGTCTACTCCGTCCAGCCTCCAGTTTGACGTTTTCGTAGCTTTGTCGCCATTGATGCTGACCGGGCGGCAATCGATTGGCAAGGGATCGGATTCAGTGCCCGGTGTTGAGTCAGGGTATCCATGGTCACTCTCGGTGTCATCGATGTATATAGCCAAGGGGCTGAGTATATCCGAGAAAATATTGCTGGTAAGTTCCATCTTGGTCGATGTTTGGATACTGTTCAGTCTATCCCGAGTTCGTTGTGAGAGACAAGACACATATAGATGATCCAGCCGCTATAAACCCACTACGCCACCCAGATACAAGGGGGCTTCCACCACCCCTGAATGCGCCGAGGCTCCGGGCGGCAACTCTCAGCAGAGCCGCATCTCGACCCCGTGATCCGCTTATCCCCTGCAACTTCCTGATCTCGTCACCTCACCGCATATTTCCATGCAGAGATGACGGTGGAGCTCTCCCGGAAGACTGTCGAGCATGTCAAATCAGAGGGCAGCTACGTCATTGAGTCACGGTCACCAAATACTATCAAGGAGGCTCTGCTCGTCCTATCGGAGTTCAGAGTCCGATCGGCCACAGGAATCGGGCAGGCCGACGGCCAAAAGTGTAAGCCAGCCACTTCGGGGAAGCTTTGCCGCTCGACAAGGAGCAGACAGGAGTGGTGGTAGAGCTGAAAGCGCTGACATTGACAAATTGTTGTATACACTCATCAATCATAAATCGCTCCCACAGGCAATATTATCCGCAAAGACATCCTTGCTGGCAACCAATACCGCCGAATTATCAGATACGTCATGCCTTATCAAACTGGCTGTCATCAAATCATAGCGTCGTTGCAATCTTGGCCGTCTCTGTGTACGAACGTATCTCTCTCTTGTTTGCTGTGAATTCTCAGGAAGTGAGCCTCTCGCTCAGCCGGAACTGGACCTTGGGCACATCAACAATGTTCCAGCGCTCACCGAGCTCGTTATCGTCATAAATCCGAGAGTTACCCTCCTTTAGGGCTCGGGGCAGTTTCCACGCCAGCGTAGGGTGCTTCAGCCACATCCTCACCAGATATCGCGAAGGGCCGTTTTCCGGCTGATCTTCGAAGGCTTCTCGGGAGTGGAGAATACCGTGATTGTTGATGAAGAACAGGTCTCCTGGCTGTGCGCTTACGGTCAGTTGGTTTTCAGTGGCAACCTGCTCAATAAGATCGAGTGCTTCACGCTGCTTCGCGGACAAAGTGGCAAGACCCTGCGCACGGCGGACCCCGTCAAGTCCGAGGAGGGGTTCCCGTGCGAAGTTGAGGATCATCTTCTGTCCGTGATAGTAAAGAAGCGGTCTGGTGCTGCTCTCAAAGAACCGGCCACGGCTGTCGAATGGCCAGATCGGCTCAGCGAGGAGCTGGATCAGGTCCGGACGAGTGGCGGCGATCTTGTTGTAGACCGTCCACGAGGAAGCAAGAATATTTCGCCCTCCTCGGGAGGCACATTCTCGAGTCTGCAGAGCGAGAATGTCGCAGAATGTGTCTGTGTGGAAAGTCTGGTTTGGGAGAGTCAGCGGATGGATGTCTCACGCAGCACTAGAAAGTGGTTTACTTACGGAAGCTCGAGACGAGTAGCGCGTTGGCCTGTCCTTCTGAGGCGCTTTGGAGCGTTTTGCGTCACGAATATGCACTTGTTGACGAATTTGTTAGCCGTTCGTCGGGAGTAAGGTACTCGAAAGCAGACAAAATAGGAGAAACCAGAAAAGGGGTAGGGCCCGAAAAGAACAAGGAGCATACTCAGCATGTTGCCGTCTTCGTCCTGTCTTCCTCTGATACTCCCGATATAGCTGGAGATGCCAAGAAAGATGATCAAGTTGTCCTCAGGAGAGAACTCCTTCGGGTCAAGACCGCGGATAATGGCAAAGCCCTTGCCGCGGTGAATGTCAAGAGTCACTTGGAGCAACTTCTCGCCAAGAGTGGGCAGCGGAAAGTTGCTTGCGGACACTTGACTTCCGTACAAACCAAGTTCTGCGATGGTCAGTCTTTAAAACCATTGGCTTGTCTCAAAGAACGTGTGTGATGGGGGCGAACTCACGGTTGAAGTGCTGAAGAGCAACTCTGACCTCGGCGATTTCACTTTCTGCCAGAGTCAAGATGGTGTCTTCTTCAGGCAGCTTCGAACTGTCCCATGCGAGGCCGCCTCGCATGATCTTGGGCCATTCATGGACTTGGACGGAGCGAAGGGCAGAAGTGCTCTTCAACTGCTGGCCCAAAGGGAGGCGATCTGTCACCAGAGTGGAGGCTGCTGCACGAATCATTGTTATCAGAGCGTTCTTGAGTATTGAGATGATGATCAATTGTGTTGCTAGACTGATTTGCTTCTGATTCAACTCCCATTACCTCGACTTACACGATATCCTCAGGCTCAATTTAACCATCTAGAGAGACGAATGCGGCTCAACAAGATCCAATCAAGTGTTTGCCTTCTTCGGCTGTTCTTGTCTGTTCTTGTCCGGCCTGGGTGTGTAGGCAAGAGAAACGTGCATGATGCAGCCCTTCGGGCAACACCAATGAGCAGCTGCGAAGCTGTCGCGACCCCTCCTTCTTCTCGTCACAGTTTCCACGCAATGATAAGTGCGCCCGGGGCGATTGGTAGCGCATATGCCCATGCAGGCTCTGGCCCAATGGAAGGTCTGCATGCGACAGCCCTAACAACACCCGATGGTTCGTTTGCGGGGGCACGCATAAGCTGATGTTGCAGTGTCCGGTTGCAGATGATCCAGACGTGCCGCATTTCCCCCAGAGCCTCATCACCATCGGCCCAAGTAGAACCGGGCGAGGTCCACTCAGTAACGTGTCAATGAGACCACTCTGCGGGCGGTGCATGCTCCAGCGTGTCGCGCGGCTTCCAGTCCGGATCAAACAGCTGGCTGGTGTACCAGTACGTGCTGTCGTATTCGTCGCTGTGGTTGATCTGGCTAAATTTCCCCGCTGTCCGTCCGGAATGTGTCAGTGATTGCAAAGTACTGGTTCATCAAGTTTGGGGGAAATGCGGCTTACCTTTCGCAATCACACGATCGCGGTAACTTGCCATGAAGAGGCTCTGCTCAGCGTCCAGTCTGGCCATCTTGCGGATCTTCGCAGCGTTCCAGTCGAACTTCTCTCCAAAAGGCTGGTTTCCTTTGCAGCAGTAGTGGAAATGTGCCAGTATGGTCTTTGCACCCGAGTTCGTAGCGCGGACCAGAGACATGTCCATAAATCGCACCTGGCTGCCCGTTAAACTCCGCCACACGCAAGTTGGCGCAAAAGAAGTGAAGAAATTACTCACTGGCCACTGTCTCCTCTGCGCAAAATCCCGTTGAAATCGCATTTGCAGCTCGTAGTTCTGCAGCAAGATGAACGATATCAAGAATGTCACGTACCAGTCCTCCGGCTTGTGCTTCTCGACCATCTTCTCCAAGTCACGCAGGATGTCGTCACGAAGTGGGAGCAGAATCCGGTTGATAATGACCGAACCAAATTGATAGTCGACATAAGGCGGCAGCGACACCCAGTCGTAAAATGGATCATCAGGAAACTGCTCAGTAATGTCTTCGTCATCCTTGTCAGTCCAACACCGCCATCGTGACTCAATGAATCGGCAGACGACCCAAAGTCGTAGTGTCTTTTGCAGGAGCAAGTTCTGGCGCAATTTTTAAGTTAGTAATGTGGGACGTGATGAAGATACGGAAGAGGCTAATGACGCACCGGATGCGGAAAGACCGAAGACCTAATGGCCACGTGGAATATGTCCCAAACCAGCTCGTCCATGCCGTCCAAGATGGACTCGAGGTAGAAGCCCAAGCTATCGTTGATGAAGTCATTCAAGGCTTCAGTGACTGCGTCAGGGTTTGCAATAGCCCAGTTGACCGCATACATTGGACGCCCCTTAAGATCGAGTGCAGTGGGATCATGCGGGGGGACAAACTGCTTCAGTTCTATCTTCAAGAAGCTTCCCCGATCCTGACCGAGGCAGAGGATTCTTGCCGGGCCATCCACCCATTGCTTTTCCATATGGAAGTCTCCGTAGTGTGCCCCAATCATGGGATGGTTCTTATAGAACCGCATGTAGTCCAGGCCTGTTCGAAACAAGGTGCTATCTGACAGCTTGTAGCGCAGGCATGGAAGTCTGCTGAGCCTAGCTTTCTTGTTCTGGCACGACTGGCAAGGGCCGCGAGGGTTGTAGGGATCCGGAATGCACTGTGATCGACTTAGGTCCAATGTCGGAGCGTTTGGAAAGACTGGTACATACCCTATTACGCTGTATTCTGCATCTGACACATGCATTCAGCGCCCGGGTGAGGTTCGTATCGGCTCGGTGGGGTTGCGAGTAAGGAGCCCTCTTCTTGCGCACTCTGTAGCCTAATGCTCCAGGAGTTGGACCGCTTGACAGGGACTTCACTGTTCCTGGCCTCGGCGCGATCAACTTGTACTGCCGACTTCCCAGACTAGAACCGGACCGCGTATCGGCGGAAGTTGTGACGGATACCGAGCGATCGATCTCATCTGCTGAGTCCATGTCCATATCATCATCGCGAGTTGTCGACTCGCTCTCCGCATCCGAACCGGATGACTGGGGCGTAAGATGGATGAAGCCGTCAGTTCCGGACGAGTTGTTGCGGTCTGATCCAGAGATTTCGTCGAAGTCCATCCATTCGTAGTCCTTGTTACACGCGTACCAAGCGTTCTCGATCTCCGGATTGAGGAGAACGACATGTTCGTTAGGAGTATGCTGAACCACGTGAGACACTCCGCCAGAGGACGAGTGTCTCTCGAGGAAGGGGCGTTGCGCGGTGAAGGACGGGAATTCGGCCGCGAACTGGCTCACATCTTGATGCAAGGGGTCTATATTCAGGCTGTTACCATGGTCCCAGAATACGTCCTCGCTCCCGTTAACGGGAAAGCTGGCGAATTGTTGGTCGTCCACATAGAGGTTGTTTAGGCCATGCTGAGTGCTACTGCTGCTGCTGCCACCTCCAAGCGTTAAAGTCGAGCTTGAAGGGCCTCTCTGTAGCTGGAGAAGCTCATCGACCGAGAGGTTGAGGATCCCGGCAGCTCTCTGTAAGACCAAGAGCTGCTCAGGGTCCTGCCGTGAGGACCGTGAAGAACTCATTCTGGATGTGAAGTTGTCGACACAGGTGTGAGCAGTGCTTCACCGAGTATGCGGGGCGCTGGATGCAGCAAGTGTTCAAGATGCGAGTGAGAGCCTCAACTTGATCTTATGAAGACTGATGCTTGGCATCGATGCGGCTTAATGATGTGGCGTATTTGTGGGCCATGATTAAAGACAAGGTTAAGATTAACCTGCGAGAACACATCTCCGTAATATTTCGTTCCGTGAAAACAAAAGAATGAATGAAGACAGGCGTTGATTCAGGCTTCCAGCTTTTTTTTCCCCCCTTGCCCGGCTGGCCGTGTCACCAATCCGGAAACTGGGGGTGGGCGTGCAGGGGCTGTGCTGCGCCAGACGTTCAGCCAATGAGCAGCTCTGGCCATCTCATCGGTTATGGCCTGCAGTTGCGACAACCTGAGCAGCGCAACCACGCAGCCCTTCCACAGGTGCTCTGCTAACCGGTGAGACAGTATGTGCGGGTGGGCTAAACTCGGTTGGGCCAGTCTTACCTGCCATTCCCCGGTTGGCTGAGCATGATCTCGCCGAAAGTTTCTCACAAATCAGCAGACAGTCAACACTGATCATCAGGCTGTGGTGTTCTGTGATATTGGCTTCGTGTAACATGTAATCATCTGCTTTTCGGACATCAAACTCCATGACGGTCGGCTGCAACGGGATACGCTAGTGAGCCTCGGTTTTCCTGAGAGCATAATACCAGAGCCTTACCGACGCACCACTGACCGCGACCAGGGAAGCAAGACCCTGGCAGTGTGGAGGAATATAACCTAACGGTTGAAGCTCCCGTACACGCCCAGCCTTGATCCCCAAGCCACGAGCGTTGCGTACCAGGGATGTCCCTTCCAACATTCCCTTCCTTCGCTGTTCTTAAACTTCTCGAGACCAAGGAGTATCCCTTGCCTCTAAGGGACATTGATTGCATTCCCTCCAAACCAAACCGATGTGATCGGCCCGAGCGATGGTCTCTCTGAGAGAGATCCGTTAATGTTACTGTTAACCAGACCCTTGCACAGCTTATTGCAAGGTCTTTAAGGCATGTCTCAACCATATCTCCAGTTACTCAACCAGAAGCTCGACATGTCTCGAGAGTCCCGAAAACATATTGATACCCCGTACTGCCTTCAGAACAGACGCCGTGACATGATGCTTCCCGGTCAGGACCATGCAATCCTTCGATTCTACGATAGCAGACTTGCACCCGCCACCTACTCCAATCCTGAACACATCCCTTGATGTCCACCCGTCCGGAATGGCATTGCCGTCGGACCAAGAAGGAGAAGCAACATCATACATCATCCTGGAGGACAGAGCCTCGTCTGTCGATGCACGCACTGTCGCACGGAACATGTGCGGCTGATCGGGGACGTCGTTGGCCGGTTGTGCGTCAATCAGCGCCTCTCCTCAAGACAAGTGTCAGGATACCGCACCAACCGTGGATGTCACTGTGAACCATCGTACATGTGTGTCCGGATGGGGGTTTTGCAATGCCGGTGCCGTCACCGAATGTCGCGGCCTCCCCGGTTATGCACTATCTCATGATGTCTGAATGCATTAGTTCCAACCTCCTCTCGGCATACCACGCAGGAGCTATATTGAGAACTAGCAGTGAGGTTCCGGATGCGGCATTGTACCTCAAGCCATCTTCTTTCCCTCCTTTTGTTGGTCGTACTGTATCTAGATGGGCCTTATTCTCATGCCGGTCACTCTTCCACGACTGCCTCCCCAAAGCAGCTCACCGTGCTGTAGGAATCCGCGACACCGGTTACGATCTGACCAATGCCCTCTTCAGGACCGTCCTACATCTGATCACTATCTATCGTGCCAATGAATACGTTGAAAAATCTCCTGGTCACCATCTTCAAGCCTCGGATATGTTCAACTGAACGGACGAGCCATGATTCGTATCCTGTCCCTCTGACCTCTGTCCCTAGAAATTCCCTCAAACACTCCTGCTGTTATGGGCAGGTCTGCTTCCAGTTCGCTACCCAAATCCCCGATACTTTGCCACAGCACGCAGAATGTCTGCTTCGGTGCAGTACGAGCCTTTCGCCATCACCATGACGCTTAAGGCAGAATCCCGCCAAGCCTACCAAACCGACGACGTCTGCTACATCCACGAACCCCTCTGATATGTGTGCAGTGGCGAAGGTGCGTCCCGCGGACTACAGACTGACACGTTTATCTTGATAGCGGCGGCGTTTGCTGACATTGTTGGTCCTCGTTGTTCAGCCTGCAAGAATCACTTAGTTCTGTCCGAAGTGTCCTGACCATCATCGATATAATTCGACGACATGATATCTTCATCCTCTCCATTCGGCTGGAGATCTCCCCCCAATTCAGTCAAAAGATCCTGACCACATCGATACAGAAGACACTGCCTGGCGTGCCCTTGTTGGTCTCGTCGAAGTCTACAAGCGAGATATCGTATATGTGGTACAGGCGTCCCTGAGGAGGCCATATATTTTCTACACAGCTCATATCACGGTTCTGTGCAGGTACCAGGTACAACAAAAATTTAGTCCACTACGACGAAGCTGGTTACGAAACTTCAAAGCCATACCATCCAGATCTCAGAACCAGCTTAGATGATATTGTGAGTGTACCCCCTGGAAACGCTCGTACGGCACGATCTTTCCAGAACCCAGATGTGGCGGATTCCGGAGTCTTGGGTAGGCTCTCTCCGGAACCAAGTCTCAGATTTGTTTTCATATGTGACGGTGGTGAGAAAGCAAGTTGACCAGCTATTCATTACGTCTATTTGACTGATGAGACTATAGATTCCATGCGCAATGCTCAACATGGGATACATCTGTCAGACACAACCAGCTAACTCATGGCGATCTGTTCTCCTTCGCCACGTTTCATTTCTTGCCTGAAAAAGACAACCTTACCGGCTTTCCTCAGCCTATCATGGTACAACCCGTTCTTTCAGTGCCTTGTGGCTCTCACGAAATAGAGTTCTCACCTGCTATTTGGAGACACCTCTTCAGTTACTGGGAATAAGCCGAGTCTAGCTTTCGTGGTCTTGTTGGCAAGATGACGACCTCAACGCGGCGATAAGACCACTGCAGCAGATGCGCTCAAAATTCCTGGTTCAGCCAGACATCCGATCGCAACCTCTGGTATTGTCGCAACTTTTGGACACTCTTCTGACAAGACTGTGGACAAAATATAATCATTCCTCCACTCGCTGTCTCACAAACCAATCTTCTCTTTTCTTGTCCTTCTACTCTTTGTTCATCTTCATTTGATTTTACTAAAATGGAGGAAATGGAGGAAACCAGGTTCAGAGTTGGATCGATGAGGATAGGCAGCTTTGTCTTGTTATGAAACCGGGGCATATACTCGGTAGCTTACAACACAAGTACTGCTTCTACAATCCCCCGGTCCTGGCCGTACCGACACGAGCACAGACGGGATGGCAGGCATCGTCACGGCCAGGGTGGTCTGTTCCAGCCACGGCACGGCTATACGCTTATTTGGGCCGTTTGACGATGACTGGTAAATTTAGGCAAGTCTGCAAGTGGAAGTTGAGCTGAGGGAGTGTTCCCTCCAGTTCTAAGCAATGTTCTCCCACATTTAGCATCGAGAGCTGGGCGTATGTAGAGCGTTGGCGAGTATCTCTTTGTTTCGAGACATTCAACGCGCACTTTGCAACACTTGGGTGGAAACCTTGCCCGCCTTAGATAGCCTTCGCCGCTTCAGATCTCGTCCCCGTGATCGGCGGGGTCTCACAGAAGGGCGGATAAGTATGAGCCGTAAGGTAGATAGTCGTTCCCAGATGATCCGCTCTGGTTGTGCTATCACAGCTACGGTGCTCAAAGCCGCACTGCTGCTGTGTGATAGACTCGGAGTGTAGGAGTTTCGAATTCATTCAGTTTGTTTTCAATGCTAGAGCCCCTGAGTGAAATTGCAGCGGTGGTGATGATTCGAGGTCATTGAAACACGTATTTCCATAGTCATGTGCATCCATTCAAGCCAGGATATCATTCTAGAGTCTCTACTGCCTTAGCTATCCGAAGATGATACCATAGTTACGCAGTAGGGTGAGTATCCGAGCTTTGATCTCCACTCAAGCACGACCTGGTACGGGCGATCTTTACCTATCTGGTAAGCATATATTCCATCCTTGTTGAACGCGGTATCATGCTAAATCTAGAGTAGATTATATACCCCCTAGATGCCCGCAACATCAGCAACGAAATGTTGGTCATCCCCCCTGAGACACCAGTGAAGAAATTATGAATAGTGTATGTCTGCAGGAGAATCAGGAAAGTGATGTGATTTGATACAGGCGTCTTGTTTTAACGGAGGTTGATAACCTCCGTCTACCGATGCCACGATGAGGCGGCCTCAGCACTCACGGAGCTTAGGTGATACTATGAGCGAATTATAATTCACTCTTTGTCGTGCTCACGTGCTTTTATCTTTTGTGATGCCACATTCGATATCTCTCCGCCTCTGGAAGCAATATACACATACACATGTAACTTTCCCTGCATCCGTCGTGAAATTAAGTCCAAGTCTACCTTTATTTACTAGTAGTAATGGACTTAAGTTGTAGCTCATGACAGTGAGGTGTTGAAGATTCCTAGCACGTGGAGTTGCGGTCACTTTGAGATGCGATGTCTGCACGATACAACTTTCCCGAGTTGTCGGGCTTGACGCAGGCCGCTCCAGTGAGACTCGAACATGTGGAGGGGCGCGAAGTTAAGGAACCGGTCATTGGCCATATTGGCGACATGCCCCTTGCATGTCATACTCAAAACCGAATGAATGGCTGGATGTCCAGTGGCTCCCCACAAAATCGTTGGGCACCTTCCCGTTGCTCACATGGAAAGGCGGTAAGACTAAAACCATCCACCACACCCTCGTCTTTTGATTTTTCAGGCAAACATGGATTTTACAAATCTTCTCGGTCGCCAAATACGCAGTACACGCAAGACGCGCAGTGCGCAAAAAATGACCACGTAACCCCGAGCGTCCCGACGACAAAATCCAGACCTCTCGTGCTGCATTCAAGCCTTGGCGAACCTATCAGAACAATTGCTTTCGACCGGCAAGGCGTTTCTGGCAAGCCATTCACGTCATCAATCCAGCAAAGGGCCCCCCAAACGCCCCCAAACACCCTCCTCTCCATGAGCTCAGCCACTCCCTCCGTTCCAAATCCAGCGTCGACATGAACCATTGAGCAATGTGCTGTTCCATTACAAAAAGGGGTCATGAGCATCTGAAAATGCTCTTTTATCTTCCTGTTCAAGATGTGTAGTTCTTAGAGCTCTTTAGTTCGCTCCAGCCGACTCGATCGTTGTGCCCCCAGAGCGAACGCTGTGCACGAGCCATGGCTGTCCGACAAGCGACGGCCGCCGACCTCGAAGACCTCATACAGATATTGATTGCCAGCTCCAACGACGACCCTTGCTATCCCTACCGCTTCCCGCATAAAGACGAATACCCCCTGCAGTACCAAGAACACTGCCAACGAAAGTGCCACGAATATCTTTGCTCCAACACCGTCATCGTATACGAGGTCACGAACTCCCCAAACTCGCAGCGCGGAAAGACAGTGGTAGCGTTCAGTGTTTGGGATCAGCCAAAACCACGCCGTCCAAAGGCGAAGAGGTCGCAGACATGGCCGCGCTGGCGCATACTGCCTTCGTCTGACAAGGCGGACGACAGCAGAGAAGCCCATCAACCGGCTCGCTGTCAACAACAACAGCACCAGCCAGCCAGCACGGCGCCGAATTCGAAACAAGCTGCCCGGACCCCATCCCACCCCAAACCCTTCGCACGAGAAGACCGCTCCCGGGCCTTCCGCGAATCGAGCAAAGCCGCAAAGGCGAGTTTCTTCGACACACAGTACGCGGCAGGGCACATGTTCCTCAAGATCCTCCTCTGCCATCCGAGCCACCGGCGGCTGGGCGCCGGCACGGCCCTGGTGGAGTGGGGCATGTCGGCGGCGGACGTACAGGGGGTCAACACGGCGCTCTTCTCCAGTCCGATGGGCGTCCACCTCTACCGGAAGCTCGGCTTCCAGGAGATTGGGAGGTTCCAGGTAAAGGTGGACGGCGACGACGAGGAGCTCGACATACCGGCCATGGTTCGTCCTCTACGGTCGAGGAGGGGCAGCGGGTGCGCTGCCGAGGTGGCGCCGACTGCGTTGAGAAAATGCGTCACGAACATTGCTATGGCTGCATAGAGAGGGTGTGCGAAGCATATAGACGTCCGATCTGACTGGAGGCATGGGTAGGTTATTGTCACGGTGAATATAGATGTTTTGTATTCCGCAGCACGGCTAGTGATGGCCGGTTCCTTGTTCGGGAATATAGAATAAGGAAAGTCATACGTTGTCATATATTCCATCTACGGTACTGCGGGATGTCGCTGAGGCGCTTGATGGCAAGCATGTTGTCAACGGAGTTTGGACCACATTTATAGTCGGAGTTATAGCAGCTGCTTGAAAATTTGTCAAGGCCCTCTCGAATACCTAAGGTGTACCTTACCTTACTTACCTTAGGTAGGTAGATAGTATCAACGCCCCATAATGCCGACACCATTAGCTGATGGGAATCTTGATGTGAGCTTAAGCTTAACAGCAGTTGATCATCATATGACGTTGATGCGGGAGGAAGCTTTGGCGCTTCTGAGTGTGCATTCAATGAAGGCAGCGAGCTAAGCGGACGGCCAGACGGAGTTGGGCTTCAAATCAGAGAGAAATAGGTAGGACTCGGGGTTTCGTTATGGTAGACCACCTCTGGTACGTACCTACCTTGGTCACTGAGGTGCTCTTCGAGTCGGTCCTCAATTTCTAACCCTCAGCAACCAAGATGGAACATACTAACCCTTCACCCTTTCTACGCAAGCAACATTCACCTGACCTGGAAAACACACTCACCATTCACCTCTTCTCGGCACCTTCCCTCAAATACCTCCTGCCTTTGGCGTGGCCATATTCATCAGTTCTTCCTTCGGAATTTGCATATCCGTTCCTTAGTTTCTGAAGTTCCGATAAAACTCATCGTCTACCGTGGAAATGGCCTTCTCTCAATTCCGCAACCTTCCTACAGAACTCCGGTTGGCAATATGGCGAGAGTGCCTGCCCAATCGAGTCGTCGAGCTGGACGAGCCTGCCGCCCACTTCATATATCGCGGCCCCCTACATCCCTATTACTACTGCCAGTCATCTCACACGTTCTTGATCAACCGGCGCCCACCCGTTATCTCGCGCGTTCGCCGCGAGTCGCGTATGGTGGCCCTTGAGCACGTTAGCGCCCCGTTGCCCGACGAGCAGCGAGCGGAACCTCCATCCTTTGTCACCTCGATGGGCATTACGGACTGGGTCGATAAACGTCGCGACATTCTCCACATGACATACCCTCCGTTATACGACGCTGATTTTCCCTTGGACGGAAGAGACCCAGTCCATTTCTTATTCTCCGAGGCACCCCGGGCACGAGATATCTCCATGACCAGATATCTGCTTCCGTTGATGTACCGCAGCCCAGACCACTTCAATACTATTCGGAACCAGAGCATTCTTGTCTGTCTTTGGGTTGTGACTATTCACGCCCCTCTGCAGCCAGCACTGGAATTTGGACTCTTCGGGCTACTAGGCGACGCGCGCGTGGTACTCGTCGATGAGGACGATATAGAGCGGAAAAGACAATACCGCGCATTCTGGGAAGCACACGGAATCGGCACCGATACGCATGCTGCTCGGTTTCTTGACAAGTATTGCGAGCAAGAAAGATTTTGGTCGCGGGAGGCATTAGAGACGGAGAAGAATTGTCGGCTGTTCTGGGAATGGACTCGGACCAAGGACCAGATTGTTGATGCTGATACGGTGTGGTCCTCACTTTCTAGCGGCGACGAGGACAAGGCGGAACAGCCGTCGACATGGGAATACTACCCTTTCACGTGTAGCGTCAATCGCAGGCATCCCTGGGTGAGAGAGACCCTCGAGGCCATGCCCGAACTACGGCAGACCGTCATGTTCCGGCTTTGTACGCAGAACTGCCCAGAAAAGATTTTTCCGGATGGCCAATCATTCACACAGATGCCTAGAGGCTCTAGCGTACTTGGAGGACGGACTTGGTGCACAACAGCAGTCAATGGTGCTGTTTGCGTAACATCGCGAATTAGACTACCATCATAGTCTATGACGAAAACGAACCTCTCCAAATCCTATTTCCGTCTTTGGGCCTGAGCCACCTGCCGCTTTGACCTGAGATACGAATGAGCACCGGGAGCTAGCCTGAGCAACTGACCGACTATCGGAGAAGCCAGATTTGACGCCCGTCTGAAGTTGCCTCAGTCAATAATCGTATGTAATCCCGATACAGGGCGCCACTCCGCTACAGAGCCTGATTGACCGGCTCATCGACTCAATGCCCAACCGCGTGGCTACACTACGCCGGCTTAGAGGGTGGTATACGCACTATTGAACTGGCGTTTCATGGCTTCAAAATGAGCCTACAGGTGGCTATATAGGCCTTGAATAGATGGAGATAGGTGGTGTGTAAGTTGGCGTGGTGGGTGTGGTGGTTGAGCTGGTGCGAGGCACCCCACAAATACTTTTGGCTTATAATTTTTAGCACCAAGGGCGGCGGCTATTCTCATATTCCCTGGGCTGAAGTAACAACCATGCACTGTATTATTCACATTTTATTTCTTCATTCTACGGGTAGCTGGTTTCTTGACTTCCAGTCCTCCACTGCTGTTCGCAACACGCCGCAACCCGTCATTTTCTCCCCTCCTGCTCTGCGCCGCCAAAAAAAAAAAAACAAAAAAAAAACCCCCCCGCAGCAGGGATGCTATGATGTCCCGAATGGGCTCATGGATCCGGAACATCTGCAGGGATCGGGGACATACACCCAAGCCTGAGGGGACTGTACCAACCCCTCCGAATCCTGTTGTGCGCGCCTTCCGGCAACCTTTTGATGACAGCCCACAGCAGGCCGAGTTCATGAAGATACATGGAGCTTTATCGAACGCTCCACATACGCACCTATACGTGGATATTGTAGGTGCTCCAGGAGTTGGCAAGATGTCGTTGATAAAAAAGGTACTCCTCTTCGTTCTCTATGTGTTGGCTCTGGCTGATCTATCCCGACTATGTAGATGACCTACGGTGACATGAGAGGCGGAGAAAGGGAGGAGTGGGCCATGCTTATGTGTGACGAACCATATGTCTGGTACCATTGCGAGGGCAAGAGATATAACCTGGTAGCCGTTCCTAACTCTAAGCCTTACTCTTCTCCAGGGAACACTGAGAGTGCGCTCAAGCGAGAGAATACGCGACAAGACTTGAAGGAGCGAGGGCAGAATGACAGGCCGGGTTTAAATTCGACAGGATACCGAGGCCTTGTCTTTGTTTACGACATATCGTCACGGGCGTCGTTCGAGGAGCTGACGGAGCGCTTCGACGACTTGTTCGCTGTAATCATGTGTCCTCGTCCTCTCCAGTTATGATTCTGGGGTTGAAGGCAGATGTCAGCGATGACGTACGACAGGTGTCGAAGGATGACTTGAAAAGTTTTGCTGCCAGTCGTAACTGTCTCTTCGCGGAGTGTTCGGCAAAAACAGGTTCGAATGTTGACGAGGTGTTCTGCCTCATCACGGAACAAGTTCACATCGTCAGAACCGCCTCTGATGGGAGAGAACACAAAACACTACCTGCACCGTAGTTCCAGTCAGACTAGGTAGCTTTTGGTACCGATGCCGGACCATCGAATTGTGGTGATAGGCTTTGGCAGTAGATCGGACACATGTAGATTGCTAGCGACTTACCATGGTAGGAAACGTATAGGATCAATATTCAGGGTACGGACGCATTCCTTTTTGCTCTTCTCGTGAGCTCTCTTACGCTAATACCGAGGCCACAGGCGGCTACTCTGATGGTCTTGATGGCCTGGGCTCCGTCGGGATCAAGAAGCGGTGCTAATATACAGCCCTGGGGTACCTTGCATGCGACGCTGTGCCAGGGTAGGATCCAACTCTCCTGAACTATTGGAGATAAGGCCTCGCGGTCTTTGCATGGGCACCACGCATGAGGTTATTGAAGCAACATGACAGCACGGAACCTAGTCCGCTGCCAGCGTAGTACCTGACCGCCAAGACATCCCGGACTACCTACCTAAAGCGGGATAACTCCTGAGCTCTTCGCAAAATGATGGAACAGACGGACTCGGGCAAATAGGGGAATGCAACCTACGCTTCATCGCGCGTTACGCGATAGCCATGAACTGCGTAGTGGCTATATAGGACTCTGACTCTGCACAGCTTTATCGACGAGAGTCGACCGAATGCATGCTAACTCGGTGCTTCGGACTTTAGAAGCACTGAGAATCTCTTGGGCTCAAGATGGCTACAATGATATGGCTCATTGGCTTCTCGTTGTACCTACTTTGGCCGGTAGACTTGGCACAGGCTCAGGCTTGTTTCAGGTGACGTTGCCGGAACGATAGCTTTATCGCAGCTTGGTTTTTCAAAATTTGGTTGGTAGACAAGAGATTTACAGACCTCATTGGCTTGTCATTCTGTACCGCACCGGAGATATGGTGGTATGCTTGGAGATGAGGAGAGATACCTCTTGGGAAATGTATCGTATGCATCGCGTATGGATACACTGGCACACTGCAGTTCAAGAGAAGCATTTACTATCCGAACAGACGAGATAGATGGCGTGAGCAGACCGATAAGGAAGTTTTTACTCCAGCTAGGATCAGCTTGCACTCGAATTGCTCTTGGGGATCTCAGAGGTCGTTACCATCATAGACATGGCGGCAATCAAGATTGGCCGAACAACTCCCAAAGCTTTACGCCATACCAGTCATACAACAAAACTATGACAAGCATTTTACTGAGGATGAGCATATAGTACAGAGACACCACCAAACCAAAATCGCCGTATGGTAGGGTACACTCGCGCCCCATAATACCAACATGATACACTCAGGAAATAATCCCAAAGAAGCGCAAAGTATACACCTCGTTCACCGGAGCCGTATGTCCCACCCCGACCCCAAAGTACCCCTGCAGCTTCGTCCCGTCGCCATACAGCTCCTGGGTGTACGCCGAGGACGGCGTGCCCGTCACGTTCTTCGACCACGGCACGTCCAGCACATTGGACCACTGCTTGAGCGCCTCGACGGCGCACTGCGGCCTGACCAGCGTGTCGGCCAGCCCGTGCCAGATCTGCATGCGCGGCCGCCTCCCGGCATAGCCCGGGTACGCGTTGCGGACGAAGTCGCCCCACTCCTGCGCCGTGTGCTGCAGGCCCTGGGCGCAGGTCTGGTTGGGCGCGAAGGGCGTCGCGGCGGGGGCGCCGGCGGAGCACGCGAACGCGATGCCCGAGTAGGCCGACCCGGCCGCGAACACGTCCGGGTAGGACCCCGCAAGCACGTTCGTCATCATCGATCCCGACGAGCTGCCCATGGCGAAGATCCTCGAGGCATCGCCGTCGTACTTGGCGAGGGTGTAGTTGACCATGTTGACGATGCCGAGGGCGTCGCCGCCGGCGCCGTGGGTGAGGCTCGCCGCGTTCTGGACATCCCAGCAGTTGCTCATGTTCGGAGTACTGGGATATATGAGGATGAAGCCGTTTTGGTCGGCGTAGGATGGGAGTTTGGTGCCGCTGTACCACTGGGGCCCTGTTCCTCCGCAGGGATGGAGCTATTGCTAGTTAGACTGGATGCCTGGGGTTTGGTCGAGATTATCCTTACGGCTACAATGACTGCTGGCTTGGTGGCGAGCTTGTCAGGGACATAAATGTACATGTTAATCTTGGTTGGATTTCCTCCAAAGTTCGTGACCTGTTCCAGCTTCGCGCCGAGGCCGGACGTGGCGAGCGCCAAGATGGGAAGTAGAGATGTCAGCAACATGGTAACGAGGTCGTTGTATCACAGATGAGAGCACATAGGCTTTGTGGGATCGTCCCTGGCAAGATGAAGTGGCATGGCCAGCCGTCCAGCAGCAGGTATTTATGCGTACGCAGAGTCGCAGCGTCGCTCATTGACACCGTGACATCGCCGTTCGTGCGGACTCCAAAGTCCGGAGATCAGGAGCACCGCAACTCGGCATTGGAGAGCGGAATCACGGTGACGCGACAAGTCGACGGAGGGATACCGACACTGCCGTTTCGGGTAGAGCATGTCTGGAGGGAATGGACTTGGTTAAATGGATGATTGAAGCGGCATTTGGGCTAAGGTCGCAACCCGGGTAATTTATCATCGCGAAGTCCAAAATATGCAACCCTATAGTCGCGTCTTCGTATACTCGGTCTTCGGCAATCAATCAACGCTGACGAGGCTCCTATGCGGCACGTGGAAGCGGTTCTTGCATTTTGTTCTTGTCGTTGCCGGACCCCTTGCCGCCAAGTATAACTTCATGTGTAGCGTGCGGCGTCGCACAATGCAGAGAGACAGGGCCGGATGAGTTAAACTCAGACTGAGACTCAGACTAAAGAAGCAACTTATTCAAGTGCGCTGATAAACTAGCTACCTTGGGGATTAGATTAACAAGGTAGCTACGGTAGTTTGCCACGGTTTGGCAGAGGTGAAGTTAGCTTAAGATTCTCGGGACGGGCGGGACGAGCGGGAAAGGAGAAGACCAGCCCCGCCGTAACAGCAGCAAAATCCTAGGTCATAGGTCATATTTCCCACACAATTTTTTATCCGGCGGGTTTAGCTCAGTTGGGAGAGCGTCAGACTGAAGTCAAACTTCACCAGTTCATCTGAAGGTCGTGTGTTCGATCCACACAAACCGCATTTTTTGCTACTCTTCTATAAGACAAGGACCCCTGAATAGGGGCTGCAAATCTACAAATCTTTAGCTACCTACCTTAAGCACCTTAATTAAGTTAATAACAGTTGTCGCTACTGTTATGCTTTCTCCAATTGTTTTTATTAAGTAGTTTAAGCATGTGATATAGGTATATGAACTAAAGCAATATTTTTCAGAAGGACTGTTCTCAAAACTCTCGTAGAGTACAGGCTTTTTTTTTTCTTTCTTTTTTTTTTTATCTCTATGCTTCCAGCAGCCGGGTTTAAGGAATGCATGCGCATGTGACATCTCGAAAGATCACGCAATGGCAAAACACCGAGTTGGCCCAATTGGGCGTCTTATCTATCACGCAAAGCATGGGTTCGATGAGGAACTCTTTCTTGATATCCCAAAGTCTCAACTTTGTGCATTTGAAAGTACTCGGGTTCCAGACCAGCCCACATCCCGTGCAGGAAGAATCCAGGTCTTTGGGCCGAACGCCATCTGCCATGGCGCCATCCCGCGTATCAATGGATCCCTAGATGCGTTCTATCGCCTATCGGCCTTCGGTCCTTGATTTGAAATCGAGTGTTACCGTCGCTTCGTTGCTCCATGCGCCAATATGTGCCTTGTCGCTGAAGTCTGCATTGGATACCAAGGTAGGATGAAGCGCAGTGGTTATAATCGTCCCATAACTCAGGGGGTTAGTATATACCTGGTCAGTTGACGTGATTGTTGGTGGCAATGAGTACATGATGGCAGCCACCACACTCTTGTAAATACAACCTCCATACCCTAGGAAATGCCCCCGATTATTGAGCCTCAGCAGCTACAGTTTCTCAGCAGTTCAACATGGGACGCCCGGAATCTCAGGTTTATACCTCTGGTGTTGACTCGCCAACCAATGGTTCTGAACAGCAACTTGTCCAGCCCCCTAAGTCATGGAAGGGCCAGTTATGGGACACGTTCGATCTGCCGAAGGACGAACGTTGGTTAATGTTCAAATTGGACGCCTTCGTGCTGACTTTTGCCTCTGTAAGAGCCCATGTTTGTTTCCATGATCATATGACATTTCCAAAGACGGTGAGGTTGTTAGTCTACTAATCGGCTTCTTCTCTCCCAGATTGGCTACTTCCTCAAGAATCTCGATCAGACAAATGTCAACAATGCATTTCTCAGCGGCATGGAGGAGGACCTGCAAATGTTTGGTAACCAACTCGTTACCAGCACGTCTATCTGGACAGTTGGCTATGTGATCGGGCAGATTCCATCCAACCTGCTCCTAACACGGGTGTCGCCGCGCTGGGTCATCCCATCGGTTCGTTCTTCCACCCGCCGTCCTGGCGAGTTACCCCTAGTGCTAATGATATTGCCACAGCTTGAACTTGGTTGGGGCATTGCTACTATTGCCACATCAGCCGTCAAGTCTTACAAAAGTTTATATGCCCTGCGTTTCCTGGTGGGCCTCTTCGAGTAAGTCAACTCTGCTGATATCGCTTCTGGCCAGTACTCTGAATTGAATCAGACTATGAGACTGACAAAGGTCCAACAGATCTGGATTCTATCCAGGCATTCACTACATGTTGGGCTCATGGTACACCCCAAAGGAGATCGGCAAGAGGGCCATGATATTCTGGCTGAGCGGTTCGATCGGAATGCTGTTCAGCGGCTTCTTGCAAGCCGCAGCCTACACCAATCTACACGGCGTGCATGGTTACGAGGGCTGGCGATGGTTGTTCATTATAGACGGCATCATAACCTTGCCCTTGGCTGTGTTGGGATATGTCTTCTTCCCGAATCTGCCACAAGGGGGAACCAAAACTTGGTGGACATCCCAGAAGGAGCACGAGCTCTCCATCCGACGCATGGAAAAAATTGGGCGCAAGGGCAAAGCGCCGTGGACAAGAGCTAAAGCCAAGAAGATTCTCTTGAGCTGGCACACTTACCTTCTGCGTAGGCAAATCCCCCTTGCATTTCCTTACGAAGCTTGCTGACCATCGGACAGCACTTTGCTATATTGTTTGGAATAATGGTGGCCCCCAAGTAGCAATGGGTTACTGGCTAAAGAGCTTCAACAAGAAGACTAATCCGCCGGTTCCCGGTACCACATTTACAGTAGCCCAGATCAACAATCGTATGTACTTTCCTTCCTTCCTCTGGAGTTATTGTTTAGTTGTTGAGGCTGACGTTGTAGTGCCGCTGCCTACAACCGGCATCTTTGTCGGAATGGCATTGACTTGGGCGTGGCTCTCGGATGGAATCTTACGCGGGAAGCGCTGGCCCTTTATATACCTCGGCGCCGCCATAAATCTCGTATTCTGCGTTCTCCTCCGACAAATGCCGCTGTATTCGAACATCGAGGGCCGCAAGATTGTCTACTGGCTCAGCAATATCGGTGTAAGTGGTCTCGATTACAAATTGCCTGACAAAGGTGACCAACGCGCTGCTAACACAATCGGGCAGTCCGGTGCCGGGCCTCTTATCCTGACATGGATCAATGAGATCTGCTCAGACGATACGGAAAAGCGTGCGCTGCTCATTGCCATGGGAAATGACCTTGCTTATGTTGTTCAGGCAGTTGTAAGTTATGATTCACCTCCCTAAACCACGATCTCTGAGAGCTCCGCACCTAACCTCCATTAGGCGCCCAACTTTGTGTGGAAGACAACAGAGTTCCCAGCAGCCAGAAAGGGATACCTTTGGTCCATTGTGCTACAAATTCTGCTAGTTGTCGTCGTTGCTACAATCCAACTGCTTCTGTGGCGCGACAAAAGGATTGCAGCCAGAGCAAGGGGGCAAGAGGCCCTTGCTGTCGTTGATGGGGAAGGACTAGGGTTACACGGAAGTGATTTTGACGACAGCGAGAAAAGAGTAAGCCATTCCCCGGACATCAGATCCGTAGCGTGAGAAAAAGACGAGCAATAGTGGCAAGCCGCCTCTGTGTCTGCAACTATCTTAAGAGGTCTTGATACCTGGAATGCAGGCTTATTGCACCGAGAACATCCTAAAGACTTGGTTTCCATACTGAGATTCTATTCGCTACTATCATCTATCGCTGCCTCTATGTCAGGATTGTTTCTCTAACGCTGGTAATAATGAATCGAGCATGTCTTGCTTTCCCTCAAAAGCATATACGCTGCTGGTTCCACGGACAGTTACAATCTAGCCCGAGAAAGCCACATTCACGCACTTCTGGAACATCTTCAGGATGTGGTACGGCCACTGGTTTCCATAGCTGACGCGCGCCACCTTCGACCTTGCCATATCTTCGACTGTCATGACAGGCAAACCCATGTCCGGCATCTGCAGCACAACCCCGACGCGACCCTTGATTTTGGCGACCATCCTCAGGAAGTCGGTTGGTGGCAGGTCCGGCGAGGGCATACGGCGTAGGATAGTTACTACCGTGGCGCCGTCATCCAGGTACTCATTGGCCCTCAAGATCGCTTCGTCGACGATCTCGGGCCACTCCATGGCGACATTGACGACAAAATCTTCCACAAGATGGTCATAGGCTGCCTCACGGATTGCCGCGATCTGCCGCGCCACGTGGTGCAGTCCGACAAACCCATCCTGATCATGCGAGTCCCTGATGTCCACGCCTACCACACCTTTCCCCATGAGAATTGGAATATACTCCTCCAGGAGCATGTAATGCAGAGTTCCAATGTCGACGGTGAGCAGCTTACCATTGCGTTGTGCTATTTCGGAGACCTGGTTGATCAGGTCGTTGCAATCTTTGGCTAAGAACTCGACGGTGCGCGCGTATCGCCAGCCTACCAAATGGGCCAAGGTATGCAAGTCGACACACAGTGCTTGGCATTCAGGCTGGTGTGCAGCTATAGACGCCGTGAGCAGGTCGTGGACGTTGACCACAAAGATGGGCTTCCCTGGCACATGGAGGTCCTTGAAGGTTTCGGCGTTGGCCTGAACGGCCGACATGTCCCTGTTTCCCCTGTAACGGTCCGTTGTTTCGAAGTTTTCGTCGAAATCATCCTCTTCGTCCTCGTCTTTCTCTTCTTTGCCTTGTTTCTCTTTGCGAAGGATGGGATTCTCTTCGGCTTGAGGAGGGTTTACCTTGCGCCAGGTGGACTGTACGTCGGTGTCCGGTCGGCTCTGACTGCTATTGGGTACTTTCTTGGGACTTCGTTCAAGAGGTGACACGGGCACGTCGTCTTCGTCTTCGTCTGTTTCACCGTCATATCCGGGATGCGTGGGATCTTCGACGGAAGGCCGAGTTGCGAGGCGATCGTACTCGGGAAATAACGAGTCGTCCTCCCGCGACGGACTTCGATTCTTGGAATTGTCTTCCATGATAAAAGTGAGGTAGGCGATCCTGTTGTTCTACTTGTTGTGGACTCTGTAGATGGGGTGGTATGCAAGCATCAGAGAAGATAATATCTGTATAATCCTCAACGACAAGGCGTGAGTGAACGAATGCGAGCAAGACGATGACTTGCTTGTTGCTTTGGTCAAGTATGGACATCTGGAATCGAGTCAAATGAATGGGATTCAAGGACGTATATGTCCGTGCTATGTAAGGTGCCTTAGTGAGGGAATAAAGAAGGAAGTATGGCCTGCTAGAGTGCTGCATCCAAGGGATCTGTCAAGCTGGGTCGCCTTCCTTGCAGAGCGCTCGAGTCGTAACTGACAGTGCAACAGCACTGATCACGGAACCACGTCCCGCTTCGTGGTTTCCTAATTCGATGACAGTCTACGGCTTCCCACCCCAGACTCTGGTGAGGAAGGCTTCAATCTCCTCGAACTGATAATCAGGAAACAGCTGATTGAGTTCATCGGACACATCCCATGCGCCCTTGACACTGCTCAGAAGCATGCCAATGGTCACCGTCTGGAAGAGTGCCGCGGACTCCTCGTACCTTACAGCTGCGTGTTTCTTAGCCGTGTCCATCTTCCACGATGCTTGAAGAATTCCGGCTTCAAGATCTTCGAGTTTCACCTTGTCAATGGTGAACCGAGAGCCTATTGTTGGGGTATGATGTGAGTCATCTCAAGTCCCAGCTCTGTCGTAACAGTATGAACTATCTCACCTCTGATCTTCTCGCCTACCTCGATGATTTGCGAGGCAGCAACTCGGTTTCCCCTCATACCGCTAACCTCCGGCCATTCGCCATCGTGGTAGTCCACGGCCCTAGCAACAAGCGCAGCAAGGTCAGCGGCGGTGGTGAAGGTCATAACGGCGTCCTCGTGGCCGTCGACGACAATAGCACGGCGGTTTTGGAAATCAAAGACGGTATCCAGAGGAGCAACGTGTTTGGCCGTCTGGTAAGGGGAAGCCAAATAGTCCAAGAACAGGCCGGGCTGGAACAGGGTGTATTCGAGTACCTGAGAGACTGTTAGGAAGGGGTTTGCAGAGACTTGATTGTGTGGTTTTCCGTACCTTTCCGTTCTCGTTGACCTTCTTCAAGTACTGCCGGGTCTCTTCTTTGCCTACCCACCAGGGCATGTCAACCGTACCGGCAGCACCCCTTTCAAGCGCTTAGTGTCAGAAGAAAAAGCCCAAGCATGGCGTATCAGATAAGAGTCTGTCTACTGGCCACAACACGAACGTACCATTCGGAGGGAGCAAAGCGTGTCACCCCTGCCATAATGCAAGCATCAATCAGGTTCTTTTGGGATTGGTACCCCGTCCCAGAAAGGAGCTGGACAAATGACAATACGGTGTGTTTTCCTCGCAAAGCCTCGACCAAGGCATTTTGGTTATTGTAGTCGGCAGCATGCCAATGAACCCCAGGCGGGACGACATCCTTGGAAGATGGCTCCTGGGCAAAGTCAGCCTTGAGAACTTGTTGACGGAATGGCGCTGCTGTGTTACATTTCGGCTCAGGATGGTAATATCGTGCTTGTTTGCGGCAAGTAGAGCATCAATTACTTCGCGGGCGACCTCTGGGCGTGATAAACAAAGTCAGGATGGACTACTCTCGCTTGCAAGTTAGGACAGTTGGGTCTTCGTAAACATACGTCCCGAGCCTCCGGCAATGACGACCTTGACCATCTTGTATAGATTCGACACTGAACCAAGAGGGCTGATGGAGTGGAGCGTGGGAGTCGGGCGTAAGAAGAGAGAAAAGAGGGAATTTGTCCGACACAGAATTTACAGTAGACATCACGAGAAGAGATTCAGGAAATATCCTACGTTACCTCACTTATTTATAATGAGTTCTGTCCTCTTGCAAGCTCATGTTGCAACTTGCTGGTGAAGCTACATCCGCGGCCGAACGTTGTTGTCTTCCGCCGAAGCATTCCCTGAAGAGGTTAGCTCGTATCCATGATGCCCCACTTGAAAAGGGATGACCAATCATGCCGGTGTATTCGACCGCGGAGCTGTGAGCAGAATCCTTTGTCTGGAAAATAATATCGTAACACAGCCTTGAACTCCCGAGAGCACCACCGCAGAATGGTAGAATCCGCGACCGCTAGCGCCAGATCACCCCATACACTCAAGCGGAGGAGAGTGCGAAAGGGCACACAAAGTTGCTGGGAGTGCAAACGACGCAAGATCCGATGCACCTTCGTCGCGTCCACTGATGGCGTCTGTGATGGCTGCACGAGCCGTCAAATCCAGTGCATCAGCCAACAGTACTGTGTGGACACAACCACGCACCCCGGAACAAGTAGCGAGACATGCCGTGCCGGTACTGACCTCCCCAAGCTGAAGTCTAGTGACACGAGCATCAAACATGCGAGTCCCAGGACAGCACCACTCGTGAGTCGTCGTTACTGCGACCCCGACAAAACATCACAACCTCACTAACATTTGATTGACGAACCGTTTTGATCCTTCTCTTCTGACTGCCCGAGATGCCTCAAGTTCAGGTGGCCAAGGAAATGGCGGTCATGACCATCTATGCCTCACTCTCCGTGCGGCGTGGCCACAGCAACATGAGCTCGATCTTATCTTGAGCGTTCCGGTCACTATGTCGGTGTTATTTCATGGTGTAGTGTGCAAGCCATACTCTGCATTCTTGCACAAGAGTATGCCACCACAGCGTGATATATTTCGCCTCCCTCCACTGGGCTCGCATCCAGTTCTGATAGCGCGCAAGCTCTTACAGTTGGCTACATTGCTGCAAGGACTTCCAAGAGGTTCTGTTCAAAGTCTCGGTACTCTCAGCGCCACTTATGAGAGGACCATGTCTTGTTTGGTGGAAACTGCGAAGCTTGTCACGAGCAACGACGATGTTGTCGGATCACTCGACGGTATCGAATGCATCATGATCGAGAGCATGTACGAGAACAATTCAGGGAACATACGTCGTGCGTGGATTACACATCGCCGAGCCATGGTTTTAGCACAGATGATGGGGCTTCATCGGCACCTCTCTGCCTCTACCACCGTACCAGTGCTCGAGGCCAAGACAAGGAGCCGTATCGATCCGGAACACATGTGGTTTCGCTTGGTCATCACGGATCGCTATCTCTCACTCATGCTTGGCCTGCCACAGTGCTGTGTTGAAGACCCGTTCATTTCGCCCCGAGCGCTTGAAGGCTGCACTCCAATGGAGCGCTTGGAGCGCATGGAGTCAGTCGCTGGCGGGCTCATTCTACAGCGCAACACAGCAGACCTACATAACCTCGACAAAACGGAAGAGATCGACAAGCTGCTTCGGAACGCCGCAACCTTGATGCCGCCTCAGTGGTGGCTGACTCCCGACGTCGAAGGTATCGTTGGCAACGACAATGAGTCTCTCATGGAAACGCTTCGCGTTATGTATCAGTTTACACATTACCACTTGGTGGCACAGGTGCATCTGCCGTATTTGCTGCACGCCTCGTCGGGCGACCGAAGACAAGACTACAGTAAGATCACAGCCGTGACCGCCAGCCGCGAGATCCTGATACGGTTCGTGGCCTTCCGCCGCTCGGACTCGGTGACAGGTTACTGCAGAGGAATCGACTTTCTTGCCTTTATCGCAAGTACAGTGTTAACTCTTGCGCACATCGATGCTTGCCGTCAGCAGCAGCCTGGAGGGCCCAAGAACGACTCTCTACTTGGATTCCTAGCACACCAGCGGTCGAGTGACCGGGGACTCCTTGAGCGCACCGTTCAGTGTATGGAAGAGATGACTCACGCGTACCGTGACAAAGACGTCATGGCAGAAAAGATCTCGCGCGTGCTGAAGCACTTGCTTACCATCGAAACGGCGGCAGCCAACGGTACATCTTACAGCACGACTGTTTCCTCCGAGCCGAGCGAACCCGGTGACCCTGGTAAAGCGATGCCACGGAGCAGTGACGCGACAAGTGACTCAAACGACATGCTGCGCGTGCATATTCCGTATTTTGGTACTGTACAGCTTGAAAAGTGTGAAGCTGTCGGAGCTTCGAGTGCGCTTCTGGAGATGACTCGGCCGTCGCGGTCCTTGTCGGCCCAATATGACTACCCTTCCGACGGCGGTCCTTGCCCTGCACCAAATACATCGGCCATTATCGATAACTATGTAGTCGAGGGCGTGTCTGTCAACACTGACTGGCAGACTTCTTCTTCTCACCCCCACTCGCTCAGCAACGGGGCTCTGGAAGGGACTACCTCTGACATCGATGACAGCACCTTGGATACCTCATGCTTTCTTGTGCCCGAACTAACCGCGAACGCAGACCATTGGGCCTTACAAGGGGTAGATATGGCTCTGTTCGACAGTCTCATTCGGGGCGCCACAGAATCTGGCGCAGATGGTTCCACAAACCATCGAGAATCTGCAAGCATGTCAACCCCTCCCGCGGCCGGCACCGACGCGAGCACCATATTCGATGACTGGATTTGACAGTTCAGGATGCCGAGCACTTCTACCACCATTTATGCATATGGGCTTTGCACAAGGAACGGAAGTGGTGGCTGTTTATAGAACCATCCGGATATGTGACCGTATCGTCGAGACTGTATACACAACCGATCCTCGTTGGCACTGCAGCACGTCCAGCCACTAAAGACGCCGGGGGACTCTTGTCATGTTGGTCCTGTACTACCGATTTCGATATTAATTGGCACCCTCTGCCGCTGCCGACCTAAGGTTCCGGGACTGACCTGCATGGCGCAGGGCGTTGGATCCCGCCACGGACATCCGCGAGGCCCCCAAATCTGTTCCGGATGTTGGGTACCTACCTACTTATACCTATCTTTGGCAAGCTTATAAGATTCCGTCTCTTTGCCAGGCCCCTTGAAGCGGATCTAGCATATCAGGACAACTATATTCATAGTTGACAGTGACGTGGACCTTCAAAATGCGTCTACACTCGCTCCACGACCTGGACACGACAGAGGGCACAGTCCAGCTCCGCAAAGCCGGAGACTCAATCTCTGATACCGACCTTGTTCTTGTGCCGCGACCGTCGGATAACGACCCAAACGACCCCCTCCGCTGGCCGACATGGAAGAAGCACGTCGCCTTCGGCTCGGTATGCGCCTTCACGTTCCTGACAAACTACGCAATCGGCGGCCTCGCCCCGGCCTTCTACCTCCTGTCCCTGGAGTTCGACAAGACAATGACCGAGACGAGTGAGCTGCTCGTCTGGCCCATTCTCGTGCTCGGCTTGTTCAACTTCTTCTGGGTGCCTGTGGCCAACTATTTCGGCAAGAGGCCGGTGTTTGTGTTCGCCTCCGGCCTGCTGTGCGTGTGCTACATCTGGGGCGCGGTGTCGAACTCGTTCAAGTCGCTGCTGTGGTCTAATATCATTGCTGCGTTTGCCGGGTCCTCGACTGAGGCGCTGGGAGCGAGCATTGTCAACGACCTGTACTTCCTGCACGAGCGCGGTGCGAAGATGGGCATCTACATGAACTCCATCTCGGGTGGGAACACGATCGGTCCGCTCTTCTGCGGGTTCATCATCTCGGGCCTCAGCTGGCGATGGCACAAGTGGATCGCGGTAATCTTCACGGCGATCAATTTTTTCACTGTCTTGCTGTTCGTACCGGAGACGCGGTACTTCAGAGACGAGAACCAGAATGTCGCCGGCAGCATTGCGTCCCGGTCAGAAGAGGACCAGGTCGGAACGGGACTCAAGGGTGACACAGTGCGGGACACCGCCAAGGAGGTCGGTATCGATGGTTTTGATCAGGTCCCAAAGAAGACATGGCGGCAAGAGGTGAGCCTGTGGTCTGGCACGGCTCCAGACACCAACCTCTTCAAGATGTTTGCTCGGCCGTTTCCTATGTTCGTCTACCCGTCCGTCATCTACGCCTTCCTCGGATACGCGGTGTCGCTCGTAGTGACTGTGTCGGTTAACATCCTGAACTCCTTCGTCCTCCAGGCGCCACCGTACTCGTGGTCACCGCTGGTCAATGGGCTGATCAACATCCCCGGCTTCATCGGCAATGTCTTTGGTGCCTATGCTGGTGGCTGGCTGGTCGATTTCTTCTGCGACTGGAGGACAAAGCGGAACCACGGCCTGTTCGAGCCGGAAAACCGGTTGTATCTGCTTGTGCTGCCGATGCTCATCACCGGGGCCGGGTGTCTGGTGTTTGGGTTTGGTGTGGAGGAGGCGCTCCACTGGACGAGTCTGTTCTTCGGATACGGCATGGTCTCGTTCGCGTTGACGGCTGTGCCGACGATCACAATGGCGTACGTGTCAGACTGCGTGCTCCCTGTCAACGCCGATGCGTTGATGTTGGTCAATGGTGAGTCTGAGCCCTTTTGATTCGAAGATAATTACGCGCTGACATATATAACAGGGTCCAAGAACATTGTTGCGTTCGGCTTTTTGTATGGAATCGTACCCTGGGTCGAGACTGCTGGGTATAAGGCCTGTTTTGGTGCTCAGGCCGGCATCTTCGTGGCCGTCATCCTGCTTGGCATGGCGATCTTAATACCGTACGGGGCTGCTATCAGGCACAGACAGGCCAAGTGGCGGATAATTCTATGAAGAAGCAGGCAGATAGACTTGTGTACAATTTATCTGTCGTCAGGACTGGGGTCAAAATACTATGGCGAAACATGATGCGGCTGCTCATCACCTCGCTTTTTAAACTTGACTCTGTCACCGCTGTGTGAACCTCCAATTTGCGTCATATGAGCCAGGTACATACATGTACATGCGTTGCGTCGATTCCCATCTTCATACCCGCTCTTCTTCCTAGAACTCGTCACAGTGATTTCCAATGCACAGCAAGCGTTCAATTAGCCAATCTGGGCTTGGTTGAGGATCATGGCGTGATCTAGCCCATGAGTGGTGCCCGAGTTCGAGATGACATCGCACACCCACTGCCCTCTCGGACGCATGACCGCCTTGAAGGGCTTGGGTAGGCTGATAAACCCTTCGGTGCAGTCCATGTCGTCGACAACGTACCTCCGGCCGGTCGACTCGTCGACGACGGCGGCCTCGACGTCAAACGCCCAGAGCACGCGCGCTATCTGGATGAACAGCTGGTTGCGTGCAATGAACCGCCCCGTGCAGATCCTGCGTCCGAACCCGAACCCGGTCTGCGGAAGGTCCTTGAGGGCGGTCGCGTTGAAGCCGCAGGCGTCTATCGACGGCGCCTTGCCTTCGTCTTCAGCTAGCCACCGCTCCGGGATAAATGCGTCGGCGTTCTCGCCGAAGACGGACTCGTCACGGGTGATGGCAAACATGTTTGGGAGAACGATGGAGTTGGCCGGGATGTGGTATCCGATGTAGCTGTCCGGTGTCTTAGTGAAATGCGGTACTCCGCCGGGTGCGACCGGCCGCCAGCGAAGCGTTTCGCTCACTGCTTGCGAGTCAGTTGACTATGGTATGGGGAGAGAAACATGCGGGATCGAGCAAAAGGTAGCGAGTGAAGAGGAGTGTAGAGTAACATATGAACAATTAAAAAGGAAGGGACGACTTGGTGCTGTAGGGTTCCAATAGAGTAGCGAAAATGATAACTCACCGATAGCGTCGATGTATGCTAAGTTTGGACGGTCCTCAAATGTAGGCAGTCGATCCTTGCCTACCACCTCATCAAGTAATTTCTGGGCTTTCTTTACCCACTGGGAACCGGAGGTGATCCAAGCGACGATAAACCAGGACAACGCCACCGTTGATGTGTCCAGGCCGGCATCGGCGAGAATGCCAACGTCAAAAGCTAGCTCCTCGGTCGGCATGTCCTTGCCTTCGGGCGAGGTCTTCATGTGCTTGGTGAAATTCCAGCCTGGGTTGTTGAGACCTTTCTCGAGATTTCCGACGTGAAGCTGCCGCTCGAGCTCGTACAGGTATTCAGCCTCCTTCTTCCATGGTGCGAGGAACTTGGGTAGGTAGTTGAGCAAGGGGAACGAGTCGACGATGTAATTCCCAACCTGGGCCGTTCTGGTGAATTCAGCTTGCACACGCTTACCATCCATGAGCTCCTTTTCGTAGCCCGTCTTGAGGCGGTACCCGTAGTTGAGGCAGTAGATGGTGCTCGCCATTGCGCGCTCGAAGTGATGGTGGAAGTCCACGCCCTTCTCGCCGAACTGGTGCCACTCGCCCAACACGTCGAAGAGGAGCTGCTTCGACTCGATGTCCTGTAAAGGGCGGTACGAGCTTGCGGCGCGCAGAGCTAAGAGCGGCGCTTCCATCCGCTGATGAAGCCTATACCTATCGTCATAAGGGCGTAGAAGCAAGTGCATGCCTCTAGCGACCAGTTCGCCGGCCATTACCATGCGAGGTCTGTCGGAATACCGCGCGCTGCGCTTGCTGAGGAGGTCGTGCGCGGCTTTTTGAGTGGAGAGGACGACCAAGGACTGGCCGGCCATGCTCAAGTGCATCACCGGGCCATATTCCTTGCTCCAATGGTAGAGGTGAAGCCACGGAAGGCTTTTGGGGAGTTGATGAATGTTCCCGATCAAAGGTAGCGGCTTAGGACCAGGTGGCAGTGGTTGTGGTCGGCGTCGTGCGACAGTCATGATCAGGCGGGCTATGATGAGCCCACCGAGAAGACCAAATATCCAAGTCTTGGTGTCGGAAGCCATCTTAAATCGGAGCTGTGAGGTGGTCACTTGGAATGGGATGAGGTTGTTGAACGCTGCTTTCCTTTGATACTCATAAAGCTTTACCGCAGTCTTGGCTAAGATAGGATAAGTATTGACTGTCTGAGGACCCTATCCGCGAATTCTGCAGACCCCAGTTTTGCGAGGGTGTCAGGGGATTCATTCGTCTTATAGCAGGCCAGATATAGAAGTATCATAGACCAATCAATACGGAGGATGCTTGTTGAAGATGCACATCAGCGGGGCTCTGAGCTGTTCAGACGTGCTTCTCCTGTAGAAGAGGTTACTGGTGGTCAGTTGGTTACTTTGCTTAATGCTGAGTGAGAGTGTGTAACTCGAGATAGGTGCGTTATGCAGCATGCAGCCTAAGCAAAGGTACGATGTGATAACACAATGTTCGCTCTTGTTCGTGGCATCTCAACCGGGGTAAAATCCCATTGGATATAAGCGCCGCCAGGTTACATGCAGTCCAGAAATATGCTGCCGAAACCACTCCCCACCGTGCTTGCGACTTCATTTTGAAGATATCCAGCGAGAGAAATTTATGTCGCCATGCTCCCAAGTCCATCACATGGAGTGGTGGAAGCCGGTGCATCGGTTCCATTCTAACATGGACATGCTCACAGCTGCCAGTTGGGGACTGTGAAGTATTAAGCTCAGCGCTTAACTCATGGATGAGCTCCTTGACCAAAGTGCTTAGTTCAAATGTCCAAAAGTAGGAGACGATAATTCAAGAGTCCACCCATTGCCGACATGTTGGAAATAGGGGCAGTGCATGAGTATAAGACTCACAATAAAACGGCGACGGGTTTTGGGAGGATAATGTAGTGATCCCTGCAACATCTGGGTTTGAGATTGTGGAATGAGCTGTGGCTAGTCGTTGGCTCAATGTTGCTCAAGCGTGTACAACTGTTGGCATTGAGGATCTTTGGAGAAGAAAAGATAGTCCTTGCCAAGGCTTTTCTGCGCTGTGAGAGGTTGACCGAGCGCTCGACGTCTGGAATATCTCGAGTCTCTTGCTGCCCAGGATACATGGCGCGTATATGTATCGCTGTGGAGGTGGACGGACGAATACGTGTTTTCGAGGTCTCTCTTCGACACCTGTAGTTCCACGATTCAATGTTTTTTCCCCGGCTGCGAGCACATCATTGTCCTGTGGCAACCATGCGTCTGTCTCTTCGTCCCAGACTCCACGATGCAGGCGTGGAGTGCTGCCCGCATCGTCTCCTTCCGTTTTATATGCCATTGTCCTTCCCATGTTCTTGTTGTCGAATCTCCTGCAACTCGTAGTGTGCTCCCTCAACAATGGTGTCGGCACTTGTCCTGCCCTCCTCTTGAGCCCGTGCAGCCTCTTCTTCCAGTCTTCTGTTCTTCTTGATCCTGCCCCATAGCCACAAGCCAAAGAGGAGGAAGAGCAGTGCGAGACCACCGACGACGGTGCCGAGGATGATAGCGAGGATCTTGCCTGCCTTGGTGTTTTCGTTGGTGAGGGTGGTGCTGCAGCACGATCAGTAAGTAAGGTACCTTTACCCGGCCTTGCCAGGGTTGGGGTTGAGACATACGCCGCTTCTACTGTGCCTGCCAACACTACCAGCAGCGTCGACACTATTACCTGCATCGGCGTGGATCGGTGAAATCGCAGCGACATTCTGTATATCCTCAAAAGTCGCCGCAGAGATGAAAATTCAGGAAGAGGAGAAAAGGTCGAATTTGTAACAGGGAAGAGGCAGTTTCCTTGACGTTATATATTGATTTCTCACTGCGGTCTTGCCAGCTACTCTTCTGGGCAGGTAGTATTTCGTAGCTTCCATAACGGGACTAAAGCACTATTGATCATTGGTTCGGGCAAAATTGAATGGGACGTCATCAGGCGTAAAGCCCCACCGTCGTCTGACCCCAGATTCAATGTCGATGTCACCTACCTTCGTTTCAATATATAGAAGGTAATGCCGCGTTGTGGCACGGGTGTCATGCCAGCTCCTTCAGGTGCGAAATACGAGAATATAGCGATGCCTCACGACGATCAGCTTCGATCTCTCTATCGAGTGAAGCGGTTCAACAAGTTTGCGATCCAATTACATCATCTCAGATCTGACCTCAAGGAATTGACGGGTGTAAAAGGACTTGATTCGATCTGTCTGCCTAAGGTAGGATTTGCGAGCCTCGTGTTACCTTGAAAGTTGTGCGATGTGCAATAAATTTGAGTTGGGACGCGCTGAAATAACAAGCAAGAGAGATGTTCAAGCATGGTCAAAACGGTGCTACTATGAAAACTTTTGAAGTGAAGTTGATGGCCTCTATATATGGCACTCAGGTAGGTAATGTACCTTAGTCTGTATCGTGCTCACGGACCACTTCATCAACCTTGGTGTGAATGTCTTCTACTCCCATCTCGCCTGAAGAAGCCGCGATGATGGATAGGCACTGGATACCTAGAGGTACCATAGTTTACTAGCTTCCGGGGAAGTCAAACTGATATCGATTCTTTTTCTTCTGCAAAATTCGCTTGCACCGAAACACTGCCTTTCAATCTTTCGGCACATCAAGCTGTTTGAGAACAAATACTCGGTAAGCCGCCGAAATCGACAGTTAAAGCTTCCATATATGCTGACTATCTTTTAAACATAGACTCTAGAATCATCCAAGATGTATGCGTCTGTTGCTATTGCAATGCTTGCTGTGGCTGTCAGCGGCATCCGCCCCATCAATGCGGCCACAGCGGGCGCTGATGTGCCTGCTGCTCTCACTTGGACCGGTGAGATCCTCCCCGGAAGCGGTAACGTTATTCTCACTGGCGACGATATCCAGGTAGGTTTCATTGGCATTCCGCCTTTCTTGTTATACAAGCGCTGATCTTTATATGTTTCCCTAAGGATATCCTCAACCAGATCCACGTCACCAATCCCAACTACGACGCCACATCTGCGACCTCCAATGCTATTCCCGTTGCCGTGAATAAAGCCAACATAGAAAGTTAGTTTCGTCTCGCGCATTGGCTACGAATGAACACTAACACGCAAATCTTCAGAGACGTATTGCGGCATCTTTGCCACCGCTGACAAGCGCAACTTCATGCAGCTACAATATGACCTTCGCAAGGCCGGAGGAAACTGCACCATAGCGGCCCGCACGTGCTTGCGTCTCTCCTGCTGGAACACAAGTGGCATCTACGCCTGCAACGTGAGTGCCCCCGTACGCAGGTCTTTGGTTTTGACAACATATCCCTAATTTTGATTGTCTCTAGGACAACTACCACGAGGTCATGATTCCCTGCGAGGAGGCTGCCGACTTTTCCTCATATGTCGGGTCCACGTGCTGCAAAGCGAATCCCACTGTTTCCAAGGGTCTCTCCGGCCAGGTATTTTCCGATCAGGGCTGGAACATCTGTGTCGCGTACGCCAACTGCAACCATCCCGCCGATCATGACGCTCCCTCGATCTTCATTCCGCCTGGTATCAACGGCGAATGCCGAGATTGAAGGACTCAGGAATCGTCAACTTCTGGGGATACAGCGTCGTGACTCATGGTGGTGGGCTGTCCCACGCTGGGAGCACCAGGATAGCCTCTTAGTCGTACACAATTCCATGCTGGAAGCATCGAGAATAGGCCTCTCGCCTCATATTTGGCTTGGCTAGTTGACAGTCTGAGAACTAGGACTAGATAGTCAATGGTAGTTGCAAACTGAGTTCTACATGGCCACACAAGCAAGCTGAGCGAAACCATTGCTAAGTAGTAAATGAGCCAATTACCCTTCAATCTCCGAGGCTCTAAGTGTAGAACGAAGAGCATCTCCGATCATTATCTAGGGTCATTATATGCACCATCGGTCTGGCAAAAGACAGAACCGTCGTTGTGAATCCGCTTGCTGTTCTTCTCGGGATGCACCGTCCCGTTGAAGTAGATCCAAACTCAGACCCAAGTTGTCACGGATATCACTAGCCCAGCTTGCCCTTAGGACATCATGAAGAGGATGCAAACAACCTACTGAACCTTCTTGCACTTAGTGTTCAAGTCCGAAAGTACACCCAGGTGTTGCCTGTGAGCTTCTCAGTGAAGATATCAAGCCTTGTTTTTCCTTCGAAGATGTATGTGTTCAGCTACGAGGTGAGCATCTGTTACGTAGTCCGCCGCTACCTTGACCGTAAATATACTATGCACGAGCTAGAACTCGGTAACCTATAATGCAAATATACCTTAAAGTTGCATAACTCCAGTGGAGGACGATGTTCCAGTTACGTACCCGTGCGGAAGGCCAGCAAGGGCTATTTGGCGGCCAACCCGCCGGATCACCTGCTACCGATCCTAAGTCTATAAGCAAGTTATTGGTGATGCTGTAGTAATCAGTCGGTGGGTGGCTTAGTGGTTTAACCACGCAACCGCGCGCATTGTCTGCCAGCGGAGGTGCTTAGTTCAACTCCAGCTCGTTATTCATTCCGCCGGCCCCCACGCGCCTGGGGAGCTTCAAGCTCCCGCTTTTTTTTTTCTTTTTCCTTTTTGTGTCTTTTGAAAAGGGTATCATTGTTTTTTTTTCAACACATATCCCTGTTATATTTTACTTTATTAAGTAACTTGGAAGCAAGGAAGTTAGGGCTCTGTGAGATTTGACTCTCGTAAAAAAGGAACTTAGTGGAAAAAAGACACCTTAGCCAAAGCTCCTACAGATGTAGGCCAGAGCTGCGGATCGCCGGATGAGATAGATGCCCTGTAACAGTGTAGCAAGTTGCATTCTACATGACTACCACATAGGTAGACGACACTGCACCTGTCGCTGGCCGAAGCAAGTCGTAGTACAGAATTTCGTGGCTCAATGCAAGAAGGGGGAGAAGTTTGACGAGGATGGTTTGGACAAGGGTACGGATTCGGACGAGACATACGATACGGGCAAACCGGACACGGATAGAAGCATGAGTTCAGACGACGAAGGGCATAGACGCCGAGATGTCGAAGAAGATCGACAGAGCGATGGCAAACGCAGAGTAGGCTGTCGACCTGATGAATGCGGCGAAGAGGATTGTCTGATCGCCATAAACGGAGGATTTGAACAAAGCAAGATGTCCGTCTACTCGATGGTTAGATATTAAATGCAATTCTCCAGCGCATTTTCATAATGGAGACATCAGGGCCAAAGGCCCCCCATCCTCCAGCTGTCGATCGTCTAGTCGAGCCCGGGCGACGGTGAGCGAAGCGGTGGAATAGTGGATCGTATACAAGACACGACCCATTGTTATGTCCACGGCGCAAAAACGCATCAAAGCCGGCAGGATCTATATCAGATAGGGATGTCTGGGCCTGCCTCGTGGTCGAGGAGCAATACACGTGTGGTCAGCTATTGCTAGACATGGTCGTCCCAGATAGAACGCACTCGGGGATAGCAACCACCACTGGATTTGTCCTACCTGTAATTTACAGGTCGGTATCTGAGGTAGTGTGTTCCAGGTTGTAGTAGGCTGTCTTGTGCCGGGCACTGGTAAGGCAGCTAGCTACCTGATTTACTCCTGTCGGGAAACGTGGAAAGTAAAAGCTTGGTTGGTCAGTGTTCTTGACTCCTGGAGGACTTTCGTGTCATTTTCGTGAGTTGCTAAAAGGTGGAAGATGATCAGATAAGGTTGTGTTGTTGTTGTTGTTGTTTTGGTTTCTTCACTTGCTCGTCACCTTGCCAAGAACCTTAACATTTCGCGAAATCTCTCTGCCTCCAGCCGAGCATCCAAAACTCATCATCCTCCACATAACATCACTGCATCTCATCCTTCACAATACCTCACTACAACTCCATCCTTCACAAGACAGCACTACAACTCCGATGTCCATGATCCCCGAGCCAAAGACCAGTGGCTTGGAAAGCAACGAAACTGGTCGACAAGATGATGCACTGCGCTCCACTCAGTCATCGGAAGACGCAGTCAATCAAGTCCTGGACCAGTCGATAAAAGCCTTGAACGCCATTTTGAAGAAATGGGGCGATGACTTGGTTGACCGGCTTGAATACATTCTCAACAACACTGACCCTGAGGAACTCATGGTGAACGTGAGACAAGCAGTTGAAGCATTCAACGAGAACTCCGTGGCCCAGATGTGGAAGCGCCACCGGGAGCTAGGCCAATGGCCAGTTCCAGGCAGGGACCATCCCATCCCCCAAGGTTCAGTGGCAGCCCTAGCCGCAACCCAAGGAAGCCACCGAAATGCCGGACAAGATCAGCGTGGTAATGCAGCCGATGCCAATGAACATAAGGTCAACATCCGAAACACATCCCAGAACAGTGCCGCGACACAATCAGCTGTCCCACACTCGTCTTCGGTACGAAGCAACACAAATGGAAGCACGGAGGGCGTCGATGAGATTAGCCGCCTCGACGCACAGCGATGTCTCAAGGAGAAAGTAACTCGCCGGGGATATATCGAACTCTGGATGACAAGCTCAGACAGTGCGATTTCGAGCCGGATCCTCCTTTGGGAACGGAAACAGCAAGGATTCGATATTAAGTTCTGGGAGCTAGGAAACTTCAGAAAGACCGATGTCACTCCAACTCCAGGAGATGTCTTCCTGGACCCGCACCACGTTGGAAACTGCCGGCTGATTGTCGAAGCCTTATGCATCCAACGCAAGCGGAAGCTCCAGTTGACAGACACCTGGAAATCGATCAACCCAGACCGAGCGGCAAGAGTTCGCCCCGAACACTTTGACCAGAGTAACTGGACCAAGGGCAGGGCTGCCAATACCATCAGAGAACTTTGTCAACTGAATAAACCCGTCAAGTTGGCTATTACAACATTCAGTGTTGATGGGCAGGGAAATATGCGCTTCGAAGAGCGAAAGACACTGTTTCGGCGCCTGTTGCTAGCTCGAGGGTTTAAGTTCCAGAAGAACGCATCGCCTGAGTTCAAGCGAGTCTACATAGACATCTCGTCAGGACAGGAAGTGGTCAAAGATCGGTATGATATTGTCTTCCCAGAGGCGGAGGAGATGTTCCGTGCTCTCTCTACCTGGGCACACGAGCTTTGTCTCAACCCGACAATTGTTGATATACTTGGTGGACACAAGGACCATGTGGGCTCTACGAAGCGCAAGCATGGAGATGAGCCGGACCACGATGCGAAGAAACCAAAGACGAAGGAGAGCGAGGACGTTGGGGTCGAACAGAGGAAGGACATTCGGGTTGAGGGCATGGCCGAGGTAGAGGGAGGCATAAAGATCAAGACCGAGGATAACAAGGAGTAGTATGGCACTTTTCGGACATGCCGAAGCTACGATCGCACGGCCAAAGGTGCCGGCCAGATGGTGGAGGTCACAGTTTCTGTACAACATGTAACGATTAATCAAGGTTGAAGAGGTTGCCACACCTTCAAGTTCAAGTGGGTCAATGGCAACGGCGAGTTTGTGCACATCAAGTACCACTTCATGGCAAAGCACGGCACGAAGTAGTTTACTAACAACGAGGCCATCCGGATGTGCGGAGAGGACCCGGACTACTGCAAGCGTGATCTGGCCCAGGCGATTGAGAACGGCGAGTACCCCGAGTGGACCGCCTTCGTCCAGGTCATGAAGCCCGAGGACGCCGACCCCGACAAGCTTGGATTTGACCCCTTCGATGTCACCAAGTTGTGGCCGCGCAAGCTGTTCCCCATGCAGGAGTTTGGCCGTCTTGTGCTCAATAAGACCCCGAAGACTTCTATAGAGACGTGGAGTCAGCGGCCTTCTCGCCCGGTAGCATGGTGCCCGGAATCGAGGACTCGCCTGACGCGCTCCTCCAGTTCCGCATGTTCTTCTACCGCGATGCGCAGTTCCACCGCATCGGCGTCAACCTTCACCAGATCCCAGTTCACTGTCCGTTCATGGCCAAGTCCTGCTCGCCCATCGACTTCGACGGACCGATGAGGACTAACGCCAACCATGCGGGCAACAAGCCGTACAAGCCTAACTCCTTCGCCAGCACCAAGAAGTTCCGGAAGGACACCGCGAAAGCGCCTTACGCAGTCCATGACAACATCCTCAGCCGCAAGAGCCACTACTGGCACGAGGGAAAGAAGAACGACTACGACCAGGCGAAGGAGCTGTGGCAGCGGGTCATGTCGGAGCAGGAGAAGAAGAACACTCTACGGAACAGGGCCAAGTACCTGAGTCTCGTCAAGCACACCCCCATTCAGGTAAGGAAGTCTCCTCTCCAGGAATTTTCATGATCGCGACATGTGACTGACATGCACAAGAGACAAAATATCTTGCGCAGCTGTACAACATCTCGCAGGACTATGCCCAAGGCGTGTATGAGCTCTTGACGAGGAAGGACTTCGTCTTTGGGGAGGTCGAGAAGCTTGCTAAGGATTCGCATCTGATGTACAAGCAGCCCAAGTTCCGGCCATCGAACGGCGAGAAGCTGGTTGGCAAGCCGCCAGGATACCTCGTATACAATCCTGACCCTGATATGTGAGCGGTGCAGCAGGAGAGGGAGTATGTTGCTTTCTGAGCTCGTGTCTGACAGGGGGGATGTGTACACCAGGTTTGGGGTTGCGCATTAGTCAGATTGGTGATTTCCGTCTTTGCTGACGTATAATTCTCACCCAAATGCCGCATCTCGTATGACAGCAATATCGCATCGTGCTACCCGCGGTACGTGCCTACCTTACACATGGTGACATGATACCATTGTGAAAGGAAATCTGAGGTGAAAATGGCAGGAACGATTCGCAGACCCCTCCATTAAAAAGGGGCTCAGCTTCCACCCCGCACACCAGTTCTGCCAAGCCACTTCCCAAAAGGAACGGCCATGGAGCTGACGGCTGGCTTCTGGGCCAATTGCAAAGCTTGACTGCAACGGAACACCCCGTAGGGCTGAACCGATCCAAGGCGCCCAGAGTGGTATTTGGCGGCTTCCTCAGCTCGCGTTGGTGCCAATATGTGGTCAGACTCCTTCTAGCCGGCATAGCTCACAATCCAAGTCTTCTTGTCGTCTCCGGCCCAGCAGCAGTTATTAAACTCCAACGCACCTCGCATATATCTTCCCTTCTATTTCGCCAGTCCAGTAACTCTTCTTAGCATTTACCTGTATTTTGCATCTATTCGAAGCACCTTCGTTCACCCGCTATGGACGCGTATCCGGTCGACCTCCTCAACCGCCGTCATGAGCGCTTCGCGCTCTGGGTGCCAGCCTCAGAAGGTTTACCTACGCCCAAGCTAGTGCTTGGGACTCATGATGCGGACGGCAACTCCTTTGCGGAGCTCACTCGGCTCCCTATGACCAAATCCACGGACAAGACCGATCTCTGGGAACTAGACCCCAAGGCGATCACGCCGCCCTTGGAAGACGGTGTGTATCGGTATTGGTTTGAGATCGTGGACACCTCGCCCGGGCAATTGGGCACACTATTGGTTACAGACCCCCTCGCTTTCACCGTGGACTACACCCTCACCCAGGGGAGCGGCGAACAGCTGCAGCCTGCCACAGTCGTCAAGTTCCGCGACGGGAAACTCTGGCCGTGTGACATTGATGGTGCGGAGCCGAGTCGGCCTCCAGTACCGGATCAAGCATCTCTACCTAGCAACAACCGCCTGGTCATCTACGAATTGCCGACTTCTTGGTCTAAAGTCGGTAGCGACGGACGTGGTGTTGATGTTGATGTGGGCGGCTTCGCCGATGTTAAGGCCTTGTTCGACCGCAACACGAGGAGCGCCAGGTTCGCCTCCATCCACGAGCCCATACTTGCTGAGCTCGGCATCAACGCACTGGAGCTCCTACCTGCGGCAGACGCGAAGAACAAGAATGAATGGGGATACGCCACGGCGCATTATTTCGCCCCCGACTCGGATCTCGGATCGGCTTCCGAGTTGGTCTCCCTCATTGACACGATCCACAGCCAGAATATTCGCCTCCTCACCGACGTGGTGATGGCCTTTGGCCACGATCCCTACAGCTACATCGCGTTCAAGCAATTCCACCTGCGGCCCAATGACGAGCGAGCGAACCCGGATAGTTACCAGTCGCACGCGACGGGAGTTCTGCGAGACGGCTACGGCGGCCAGAGCTGGCGGTACGCGCAGAGCACGCAGACCTACGACCCGGAGTCCGGTAATGTCGGCGCAGTCTCGCCGTCCTGGGCGTTCCACCGAGCTCACCTCGCGCGGTGGATGGCCGACTTTGGCGTCGATGGCTTGCGTCTGGACAGCATCAACAACGTTGGCAGCTGGGACTTTGTGCGCTCCTACAAGGAGCGCGCCTGGGAACTGTACAGGGCACGGTACGGCCCCGCCGCAGACCCATCCAAGTTCCTCGTCATCGGGGAGGAACTCTCGATGCCGCTCACTATGTTCCGTGAAGGCGTCGTCGACGCGCTCTGGAACGAGCCCTGGCAGGGCCGGCTCCGCGCTTTGCTTCTCGGCGAATCGTGCGACGGCGACGACTTCGAGTGGACGGTGCGAAAGGTGGCAGACACCACACTCGTGAGCCTGGACGGCACGAACTTCGCCGACGGTGCGCAGGCTATCAACTACATCACCACCCACGACATCGAGGGCTACCGCAAGGAGCGCCTGTACAACTTCCTTTCGAGCAACGGCGTCTCGGACGTGCAGAAGCGCGCCAAGCTCGCCTTTGCGCTGTTGCTCACCAGCGTCGGCATACCGATGATCTTTGCGGGGGAGGAGTTCGGGGACCAGATGGACCGCAGCACGGACATGTCCAAGAAGCAATCCGACCCCGTCAACTACGACCGCAAGAACGACGGCGGCTGGCGGGCGGCGCTGTTCGAGTATGTGGCGAATCTGGTCAAGTTCCGGACCAAGTGCCCCGCGCTGGGAGAGGATGACACGAACTTCTTCCACGTGGATCAGGGAGGGAAGATCATGGCGTGGAGCAGGGGCCAGACTGGGGAAGGCAAGATGCCGGTGGTTATTGTGGCTAACTTTACCGACCACAACACGGATGGAGAGCAGTATGTTATCCCGAATTGGCCGGCCAAGGAGCTGGATGGGTGGAGGGAGGTGTCGCAAACGAGGGATGTGCCGACCGAGTGGGTTGGGAAGGAGCCGTTGATGGCCTGGGAGGCGAAGGTCTACACTCGGTGGAGGGAGTAATCGGCATCTCTGGCTGTTGTTATGTGCCAAAAAGTTGGGCTTCTTTATTCCTGCCCCTGAATTTTGTTTCTTAGCTCCTAGCCCTGAACCACCCGGTTGTCAACTCCTGTGACCTGTCACTCTTCATGTTAACTACCTCACTTTGATCTTTGTTCTTTTGATGGCTTACTTACTGTCTGTGTGTCTATACGCTGCCCATTGACCACGTTCAGAACCCCCTGCACTGCCATTGCCACCTTTATCCTTCACTTCTTCCTGACCTTCGCCCCCTAACCCCTGATCTTCACCGGGACTCACCGAGGCTCACCTTGGCACACATGAGTGCATATGGTCCGTGCACAGCACAGTTCAGATTGAGGGCCGTGCGTCATAACATCTCTGGCGCTGATGTCACTGAGTGAAGACAACAGCGCTATGCCTGAAGCAGATTAGCGCCCGCCCATCCGGCCACTGGCCCAAGAAGCCGAAGCTCCACCGCTGCAAGATTTCAATGTCGTTTTTGTTTTGCGGCATTTGCCTCTGCTTTCACCTTCCTCATCTTCGCCGTCCTTCTTCACGATAACAGCAACCCTGGTGATAGCTTCATTCCTCTTCCCTCGGCAAATCCGTCAATATGCTGTCCCGTCCTACTACCCGCGCGGCAAAGGTACGTCGCGTCTTATCTGCCCTCGCAATGGCTCGGTGATCCCGGCGATCCGCGAAATCCGCCCGACCCGTCGAGATATATGTTGAAACTGAAACTCGAGGCTAACATGTGCTTCTCTCCTTCAGAGCCTCCTTCGGGCCACCGCTCAGTCCCCTGCTCAGCTCAATGCCGCCCGCACCTTCGCTACCGTGCAATCCGACATCTTCAAGCCCACCAAGTATGGCGGCAAGTACACAGTGACCCTCATCCCCGGTGATGGTATCGGTGCCGAGGTTGCCGAGAGCGTTAAGACCATCTTCAAGGCCGACAACGTGCCAATCCAGTGGGAGCAGATCGACGTCTCGGGAGTCGAGGAGAGCGCGCCGACCGGCCGCACAGAGGAGCTCTTCCGGGAGAGCGTAACGTCCCTGCAGCGCAACAAGCTGGGCCTCAAGGGCATCCTGCACACGCCTATCAGCCGTTCGGGACACCAGAGCTTCAACGTGGCCATGCGCCAGGAACTCGACATCTACGCCTCCATCTCCCTCATCAAGAACATCCCCGGCTACGAGACGCGCCACAAGAACGTCGACCTGTGCATCATCCGCGAGAACACCGAGGGCGAGTACTCGGGCCTCGAGCACCAGTCCGTCCCCGGCGTCGTCGAGTCGCTCAAGATCATCACCCGCGCCAAGTCGGAGCGCATCGCCAAGTTCGCCTTCAGCTTCGCGCTGGCCAACAACCGTAAGAAGGTCACCTGCATCCACAAGGCCAACATCATGAAGCTCGCCGACGGTCTCTTCCGCAGGACCTTCCACGAGGTCGCCGAGGAGTTCCCTACCATCAAGTCGGACGACATGATCGTCGACAACGCCTCCATGCAGTGCGTCAGCAGGCCCCAGCAGTTCGACGTCCTCGTCATGCCCAACCTGTACGGCGGCATCCTGTCCAACATCGGTGCTGCCCTCGTTGGCGGCCCTGGCATCGTGCCCGGCTGCAACATGGGCCGCGACGTCGCCGTGTTCGAGCCCGGCTGCCGCCACGTCGGCCTCGACATCAAGGGCAAGGACCAAGCCAACCCCAGCGCCATGATCCTCAGCGGCACCATGCTTCTCCGCCACCTTGGCCTTGACGAGCATGCCAACCGCATCTCGCAAGCCATCTATGGCGTCATTGCCGAAGGGTTAGTACATCCTTTTTTTTTTTCCCTCATCTCAACGTGCTGTAAGCTGACATCTACTTTTTCCCACTCTTTAGCAAAGTCCGCACCCCCGACATGGGCGGCAACTCGACCACCCACGAGTTCACCAAGGCCATCCTGAACAAGATGGAGAACAGCCTCTAGGACTGGCGTTATGCATCGGACTTCATCTTGCCACCTGCCTAGTTGCGAATTAATTGAGCTTTCTCTCATCGGTTGGAGTTATCGCCCTTGCCCATCCCGGCCCTCCCGGGTTTTGTTTTTGGACCTTACTACAAACCCGCTTCTGCTGTTGGCCTTTTCCTTGTTCCTTTTGAACTCCATATAGAGACTGGCGGCGAAACGGAAGAAGGGGAACCGTGGGAGCAGTGAGAGGGGAGTTGGAGGGGAAGAGAGAGATTGGATGTGGAGTGTGGAAATACCAGAGAGGGACTGCATACCCTAGACGGAATAGGTCGTCCAACGAGAGGGATTGGACGATTCCCATGCGCTGTACAAGTACGTAGTAGGGTAATTAGGGAGCATTCGGATTGTGTTTTACACTGTTGAGGTTGAATTGATTGTTATGAACTCTTATCCCTCACTGGGATCTGCGGTGATGCTAATGCTAACATTGAAGCCAAGGTACCTGACTCAGGCAACATATAGCAATTCGCACCATTCCGCAACTGGAGGCTGAAGCCATGACTCGTGTAACACTTCTGGCTCGTACAAACATCCGAACAGAAAGTGCCTTCAGATCCTCGGACACCAAAATCGTCTCAACCCATCATCAGAACGGGAAAACCCCTGTCCAAAGCTACCTCTGGGGACCTCCCTCCTAGCCGTCGTTGAGCAACACCACCACGGCCGTCTGCTTTAGCTCTATCGACCTATCCTTGGGCATCAGGTCTGTCTGTCTGGGCACCTGTGCATCACCCTCGACAGCCTTGACCACCTCAGACTCCTTCCTCGCCAGTCCCGACCCATTCGCCGACACCTTGGCCTTCTTCGCCGGGCCCTGTCCCTCGTGCGCGACCTCGACCGGCCTCTTCTTAGGCCGGGCCTGGGGCTGCTTGACATCCTTCCAGCTCTTCGGGCTGACATTCCGCACAAACCACGCGAGGCGGGCGTACAGCTCCTCGCTCTCGGGCAGCATGATGCACCGCGACCTCTTCTTGACGCTCGTGGACTGCTCGCCGGAGGCGACGTTGATGAACGTCGCCTCCGTCGGGCAGCCGCTGAAGTTCCGCTGCACGGGGCGGCCGCGCACGAAGAAGAGCCGGCGCGGGACGTGGTCGCCCTCGACGGTCACGATCTCGACCATCTCGCCCGGCTCCGGCTCTTCTCCCTCGGGCGGCTCGTACTCGATGACCCACAGCGGCTGCGAGACTGCTCCAGAGCTGCTTCGCGGCGGGTCATCGACCTCGTAGCGGTGCGGGACCATGAGGTGCGCGCGGGTGTGGTTCCGGCGCTTCCACTCCTTCACCAGCTCCGCTTTCCGCAGCCGCAGGTGGTGGTAGGCCTCGACCAGGAGCTTGTAGTTGTCGGCCGTTTGTTCAACGACGATCTCGGCCACGCCAGCGACGGTCTTGGGGCAGGTGTGGGGGTTCCCAAGCACTGTGAGGGCGACCGAATCTGGCTTTTCTCGATGGAGCAGGCGGCATGGGGTGCAGCCGTTTGTCGTGCCGTTGAGATATAGCGTGATCTTGTCATCCAAAGTTGACTCCAGGAGGTAGGGTGTTGCGGAACTTGCAGTCGCTGGCTGGAACTTGCAGTCGCTGGCTGGGGTGTGGAGGTGGGCTTCGGACGCAGGGGAGTGGGACTGGGTTTCGGACGCATGGTCATCTCCTGAGCGCTGTGGTGCGTTGGCTGTTTATTATGGCTGACCTTGCCGTTCTTCGGGCGAGCGGCATGAGTCGAGCTTTCCGCGGTCTCATCCTCGTACTTGTCCTTCAAGGCGAGCCTCGCGTTCCTGGCAGCTTCGAGTGCGTCCAGGTGGTGGTTCTGCTCGTTATGGCTCACCTGGAAGTTCTTCGGTGGAGCGGGACGAGTCGAGTTTTCCGCGGCCTCATAATCAAACCTGTCCTTCATGGTCAACCTCGCGATCCTGGCAGCTTCGAGTGCATCCAGGTGGTCTAGCTGCTCGTCATGTGGGTTGTTTGCCATATGGATATCGCCGCGTGGTAGGTTATTGGCGGCCTGCGTGCTTCGCTGGGTGGGTGGATTGTGTGCCGGCTGCGTGGCCATGGCAGGTCGAAGACCTGGGGACAGTGAAGAGGGCAATCTGGGCGTATCAGCGCTCCGTAACTCGGCGATGAGACTCACAAATCCCCGCAGAAACCCAGACGCAACATGCTGAACGTCGGCGACGGCGCCGGGCACTGAGGGGTTATGCCGCGCCAACGGACCGATTTCAGGCTGGGCGACAGCGTGAGTTGCGGAGTGAGGCAGCTGACATTCCGGGATATAAGGGACCACAGCACCGTTTTGCACCTGTCGTGCAGCAGGCCCGGGTGTTTGCACCATTTCAGATGTGCTCTCTGAGATACCGACCTCGTCTGATTGAGTGAAGTAATCAGAGGCTCGGGGCCATTGGCGGACTGTGCTGGGAGTTCCACGGATTCCAGCCATGGCAGAAGTGCCCAAGACTCGAGATGGGAGATTCGAGAACGTTGTGTCAATACCAGGTGCCATTCCTCGGTCAGGTCTGGCTACCGCTGGCAATGACTCAACACGTTCTGTCGAAACGGCGTCGCCAAGGTGATGCGAGTGCTTGTGAAGGTTGACGCTGGCAGAGGCACTGGACTTCTGGAAAAGATAGTCCGAGCTCTGACCGTCAACCTCCGGCTCTCCCAACGATGACGATACCATTGTTTCTCAGTGATGTCAATATGGGTTGACGTTGGGATTTCAACGGGATCCCTCAAGGAAGAGTGACTTGGAGGCGAGAAAGCTTGGCCAAGGCCCCGTCACGTTTGGGACGTGATGTTGTTGGGTGAGCGACCTTAGGAAGGTGCAACTAGACCCGCTTGGAACGACGACTAATCACGACGACTAATCTCATCTACTACCCTCTTTGAGTCATGACTTCCTTGCACAAAAGCTGTGAATTCTAAAAGGGCATGAGCACTTGGACGTGGATGATCTTAGGTCGTTCGGGTTCGGCGGACAGCCTGATCACCACATCAGTTGCAACTCCCTGACAACCTGGAAGTTACCATGGTCACATTTTGCTGCGTAGGTATCATTATCTTGGCGAATTCAACGGTTGAGACTCTCGAGCCCGATACTTGGTCGACAGGAGCCTTACGCTATTGCCGCACGCTGGTCCTCTTACTTACGTCAACGCCCTTGTCAGACGTCTGCTTGTTCTTGTGGCTGACTTGACCGGGCAAATACTCCGGTCCTGAACTTCAAGGGCCACTGGCATCAGCAGGAAACAGTCAGCTCTTAGTCACTTTACATAAGCCTCCGCCACGCATAAACGGGAGAAGATTTTAAACATGAAGACAACATGAGCTCCAACTGAAGTACCCAATTTTGGCAGCCTACCTACTACAGTGACTCGTTACGCAGGTGGGTGCTAGGCGGGTCTCCTTTTTTGTTACACACAAAATTGAGACAAGCAGGAGCGATTGTCAAAGGATATCAAAGGCTGTTAAGGTAGGGGAGAAGTTCTTTCCGAAACAGGAAGTCGACCATGGGGACAGCCAACAATGAGCCAAGTACCTAACTATGCCTCAGTTACGTTCTATCACGCTCCTCATATTCCACACTGCGTCCTAACTCGTGTCTTGTCGTACCACAGGCGATTGGTAACCATCTTACTATCGTTCTACTCGGTACCGACATACACCGTTATCATTCGGGCGAAGACGCCCAAACATATAAGAGGCTATAGACTTGATTATGCTTACTGAATTATGGCTTGATTACTGGGCAAAAGACCGTGGCATAACACAGTATTAAGATATCATCACAGCAATCGAACCTGTGGTTCTCATTCACCAAGTTTCATGATTGCCAGGAGCAAGCTCTCGCACACTCCACCACAGCGATAGACTAAGTCATGATTCTGAAATAAAAAGTATCACTGGCACTCCCCTTGCAGCTAACGACCTAGTCATAGGCACCTTCTACCTACCCCCTTGAAGGGAATCAAGGGATACGAGGTGCCAGCCAGTATTTACGCCAGATATTGCGAAATCTCACTTGTTTCGAAACGTATTTAACGAGCCAGACTAATGCTGGCCAGAACTCTTAATTTCCTCACTGACATGTGACCACTACAACAGACCCGAGTTTACCCTCACAAGCAGAAACAGTATCGGGACTAATATTTGCTGAGCCGGCCGGCACGACCAGCGTACCCTGTGTATATTTGGATAACTGACGAAGCTAGCTAGTCACACTCTCTTCAGTACATGGGGCCCCAGTACATAATTCTCCGCAACACGACACTCTCCTTGCCACACAGTCACCTTGCGCTATCACATCACCTTTCAGCATGTGATAGGCACTGCCCGTCTCCACCCTTAGACGATGCAGATCAGGGTCGAACCGCGCCATTCGCAGTCTGCAGGGTATTCACGTCAGCGGATCTATTGCTCTTTGGACGGAGAAATTACGGGAATAGGTGGTACGCACGGCCAGAGTCGACGGGAGAGCTGTCGGACGGGCCCGAGTAGAAGCGGCAGCTGGAGCCTTGCTTGTGGCTGCAGTTGTTGGGGCAGTTGCAAGCCGAGACTGTACGGCAGAGAGAGTGTGCTGGTTAGCATTCCTGAAATCTCGAGAGTTGGGAGGTTCCACTGCTACAAACCTGGATCGGTGGCGATCTGCGCGGCGCGCTCCTGGACCTGATTGCCCGTCTCGACAGCCGCAGCAATAGCCTGGCCGACGAAGAGGACCGCCGTGACGGGAGCGATGATGGACTTGAAAAGCATTTTGAAGGTGATGATTGATTGTAGATGACTTGTAGAGTGGATGTGTGCTGGCTTGCTGTTGATGGCGACAAGAGTCCTTGGATAGCAGGAAAGTCGGCCTCTTTTATACCTGACGCGCTGCTTTGAGAGCCTGGCGTCATGAACTCGAACGGTTCCCATGTCTGCCCCAGTGCTTCATCCTACTGCTATTGAGATCTCCACTCTCACGTCTGTCTGTGGGCTTCATCCTCCTCCTGCTGGTCTCTCCAAGGGAAGTTTCGTAGATGCTGCTGCCTGGTGAACTGTACGGCGGCCAAGAACACTCTCGCCGACATGATTCCGACTCCTGCTTCTCGTTTCGCACAAGATTCATAAATCGTCTCTATCAGGATGCGAAGTTGTCTATTCTGGCTGCCGGCGGGTAGAGCGGCTTCAGAAAGATCGACAACAAGAGATCCTATAGATGGAGTCAATGTGGCCGGGGCGTGATATTCGGATCCTTCTCTGACTTGGAGGATCCAAATATAATATGCGCATTATGCTGTATGATGTGGCACAGCATAGTTATAGTATCATATGTTTCAAGAAGTATGGGAAGCCATCGAAAGTGCCGCAGTGTGCAGGGTCGAAGATGGCTGCCTAAGGGAGCCGAGAGGAATACGCTCGTACGATCACAATTGGACAATCGATATAGATTGACGTTGCATTCCCGAGCTTTCCGTCCCGACCCTACCCGGAGTTAGTTCTTACTTTTAAATTAATTCTAGAATCCTTCCGTCCAGCTGTTCTACGTATTGTATGCCTTACAAGGCGTACTACGATCACTATACGTTGCGAACTTGCGGTAGGATTGCATGTGCGTCTACCCGACGTCCGGTCCATGCTCAACACGGTAATCGGTTTACGCTCTATACGGGACTCGGTCTACGCTTTATACGGCATTCGGTGTATGTTCGAAAGCGGACGAAGCGTATATCTATTATTTGAAACTGCGAGGTAACGACTGTAATTCTAAACACCTTCTACTTCAGTAAGTTAGGTAATGACTGCACTGGTCTAACAACCCGCAAAACCGGACACCCTACATAAGAGTACAGACATGTACTGGATCCTCCAAAAGTTACTACATGAGACACACAATTTCCAGATCAACCGTAGAAGAATATCCACATCATCGCCACACCTAGACGCAGATAACACCGTTGCAGGTACAGAAGATTGGGGTGCAGACTGCAGCATTGTACAGACAGTAAAGGTGCGCTTGACAGACCAATTGACGTCCCTCTAGAGCGACGTCATCTCGCTTGCTAACCGCCCTCGAGGCGACAAATGCTGCGAGCTTCTCAGTCGGCTTCACGTTCTCGGGCGGGGACATGAGCTGGGACTCGGGCACCGCCATCCCGTCAACATCGGCGTAGAGCTGCTGCATGGTCTCAAAGTCCGCGACGGAGTGCTCTTTGATGGCGGCAAGCCAGATGTTGATTTGGGCCTTGGACAGACGTGCAGCGTCGAGAACGGTGCCGGTGGCTTCGTAGGATCTGTAGACACCGTCGATGTCGACGTTCAGGAACCCAGAGACTGGTTTAATCAGTGACGGCATGCCCGTCAAGGCTTGGTCTGTTCCACGGCCGGTCTGACGATGTCAACAAATCGGGTTTGTTTTGGGAGTCAAGATGCGTGGGGCATATCAACGTACCACAGCTGCACAGGAACCGGTCGTTGCGGTCAGCAACACCGCAAGACTTGAGAGAATGATGAATTTCATAGTGATGTTCGTCAGGGTCGGTGACTGAAATTAAAGTATCAAGTAGCAGAATGCTTCGAAGGTGGCAAGGGTGAACTCGGAAGCTCTTCAGCCAATATCGGCGACACATCTAGTCTTTATACTCGCAGCGATGTATCTAACTCCCACTCGGAGCCATGGTAGTGAAATCCTTTTGACTGGAGTCTAAAGATCAAGGCGGAGTCAGAGAGATACGCTTCTAATCCTTGGTCGTGTACTCTCCCCGACGATGCCGGATGCGACGATCGTTGAGGCACCACAGGCTTAGCTTGTGTCTGTGCCGTGCGACAGTAGAAAAGGACCGAGGTCAAATCGTCGTATAGGAAGAGGCGGAAGGTTTGGAAGGATCAAAGGGCATGAAGGAAGACCTGCAAGTGGTTCCTTCATCATGGGCATAAGAGCTGCTTTGACTGTGAGACGAGGAGATAATGCGGGATTTCACCGCGACATACCTCGGCAGTAGGATTCATTTCTATTTCGTAAAAAAGTGATCTACACTGGATTATCATTGCTGCCTGGCTTGCCGTTCAGAGATAATTACAGTAGGAGTATATGGTTGTATGGAAGGAGCTGAGTATAGATGAAGCACATATGTGGGGGGAGGATTCCGGAAACTTGATACCGCGGCGGTGCACACTGTGACAACAGTAGAGTGCCTCTGGTCCTTCTACTTGACTGGATTTCCTCTCAAATCGCATCGCCCGTCCTTTTGTCTGTCCAGCGGAGGTACTGAGGCTGACCATTTACCAACTCCCCAGCATAACATTTCTTCTTTCCCGTTACTCTTCTGCTCCGACGGACAGGAGAATGGCTCAACAGCCCATATCGTTGGACGGTGTGAGTATTTTTCCGACCTTGACCTACGTGTTCCATTAAAAGAGTTTGTAACTGATGATGTTCATAGACTACTGAAGAGTCTGAACCGCTGTATGACAAAGACGACGAGCTGAGCAGTCATGTGCATGGCTTTAGCAGGCCAGAACGTACTTGGACAGACTCGAACCTCGATGAACAGTCCTGGAATCCATGCTCAAGAGCTTGGAAGGTCTCAACCATCATCCTCGTAGCCCTGACCATATGTCTGGCATGCTGGGGCCTGATTGACATATCATTCCGCCTGGTGAGCTTCATGTCAAGCAGGACAAGCCCACGATCTCCGGAGTGTTGGTGCGGCACCACCGACAAGGAAGCTATAGCCATGGGGTGCCGCTACGACCATATAGCCGTCGATTGGCTGCCGCCTCATTGTATTGATGACGAACTGGCCACCGAGTTTGACGGCGCCGGGCCCAATGGGACGTGGTCATACTTCAAACTGAACGGAATTTCGCTCTCGGGATCTTCGTATGTGCCGATCGATGCCCATGAGATTGATAACTTGGCAAAAGAGGGAATCGACTATTATGCCACGAGGGAGTGGCACATTGCCCACTGTATGTTCATTTGGCGCAAGCAATTCCGTTCTATGTCCAGAGGCAGGTCTATGGAACCCTGGAACAACAAGGAGGGACATATCAAGCATTGCAGTACATACATTATGGATGCTCTAAAGAAAGGTCAGAGCTTAGACGAGGTTGACACTTTCATCCCGGGAAACGCACGGCACGACGGAGAATAAATTGACTTGAACAAGATAAAACTTTGAAAGGGGGACGCAGTCTTTTTTTTTTTGTGCAATATTGAGCATGGAGAGATGCTAGAGAGAGAGTCTTCTTTTGCTCACTTTGCTCCAAGCCAACTCTTTCGAAGTCATGCATTCTCTTTCTTTCCTTCTTTCTCCGTCTCCCAGACAAATGACTCGACCAAATGGCGGCCGGAAATGCACCCCTTGGCACCCATCATGATGATATCCTGGTTTCGTTTGGCCATATCAGCGCTGATCTACCCCAGGACACGGATCAGTTCCTGATGGATACCGATCATGGCCTCCTGGTTCGGCGGCCCGGCTTGACCTCCTCATGGAGGTCTAGAATCTCGGATATCAAATCCATGTGTTCCAAGTGCCGATCAAGAAGCGTCTCCGTCTTCCGCGTGATGTAGGATATGTTCATCTCTTCCAAGGTGTGGAACCTGGCTTCCATGGCAGAGTTGTGACTTTGCATCTGCTCTCCTGAAGCCTTAGTCGAGTCCTGGACTTGAAAGGCTTGCTACCGGTGCTTCTGAATAAAAGGGTCAGAGTGGTCGTAGATGACTGCCAGACACCCGACGCACGGTTGTGGGGCCTGCGTACGAACTGCGTAGCCGGTTGGGAAGACATTCTGTTCAACATAGGCAGTCAGTAATCTGCAGTCGATCCTCTTGCATGATAAATTCTCGTTAAGTATCACACTGGAAATGTCTCCCCTCCCATCCATCACGACACGTACATTTTTTAGAGCTGCTCGTTTCTGGCAAGGCTTTTTCAAGTCTCGGGTCTCTTAAGCGGATCGAATTGGCAGTACGACACTGTCAACTCGCAGGACACGGTAATAAAAGAGATGTGTCACGATGATACGAGGATGTGGTGTCAGAGATACCTCAAAGTCTAGACCGCAAGATGTTTGGAACACCACGGTAAGGAAGGGTACGCGGTAGGTGAGGAGCCACGGCGGAGTAGCCAGATACACTGTGGGTAAACTCGCCAAGTACCTCATGTATTTTGCCTTGATGAGCGTCAGTGAGCTTCTGGGCAACCGAAGTTCAGCCAGATTTAAAGCTTGATACATATCACTGAGCTGGCAGCAAGTTTTCAGCGGACTGAATTGAGGTCACGAAGAAAGGCGACAGCGGAGGAATATTCAGAGCTAAAATATAGAAGGTGACGATGAAATAGTGCAAACCTAGTTTGTGCTATTCATAACGTCGGACGGCTATACATAACAGGTAGTACACTGGTTGTAGGACACACCAGCTCCGTCAAACGCTCAAGAATTCACATTCAAGGATCTGGGACGTCATCATTACAGAGGTCCAAATTCTGTGCCATTTCTTGTAGCTAGGGATACTAAGTTGTTGTCCTTAGAAACATTATTGACACACAAACCGGCGGCACAAGGAGTCCAATAAGAATCAAACTTGTCTTTTTGGGAGGTATCTACCTACAAACACAACGAAATCCATCCTTGTCTGGTTGTATCCATCTCCTCTGCCTTTGGTGCAGCTGAGGGCGGAGAAAAGCACAAGACTGTCTCATGGCCGATCAAAGCAAAACATCGCATTTTCCATATCATCCCTTGACAATCCGTTTCCAGATACTTTCACACTGTAAACCTTGTCATCATCTCCTATCAAGCATGGGCTGGACTCGCACCATAATTCTCCTCTCAATGCCCGTCCTTCAGAGTCACTCCGCCTCAGAAGCCAAAGAGCTCGTGTTCCGGCGATGCTTGGCCCAACGCTTGGCCCGACACTTGCCCCAAGCTTCGCCCTTCTTGCTCTGAGCCTTTCGTCCCGGAGCCTTTCGTCCCGGAGTCTTTCGTCTTGGAGCCTCTCGTCTCGGAGCCTCTCGTCTCGGAGCCTCCTCAGAAGACACAGAGCTTGTGTTCCGGCGACGCTTGACCCCTCCGTACGGAGCGCTTTCTCCCGGAGTCTCATCAAGGGTCGAACTGGTATTGTCCTGCTTCTTGAAGACTGAGTAATAGTCGTTGGCAGCAAACAAAGGCACACCCTTGTCGGACATCAGAGGCACGCCGTTGGCAGACAGCAGCGGCTTCTTGTTGCTGTCAATGCCAGACTTCTTGTTCTCTGGAAAGTTGGACTTGTTACTCTCGAGGTTAGGTTGGTAGGAGCTGCCATGATCTGCTTGCATTTCTGTGTTAGCCATGATGGTAACTCTCAAGCGAATCTAGATAAATACTGCTGCAGCAACATACCAGAGGAGTCTTCATCTCCAGCTTTGCAGTGCTGGAAGTTTTCATTTTCTTTCCAGAATTCCAGCTGCTGTCGCATGATGGCCAGATATGACTTGAAGGTATCATCCTTCTCATTCAAAGTGTTGCAAAACTCTCGGAGCTCATCGAGGTACTGTCCAAATCCGTCAATATCGGCTACAGTGCCGCTGAACACAGACTCCTTCAGAGGGGCTTCCTCATCTCCAATGTCGCAGTGCTGGAAGGTTTCATTTTGTTTCCAGAACTCCAGCTGCATTCGCATAATGTCCAGATATGACTCGAAGGTATCATCCTTCTCGTTGACAGTGTTGCGAAAGTCTCTGAGCTCATCGAGGAACTGTCCAAAGCCGTCAATATTGCGGCTCTGGTCGTGAGCTACAGTGCTGCTAGACATAGACTCCTTTTGAAGGGTAACAGGAGCGTCATCGCCATGGCCATTGCCATCGCCGTTCTTATGGTGGTCCTCGACGGCGAGAGCTGGGATTGAGGATGGAGGTGATTTGGAGGCGACGGTGGCTTCGCAACGTTTCTTCTTCTGGGGCAACATTCTACCCGATGTTAGAATAGAGTACTTTGACTTCCGTCTTCAGCAGGCAATTGAGATGATTGAAAAGGCGAAGTTTACAACGGAGCCCGGGGTGCGGAGGGATGGAAGAGGAGGGATGAACTCGGAACAATGATATAGAAAGAGATGCTAGAGATGAAAGATGGATGGCACTTACCTCAGAACAGCTCCTCGTTAGCTGTTTTCGGGGAGATCTCGCGGAAAACTGAAACTCGGCATGTGAAGAAGGTATACCTTCGCTCAATGTAGGTTGATGAAAAAGGGTGAGAATGCTGGTAGTGAAAGAATTGAGCGATGATGTATAAAAAAGCACGGCGTTGAGAGATGGGTTGTAGGATTGTGTGTGTGATGAACTTTAGCAAAGACGCGGTTGCTAAACTAGAGGTTGACTTGGAGCGAGGCCACAGGTGAAATAGAGGTGGACGTGAAGGTGAGCAACAGAAGCCAAAACAGACTGTTGGCCAGAGTGGTGGTGTGTGACCTAAGGTACCCTTCTGGGCCAACTACTGCCATGAGACTAGGTTCATTCAGGTATAGGATTCCGAGATAAAGCACGGTCACCAACCCATTACAGTCGATATCTGGACGGCCAACATCGACTCGATGGGTGGCTCCATGTTAGACTGTCACCGACTACTGGTGACCATAGCACTTGGATCTAGCATAATCCAAACTGAAAACCGGATAGCAACATTCAAGATGTATATACAAACAAATTCTTGTCAACCACAGGGAGAACGGTTTCGCAATGGAAGACGTCGCACACGTGGCATGTTTACAGTGAGAGTATTGACTAGTCTAAATGACTTGGAGACAACCTGGATAAGATTTCCATTCCACTATCTAAGCTACCTTTAGCACGTTTATTCACTAAACATCTCGTCTAGCCGTGAGTGGGCATGCAGAGATGTTGATGCTACCTCATCCTTCTCGCATTATCATCACACACCCAATCCTACTAATCCAGATGAGGATAATCAGCAAGTTAAAGAGAGCAGCTAGAGGAAGGGCATATGTACTCTATTGACTATACATTCGATCGTCCGCTCTCATCCTGAGGCAGCAGGGTCTGTCGTAAAATTGCTTATTGCCCCTGACCAAACTACCTTCAACAACCCAAGGATCCATCAAACTGAAGTATGCCCAGCCCCAGTTAACATGTCATGCTGTTATTACGGCTTGAATGACGGCAATGAACTTATTGCTAACAAGCCGTCTATCAGACCTGCCTGTCTTCGACAGCCAGCATTGGCGGCGGACTGCCGCGTCTCCTAGCAGCGGAATGCTTCAGCCAGAGCTTGGTGTGAACCTGGATAATGGCCGAATCGGAAGACATGGTCGAGCATGTATTCAGGGAGCGAGCTTTCTGCTGGACTTTGGGAGCCGCAAACAACTTGAAACCCTGGGGCATCTGGACTGGATCACATCATGCCGGTGTGTGCTTGCAAGAGAGTAAAGACCATGATACTGCCCAATGCTTACCTACACCATCCACCCCCCAAATATGACATGTACTCCAACCAAGTGACTTCAGAAAATGCTCTTTATTCCGCTCGAGCTGAATTCCATGATCTAGATTCCCAAGCTCTAGCATCCGGATTTTCGCTCCCAGTAGTGTACCTTTCCCACTTCGATGCTAAGAACGGGACAACCAACAACCCAAGACAAGGCGAGCCTTACGGAGCGAGGGGAGCCGGCTGAAGAGTTGTAATAGTATTTGAGGTCGCCACCTTAGAGT
>JAMAJW010000043.1:131283-265616 GCA_023628855.1 Coniochaeta sp. PK30-01 | reverse complement strand
TGTCGTATAGAAACACAGATAGGGGCGCTAGACTGATCAGAAGAATGCGAATCGAACAATATGTGCAAAAAGAGAGTAGTGATTGATTAAAAGTCTGTTCTAAAACTGTGCTTGCGAATCCTCCCCCTTCTTGTCCTTCTTGAAGAGACCGCTCCGCCAAAATATTACAGGTGGCCCCTCGTCACATGACCTACCCTCCTGAACGCGATCCCCGTGTCACTAATTCGCCGTGATCTCTTCTCCCCATTCATCCATCATGACTGAAAACACCCCATATCAACGTGACATGTTGTTAGGTACTGCCGAAGGCGGGCGTCCACCTGCTCGCATGAGAGATGCCACCTTACATCGAGACCTAGAAACCATCGTGCGATAAGCGAGGCTGCGAGGCTGCCAGGGCGCGAAGTATTACTAGGCGGACTGGCTGGAATGTTATGTACTAGGTTGGAAACACGAGGTAGGCGGGTACGACGTACACTACAAGGATAATCCCCATAGCGTAGGGAGGCCCTACGAGCCTACGAGCTCCAACTGTATGATAGAGAGCCGCTCCTAGTATAGTAGACTATGCTATAGATTTTAAGCGTTTCGGCACTAGTATAACGGTTATCTCCTCCTTACTACTTATTATATATAGATTTTTAGTATAGCAATCTTTCCTCCTCCTTTTAGTATTAGAAAGTTTAAAAATGTATAGCCTAAAGGCTAAGGGATAGGATAGGTAAAAAGGTATGTATTTGACGACTTCTCCCAGTAAGCTATTCAGAAGTCGAAGATAAACACTTTGGGTATCGGCTGTAAATGCAAATCCAACTCCTCTTCGTACAAACGCTCCCCGACCCGTTAGTCTAAGACGCTCCCTCGAGTTCCTTCATGCCTCGCCGCTGAACCCTCGGACCATCTACCACTCATCTTCAGGCTCCTCCTCATCGTCTTCGTCTGTCTCCTCTTCCTCGTACTCAAAGTCGTAGTCGATCTCGACCTCTGCTCCAGCCGCTCGCAACTCCGCCTTGGCCTCCTCGGACAGCTGCGAGACGTCGAGGTCCTTGCCGAGGTTCCTTAGGTGGCGCTCGGCCAGACTGGGGTTCCTTCTCAACGATCTCAGCTGGTGGTACCTCCGCTCAAACTTGGGACGCCACACGGAGTCCTGCTGCAAGATGATCTGGCTCGCGACCAGCGGCTTGGCAGGGTCGTCGTCGGCGTGTAGCTCCCTCCGGTAAAGGCCCGTTTCAGCGTAATTCGGTCCCTGGACGGCTCCGACGACGGGGATGCCGGTCAACACGAGCTGTCCCGTCCGAAGATACGTCTTGGCGATTTCCGTCCCGGTTTCGTCGTCGCCGTCTCGGCCGTGGCCGGCCGGAGGGTCCGGCTCCGGGTGGCGTATCACAGGTTGCGGGCGTCTTATCTTTCTCTTCCCGTTCGCCTGCGCGTGGCCGAGCGGGGCAATGTTGAGGACCTGGGGCGGTTTCTGCTCCGCCTCGTCGACGGATAGGAAAGAGACCCGTCCGGTGGCATCGCCAATAATGAGCTTAGACATGTCCGGGGAGAACCGGCCAAAGGATATCGGCCCGGGCACTTCGAGGATATCCCGTACCCGCGGCCTGCCCTTGGTCCTGATGTTCCAGACCTTGACGACCCCATCCGACGACCCGGTGTAGAAGCGATCCGGCGTCGTGCCCCAAGCGCTGAACTTAACGCCCGTGTCCTCCCTCTCTCTATCGCCGTGGCACTCTTCGATCGGGTTTCCGTGCTTGAGCACATGGATGGGCTTATCACCCAGAGCGGTATCCCACACGTAGGTCTTCCCGTCGGTGCAACCTGCGGTTACGTAGCAATATATCGAGCTGTTTGGCCTAGAGAGCTATTAGTATATAGGAGCAAGAGCATGGCAGGCAGCTCGGCCTTACATGATAGTGAGTTCGTTGATATCAAGGGCGTTGCAGTCCAGTGCCTGGTGTACGTAGAACGCCTTGCCGCCATACTCAGGGGCTGGGGCGATGGCGAAAACGCGGACCTGAGTGCGTATTCTCGCATCCAGCTCTACGCCGTGCAAGCCTTGCGGAGAAGTGGCGGCAATAAAGCAGGGTTGGGTTGGGTGCCAGACGATCTCGAACACATTCAACTTCGACCCGGAAATGATAGTCCACCTCTCTCCGGTCAGACCGTTCCAAACACAGATCTCGCCGGTACCCCGTCGGTCCTCGGGGATGTCGTTATCGTCCCCAGTTCGACTTCGGGGCGAGTACCCTACCGCCACGAGGTGCTGGACCTCGGCAGACTGCCCCCACTGGATGGTTGCCGGAAAGTAAGCCCACTTTTCCGTCGAGACCAGATTGCCTTCGAGATCCACGACTCGCGAGCAAGAGTACGAGCGATATAGACTTCCGGGTATATCACCGTCGACATGATATATGCGTACGGCTTCGGTAGCAACGTCGGCTGCAGTAGCCACCATGCCCGACTCGTGTTTTGACGCCACGACGAAGTTCACGTTGCCCTCGTGAGGCCAGGTTCCCAAGAGGGACATGGAAGAACCGGACTTCTCAGCCTTCCAGATCTTAACCGTGCGATCAAAGCCACAAGTATACGCCCTATCGTACCTCTCGTCATAGTCGGATGATACGACAGAGGTATAGAGCCACGGACTTTGGCTCTGTCTCATGGCCTCGCTGGAGTTCTCACCGTTCTCGATGATCGGCCGTACGATTCGATGGTCCGGATATGCCTTGAGGGTGCCGTCGCTACACGACCCAAGCACTAGGTTGTTCTCCTTGTTGTACTGTTGATTGTGAGCGTCGGAGTGCTCTGTGGTACCGCAGATAAAACCATCGTTAGACACCCACGTGATAGTTGCGATATAACCAGCGCAACCGTCCCAATCTGCGCGTAGCTCTAGACCATCCTCGCGGCACTTTCGGAATTCGTTGGTGAAGTTCTCCAGACGCCGCATAGAGCCGTATCCCCGCTGGCCTGCAATTTCCCTCGCCAGCAGGAGCGAGTCCACCCGACTCGAGCGCGCCATAGCGCCTTGCCTATCGTAATCATCGCGTTCCAGATACAGAACCATTGGCTCCTTGTTGGCAGCTCGAACTCTCCTTTTCGAAAGACTCAGATCGATCAGAAAGCGCTTGACATCGTCAACGGTTCGGCCAAGGAGCGGATTCCGAGGTAGACGCGAGATGGCCTGAGAGACCTGGTTGCTGTGATCTTTGAGGAGATCCAGTAGCTCCTTTCTGGCGCTCTTGACCACCCTTCCCCTTCCAAGGCCCATCTTAACTCTAATCAGCTTTAATAGCTCTTGTATTTCCTCCAAGGTAAAGTCAACATGGTACATCTGCGGCTCCTTGAGGTCATTAGGGTGGAGCCTGGCGAGCTTGCGGGTTCCGGAAATCAACTCCTTCCTCGATGCTGCTGATACGTAGGGTCGAGAGGTCATCGATGCCCAGGTAGGCCGTGTCTCTCCAGAAGCTGACTCTTCCCCATCGTTGCGCCACGCCAGAGCGTGAGCTCTTATTCTGAAGTTTTGGGGCGATGTGGAAACAAACTGGCTCTTCTTTCGAAGCGCCAGTGGCGTAGCCGGGGCCGGGCCATCATGGAAAGGCTGTTGAGTGGTCGCGATAGGGCTCGCATGATCTCCATTCTTTGACGGTCTGCTCGGGGGAGTTGATATGCTTGTATGACCAGCAGATAGAGTGTTGGAGAGCTGTGGAAGCTGTTGAGGGAGAGAAGCAGGCGGCGCGAGAGGGGATCGTGGAACTGGAGAGTGTGAGAACTTTGGGTTCTGTCTCGTAGTAGCGGACGGGAATTGCTTTTCACGGAGCGAACCGTTGGTGAACGCATAGGATGGAATAGGAACAGGAGACTCGGTCCGGCCGTTTAGGATTGGTACTGAGTTCTGTAGTTGTTGTGCGGTAGGAAGTGGTGTAGTTGGGCGGATCGTACCAGAAGGTGTTGAGCCATTCGTGGGAAGGTACGGTGGTAAGCGAGGTACCGGTACTGGCGTCTCTACTCTTTCGGGCAGGGACAACCCAGTGGCCATGAAGCCATTATGTGAATTTTGTAGTCCTTGCGGACTCGGAAGCTCTTGGTGGCGCTTGAGCACCCGCAATAAGATGCCGGCGTTGTTGGCGAGTTTTGCCTCGAGCGGCGGAGGTAGCGTGCCTCCATAGTCACGAAACACGGAAGCAAGTTCGGGTGTTGCTGTTGCTAGCTTTTCGACAACCTAGGGTGAATGAGGCAGTGAATTAGCGGCGAGCAAATAGTAAACTAAGATGTTCGCTCCTACCTGTGGACAGAGCTTGTCGTACGCGCTCCGACTGTTCGCATCGCCGGCTGAGAGCCTGCGCGCCTCGGCGTTGACCACGGCATCGAGACAGTGGCGTACCTGCTGATAAACGGCGGGGCCAAGTCTCTCGAGAAAGTTGTCGGAAACACGCAACTTCTTTTGCGGAGGTTCTCCAGCGGAACCTGGATGGCTTTTCGAAGCCGTCAGCGTAAAGCCCATCGGCGTGGAGTGGCCCGGAGACGCGGTCGGAGATTGACCTCCGGACACGCGACGACGTATTTAAAGCGTGCGTGCGGTAACACGAAAAATAGACGACTAAACCGGTTTAGAATTTAAGCAAGACTTCGACTTACCTATTCCACATGTTTAAATGGAGAGTTGATACCATCTAGGCTTTGAAAGGTTACATACGAAACGCAGTGTAGGGAAATAGGCCTGCCAAACGCCTAGAAGGCTGTGAGATAAAGGAGTGCCTAAAGCTAGTTAAGATAAGATAAGAGTTTAAAGAGGTCTAATATTTTATTTAACTAATTTAAACTAGTTAAACTACTAATTATATATATATTTTTAACTCTACAGTCTTATTACACCTTAGTAAGCTTTATTCTAATTTTAGTATAATTTTACTATATTTTTATATATATTATTTTCGGTTAAACTAGTTTGGGAAGCTATATAGTATAGTTTTCCATCTCGACAAGGCAAGAGCATCGTTGTTAAGGAAGCTGAGCGAGACTGGTTATAGAAGCGCTATTTGGTCCATGAAGGTATCCAATCCGTATTCCACACCATCTTCTCCTATTGTTTCATCACAAGTTAGTAGGTAGTTTCGAAGCATCACCTGTGAGCCAAGCATGCTGTAAGCCATACTGGCTAAGTTGAGAAGCGATCGTGGGCATTGATAGTAAGACATTTGGCTGCCCAAGAGCCTCTTAGAGCTAGCTAGAACTCAGGGAGGTACAGAAGGTACATATACGTAGCAACCTAAGGTAGCACGCGACAAACCCGATTTCAATGTAAGGAGGAACTGGAGTCCAAAAACCTCAGCTCGTCGCATCACGTCAGAGCCCTGAGATTTGGCAGGCCAGGAGAGAGACATAGACAAATGCCTATATACTAAGGCACCTAGCTAAGGTACCACACAGTGGTTTACTCTGGTCTTTCAAGGAAGGCACGATGAATACCTAATTGTACTGCGATACGCATGTGTGTCGGCCCTATCGGGTAAAAGCGAATCGTAAAGGCCTCATGTGAATACTTGCCTGCTTAGGGCTAGGTCAAAGGTCCAATACTCGCAGGAAGAGATGATGCGGCTCTGGCATGCATCCCGCATCATTGAAGGTGCGGGACGTTACCGGTTTGGCAGAGATAGCTGCCCAGGCTGTCCAAGCAAGTGGGAAAGTCCTATTCGTCTGACTAAGAGCAATCTAGGACTCGAGGTCCTGAGGGTTCGAGTTGCGTAGCACGTGACTCTTCTACGCTTGGATTATCGTATGGCTTGTGATAAGACCCTGATTGCTAACCGACGAACTGCGACTTACACTTCACTTGCTGTACACAGTAGATACCCTAATTTTTTTGCTCCTCAATAAAGAAGGTGTTGCTAATAGCTCTTTGGACAAGTCAGAGAGCCGACAAGGGCAAGAGGCAACAGGCAAGGACCGACCAGGACTGTGAACGGCGAAGAAAAGAGTTGAAGCTCTGTCAGGTCTCAGGCAGGCTGTGCTGGCTTTTCAGCTGACGCTTCACCTGCCTGGAACAGGCACATAGCTTGTGTGTGAATTGCCTACTGTGGGTAGGATCCTGTGCGTGTCTCGTCCTTCATCACTTGAATCATCCTTCCAAGAGCACGCGCAGAACTGCTCAGCCATCTGTCGCCATGGCCTAAGACATGCGTATTTCGAATGTAAATCTCCACTGCTTAGGGGATATGTAAGCTCGCCATTGTTCGAGTGCATGTGAAAGTGAAAGAGAGAAGAAACAAAACGTCTCGAAACTTGCAGATTTGCTGCGACTGATACCGGTCCCCTCCACTTTGGCTAGTGTGGTGCAGCGTCGTCACCAACCAAATTTACCCCTGAACGCCCTGAAGCAGCACAAGTTCCAGTGGACAGGGTCCTCTAAAACCCGACCAGCCCCGACAGGAACTACAGCGGCCTCCCGCGATTTTTCGCGGCTGCCTCAGGTCACTTTGTCCTCTGGCTGTCCACCTGCAACGCAGCCTGGCAATCTTTGTCCACTCACAGGCTGCCATTCCCAACTTCCTCCTCTTTCTTCTTCAACAACTCTCTTCCCTGCCACTACCCCCCCAAACCCAGAACGCACTGTTGCCCTGTCTCTGCTTCCCGTCTCCAGTTGTTGTCAATTGATACCAGGCATCTTTTCCTCCTAAACTCAAACCTTCCCCATCTCCTCTCCGCCCACTACCTTACTGCAACGTCAAACCAGTGTCCGTCTCGCCGCCTTTCCCTAGACCTGCTTTGATCTTCCCAACTTCCTCTCATCTTTTCCCTCGGACGTCTCTTTCCTTCCGGCTGCGATAATCAGAGGAAGGCCATCTCTTGCCTCGTCAACCCCGACATCCACTCTCTCTCCAGTTTTCAACCCCAGATACCCATCAGCAACCATGGCTGAGATCCGCCGAAAGCTGGTCATCGTTGGTGACGGTGCCTGCGGTAAGACCTGCTTGTTGATGTAAGTTCTCTTTTCCCTTGCTGCATTCTGGGTCGAAAGCAACGTCGACGGCACACCCATCCACCACCCACCGTGCCTCAAGACCCTGCTTTGGAGCCTCGTCATCCTCTTTTGCTTCGCGTCGTCATCATGCTGACTCGGTTTACAGCGTTTTCTCCAAGGGCACCTTTCCCGAGGTAAGATAGACTTGCACCAAGATACTCCCAACTGCTTCTGCGTTTTGTCGAACTCGTCATGCTCGCTGTCCGATTGCCGACCGCCAACCCCCCCTTCGCCAAGGCGAGGATTCAACAACTCGTCTCATACCCAACAAGGCCCTGCGTGCCTCGTCACCCCTCTAAATCCGAACTCCGACCCGAAGAAACAATGCCGTTGACCTTTACGACATCCATCGACAATCTTCTCGTTCGTCTGCAAGGCGCTCTGTCGCCATGGCGCTCGCATCGGCTGTGATGATACTCCTGAACCGAGGCCTTGCTAACAACTGTGTCTGCAGGTCTACGTCCCCACTGTCTTCGAGAACTATGTCGCCGACGTCGAGGTTGATGGCAAGCATGTCGAGCTGGCTCTCTGGGATACGGCTGGTCAGGAGGACTACGACCGTCTCCGTCCTCTCTCGTACCCCGATTCGCACGTGATCCTTATCTGCTTCGCTATCGATTCTCCCGACTCCCTGGATAACGTTCAAGAGAAGGTCAGTTGTCTCCCTGTTGGCTGGGCAGCTTATAGAGCCACGTGCGACTTTGATGTTCTGCCGCCGGATGCGCCTCCAGATAAGCAAGCTAACATGTGTAACTGCAACAGTGGATCTCTGAGGTCCTGCACTTCTGCCAGGGTCTGCCCATCATCCTCGTCGGCTGCAAGAAGGATCTTCGTTACGACCAGAAGACTATTGAGGAGCTTCGCAAGACCAGCCAGAAGCCCGTCTCGCCCGAGGAGGTATGTGGAATCCGAACTCGACGTCGTAATATCTCGCACTTGTTCAAGACTAACTCTCTGTGTCCCAGGGTGAGGAGGTTCGCAAGAAGATCGGCGCTCTCAAGTACCTCGAGTGCTCTGCCAAGACCAACGAGGGCGTCCGTGAGGTTTTCGAGCACGCCACGCGGGCCGCGCTGCTCAACCGCCGTGGAGGAAGGGGTCGTGGCGACAAGAAGAGCAAGTGCTTAGTCCTCTAGGCTAACTTGTGATGCCTGGAGCTGCTGCACTGTCCGGACCCCTGCGCGTCGTGGGTTGCGCGGGCGACGGCAATCAACCAACACCCCCCCAACTCGACAAGAACCCACGATCCTACCACGAACCCCAACCCCTTCTTCGAACTTGTAATCAAACCTTCCGACCGCTCGCCGTCGTTCTATGGCGAGCCGTCTACTTCCTCGGTCTTCTTCCGAATGTCGTTGTTTTTTCCGATGCGTGTGTGTGCCGTTGTGCGAGGAGAGGTGCAGGAGGGAGTGCGAAACTAGGGGGATTTTTAAAGGGTCTGTGACAGGAAACTGGAAATCTCGACGGAGGTCTCTCCCGTGGGAACTCTTTTGCACTACCACCTGCCACTCCCCCCCAAGGGACGAGAGGTTTGGGAGAAACAGAACTGAAGTCTCTGTTAACTCGGCCTGCATGGTTTTTAAGCTGGAGTTTGATACTATCCGTCTCGCGGTCTCTGTTTTTGTTATGCGCAGGCCTCTCTCGTCATTGCTCTTAAATCCATACATGTTGACAAGCTCTGTCCCGCCTCTTTTTCCCCGACAAACCAGGCGCCTCTGTCTCCGTTTCTTCAGCCCTGACACTTTTTGTTGTTGTTTCCTACTTCTCTTGTCCAGGACATTCGGTGGGAGGGATAACTAGAGGCTGATAAATGGAACCTGCTCGCTTGATACATCTACGGTCCAGATTTGAGAATGTCTCTTCTGCGACGGAGACGACGGCTTTTTGGTGATCATGATGCCCGTGGCCAGTGAAAACGAGCAAGACGCGCGCCAGTCCTAGCATAACTGCTGTTCTCAACGTGCCACTCTCACCGGTTTTGTCCCGCTGCCGAGTTCTGCTTGACTCCAGATCAGATTCGGGTCGTCAACCACCCGCGTCCGCCGTCTACCGACTTGAGTACTCAGCAGGTTGTAAAGTGTCAGTCAGTATGCTACCGCCCGCCTGATGCATGATCTTGAATGGACAAGACGCTCTCCGGGCAAGGACACCTCATCACACCGTGTTTCATCACCATCAGCTCTCGCAAGTTGCGTCGCGTGGCCTCGCCGCATCATATCGTGTGATACATGTGTGGCATTACTCTCTGCTACGGGACCTCTACTTGCACCGAGCTCCCGCCCGACCTCGCAGTGATCTGAAAGGTCCACAAACCTCCCCTTATATCGCATTGTAACGAAAGTAAAGTTGACCCTCTCACTTCGCGCAGTCCCTCAACCTTCTTAATACCCGGTGGACACAGTCTCGTGCTGACTCCCTCCTTGGTACGGGGTATGGAGGCCCTAATTGGGGCAGCTCTTAGGAAAAAAAGTCAGCAAAAGTCGTTTTCTTTTCTCTTCTCCTTCCTGTCACCGTCGAGGAACGAGAGGGAGTAAGAGGCCAAAAAAACCTACAGCACCGCAAGAGCCGCAGCTCTTGGACGAACCGTCCGAGGCGGCTCCGCAGCTAGGGCAGCTTGATCCGTGCATCGTGGTGAGATGTTGTTGAAGAGGATGAACTTCGGGCTGATTGCTTGTATCAGTGTAGCCGGAAAGTGAAGCTTGGATGTTGGATCTCGGTCGGTACGTAGGTCGCTTTTGTTATCTGAAGATGAAGCTCTGATGGTGATGAGGGGCGGGGTATCAGATTTATGTATCCTGCGAAGGTTGGGTAGCACTGGGTAGGTAAGGTACCTTCGGTACCTTCTATATGGACTGGAAGGTAGATAGAACAGAGGTAAGACAGGTCTCCGGCAAACTCGCTCGTGGCAGAGGACCATGCAAGTTATTATTTATTCAGCATCCGCATTTAGCACTGGCACTCTCGCAAACCCCCGCTCTCGGGGAATCGTGGGACCAGGTCAGCTGCACGTCGGACCGGGAATCGTCGTCTCTTGTCTTTATGCCGATAAGCGAGGCCGGGTCCTGCATGCAAGTGTCCAAGTTGCCCTCGGCCGAGACACACGGTTGTGTTGCGAACCCAGTCTCTATCCGATAGTTCACAGCTGATAATCAACACACCGGGTTAAGTTCCCAAGTCTACAATGTATCCTTCCCTTCATACAATCAACAGGAGAGAGATCTTGATCTATATGAGTCTATGGTAACCGCTGCAAGGAGCTCACATGCACTGTTGCGTGCCTCCTTCCCCTATAGTGTGACTCACTCGTTAGCCTCAAGGCCCGACGACAAGCAATACACAAGCTGTTCTCACATACCTCTAATGATCTTGCCCATCGCCTGAAACAGCGTGATGCCCATGACAGCACACCCAAACGCCACGACGCCCATGGCGACGTACGTCTTCCACGACCTCGTCGTGAGCTTGATATAGCACAGCGGCGGCAGGATGTACGCCATGGCGCACGCGCTCGTCGAGCCGACGAGCTCGAAGACGCTGCCCAGGTCGCACGTGAACAGGCTCAGCATCATGGCGCTGACGACCAGGCTCGTGCTGAGGATGAGGTGCAGGTTCATGTTGAACGGCTCCCCCGGGAAGTAGTAGTTGAGCATGACCTCGCGGCACACGAACGCCTCGAGCGGCAGCGTCGTGAGCATGTTGAGCCCGAAGCACAGCCGCGCCACGTTGACCATGGTGTTGTCTGCGGGAAAGTTGTTGAGCACGTTGCCGAGCGTCTTGTCGCCGAACGTCAGGAAGCCCGACAGCGCCAGCAGCAGGCAGGCCACCATGGAGATGCCCGTCGAGTAGTGCGTCACGCGCGTGAAGCGGTCTATCGTCGGCTTCTCGAGCGACCCGTAGATTAGGAGGGAGTTGTGGTGGCAGACGAAGGCTGGACCGTCCGTTAGCTTAAAAGAAGAGCTTACAGCAGAGTATTCGAGTCACGTCACATACCAAATGATATGACCCCTATGGCCTGGAATATTCCATCGTTGATGATCAGCTCGTTCTTTCCAAACGAGCCCCTGAGCTCCCTCGGTGTCAAGATTCCCTGCACCACGACCGTAATCACAATGACCGCCATGCTGATCAGCGCCAGCGTACTCGCCTTTGCCAGCTAAAAAGAAGAAACCCTCAGTAATCGTTCCTCTCAACCACAACCACGAAGAGTAGTAAGACGATGACAAACCTTGGCAATGTCCCGGTACAGCGTAAGAGGATAGCTAACCCCCAGCAAGAAGATGACGATGACGCCCTTCCTGCCCGCCAGAGCGCCCAGCACCGGCACGTCCGCGAGGCCGGGCCATATCGCGGCCAGCACGTGCGGGATGGTGTCGCCGACGATGACGCCGAAGGCCACCATGCCGCCGAACGCAAACACCCACTGGGCCAGGGATATGGCGATCAGCCCCGTGCGGCCGAAGCACTTCTCGACCGTGCCCTGGAAGGAGCTCGAGCCGGACAGCTTGCTGTTGACGACGATCAGCCGGATGGTCCAGTCCACCACCACCGTCAGCCCCACCAGCAGCGCGATGCCCGACACCAGACCCGCCTGCCGGAACGCGTAGGGCTGCCCGATTATCCCGGCCCCGATGATGCTGTTGGCCATGTTCATGAAGGCCGACCGCAGGCCCGACCGCGGGCGGTGCAGGAGGTCTTGCGCCCGCGAGAGGTCGACGTCGTCCGCCGCCGACGCGAGCGTCACGGCCGGCGCCTCGATGCCCGTCAGGAGGGGCACCCTGTGTTGCTGCCCGCCACGCCCGGGGCCGGAGTCCGCGAGAGGGTCCTCCTCGTCGACGTCGAAGCTGTCGCGGATGTAGTGGTGGTGGTGGTCGGCCGGACGGCCGTTGGCAGCCGGCGGGGCGCCGTTGGCGGCGGCGTCATCGTCGCCGCCCACTATCGTTGGCACGAGGTCGAAGCGGACGCGGTTGGGGGTCCGGGGCGTGCGAGGGGTCTGGGGAGGTTGTTGTTGTTGGTGGCCGGGTTGGGGTTGGAGGGGAGTAGACGGTGCTCCTCCCCCTGCTCCTCCGCGTGCCGAGCTCGTGTTGGCGAAGTAGTCGCCCGCCTCCTCCTCCTCGCCGTGTACTATGGCGGCATCTTCGTCGTCGCTGCCGTCGGGAGCGGCGGCCAGGAGGCCGATGTCCTCTTCGTTGGCTGTGTTGAAGGCGCTGCTGCTGCTGTTCTCGCTGTGGTGGTGGGCTGGTGTAGCGCCATTGGATCTGGCCTTGGCCATGCTTGGCTTCTCAGCACATCTTTGTTGGAGCGGGCGCTGAGAGAGAGAGAGCAAGTCTTTGGTGTAACTTGCGGTGGGAGGAGATATGGCAGACTGAGCAGCGAGTGTAGGGAGCAGTTGGATGTCTATATTGGCCAAACACAAGCTTATAGGTACAGGTAGGTTAGGTACCTTGATAGTAACCTGCGAGATTCAAGGGCCCTGAACAAAGGAATTCATAGCGGATCTAATTGCAGGTACGACGTCATGTGATTTTACCAGTTCGGCCGATGCGAGCCGCCCCGACCCCCCTGGATTATAGCACTCCTACCTTAGACTTCCTTAACTTAGCAGTAGGCCCTAGCAGTATAGGGTAGCTAGCAGACAGCGTCGTGGCCAAGTAATGTGCAAAAAGTGCTAGATTACATATATTACTACAAATACAGGAGCAGCCCTCTCTCAGGCTCTTTTCGTCCCTTTTTCGTAACAGCCCCCCTCTTCTCATCAGGGGTTGGCTGACCACTGGCCCTCCTGCGCGTGTTGCTGTTTTGGGCTCCCGCCTCCTCGGGTATCATGTGTACTTCGGACTGGAACTGGATTCCCATCTGTCCGCTGGGGTGAGAAAAAAACGAAACATGAACAAGAAATAACAAAACGCTCCAGAATGCTGAAAAGGGACAAGGCCGGTGGTATGGTCCGGCTGTCCTCCGCCCATCTCTTGGGCGACATCAAACACTGCTCGTCCCGAGTTTGGCAGGGCGAGTCTTTAATAATCCTCCGGTCGCCCTTACGCCACCATTGCAATAACAGCAACGATGCAGATGATAGAGGCATATCTGTTACCCTCCAGCTGTTCTCCAGGAGAGCTCACTGTGGGTGTGGCTGCCGACGACCCCGCCGTCTGGGCTACCGGCGTCCCTTGCGTCGCCGACGTCTCGTGCCCGCTGAGTCCAGGAAACAACGACGCGGCCGAGGTAGAGCTACCGACCACCGACGTGGTCGTAGCCGCGACCGTGGTCGGACTGCTGCCACCCGATGTTTGCGGGGGCGGCGCCACGGTCGGAGCCGAAGAGGACGACGGCGCCTGCGATTTGCTCGTCGTTGTCCCCGGCGAAGAAGACGATGCCGGCTTGGCTGCCAGTCCGATACGGGTCTGGTCGACGTCGAAGACCGTGTACACGTTCTTCAGGAACGAGTCCCCGAGCAGCCACGCGTCTTGTACGACCGCCTGGCCGTAAAAGTTGCTGGTGCACGTCTCACCCGCCGGCGGTGACATCCAGTCCTTGGGAGAGAGGGCGTACGCGACACCCGAAAAGATCACCGTAAGCACCTTGTCGCTGTTACATGGTACCGTGTACGAGAATCCATCCCCGCTCTTGGCTCCAGGAATAAGCTTGTGCAGGAGAGCAACGTCCTCGGGCGGTCCAAACATGTACGACGTACCCGTGTCGATGTACGCCAGTCGACCCGTGATCCCGACCTTCTTCCCATCATAGGCCATGTCGTCCAGTGGGATGGCCCAGTCGCCGCCAGCGCTCGCCGAGACTGGCGTGTACGAGACCTCTCCGGTATATTTGGCAGTGTCGATCCCACCGAAGGTGACTTCGCCGGTATTGGGCCCATCCGAGTTGCGGCTCAGGGACACGCTGAACACGTTGGACTTCAGCGCCTTCGACGCTTGGATCACGTTTAGGAAGTTGTCCGTCGCTCCGCGGCTCATCGAAACGCCCAGGATACCGTCGAACGGGAAATGGGTGAAGTCGCCAGACGCGTCGTTCGCGACGCCAAACGACATCGACACCGACATGCCGGCCACTGCCAGTGTGTCCTTCGCGAGCTCGCCGGCAACCTTCCCCGAGCCGTAGGAAATGGAGAAGGTTTCCTTGGTGTCCGAGAACGATTTCGAATCTGACGGACCAAAGGTGTTGTGGATCGTACATGCGTCAGCTTTGCAGTCCGACCCCATTACCCATGTCGTCCCGGCCCCCGTGTCGAGCAGCATGTACATCGGCTTCGCAGACGACCCGAACCCGGCCTGGATGAAGTACGAGAAGTCGGTTCCATCCTGGTATATACCCGCGGTATTTGGCGCAGACGGAGGTGCAGGTGAGACGACTGAGTACTTGTTCTCTCGGCGCGTCAAGTCTGGTTGCTCGGCTGTCGTCCGCGACGGCTTGTACTTTCGAAGCAGTCTGCTCGCCTCTTTAGCCGCAGAAATCGACGGATCCCGGATGGCCTGCCGAGCACTTGTGTCAGCAAAAAGGAGCATATAACCAGGTTAAGAGATTTTCGAACCACTCACTTCCCGAGCCCGCTGCGACAATTTGAACGTGTGCACATCCCGTGCCTTTGGCTTCTTGGACGTGGAATCATCTCCGCACACGTTGTTCTCTTGGCATTGCCATTCCGGAAAGAAGGGGTAGAAGGCGTGTATGGAAGCAACCCAGAGAGTCAGTTGCAGGAGGATGATGGTCCCCAGCATATTGTAGGCCGTGAGAGCACAACCTCCGCCGCTCCTTCACCACACACTCGACGGAAATAGTGGCCTGAGATGGTCCTCCAGGGCGGTATGAGTTGATACCGCTCGGCCCACAAGAGGTAGGCGATGTGCCGTCGACGTGACCAAGAGTACCAGACTCTGGCACTTGGACGTATTAGTTGATTATATATTAGGTCGGCTGCATTGGTGCCTTGTATAACAGTATCCAGAGGGACGCTCGCGCAGATGCTTGTGAAGACGAAAATCGGAGACAGAGATCGGAGGGAAGACGTGGTTTGTTCAAACGGGCGAGAGCTTATGCAATTTCGCTTGTCTATACACAGAGACGAGACGTTTGGCAAGGAAAACTTCGAACAGGCAGACTGTAAAGGATGCTGGCGAAGAGCATGAGAGGTCGGAAGAAAAATGACAAGACCGACAAGCTAACGAATGCTGTGAGGTCTAAGGCAAGAGCAGGTGAAGTTGGTCTCTTGCCCGTCTATAGTCATGAGGATAGAAGGAAACACCTCGATAACAACCCCTATAAGCGACTGGAGAGGCGTGGAGGAGGACGAGTTGAAGGTAGAGAGGTAGAGAGGTAAGAGGCAGAGAGGGTCAGGTGAAGGAGAGGAAGAGAAGAGCAGGGTCGCGGGATTAAGAGAGAGGCTACGCTAGGGTAGAAGAGGCCTAGTTCGAGGCGTGTGGTAAACGGCGAAAGGGTGTGGAGGACTTGGAGGTGGAGGTGGAGGTTGGCGAATGCCACTCTGTGCTGTCCTGGTCGAGTCTGAGCTCCGGCTTCAAGTCTTCAACCCACTAAAAGAGGACAGCGATTCAGCAGTTGTGGAGCGGTTGAACGAACTCAAGACTCGAGTTCCCGGTTCTCTTGCCATTCTCTCAGGCCTGTCCCGCCTGTCTCGCGGAGGAGATGGCGCTGTCTTGTCGCTTGTCTTGCCCAGTGTGCAGCCAGTGCTACCCTAATATCGACCATGTCAGTTGCTATCGCCAACTCGGGCTTAAGCTGCATGACAAGTGCCCTGGGGCCTGCAAGCCAAAGACCCGCAGCAACTGGAGCAGAAACATCAGCGAATTCCTTTCCACTGTCGACAAACTGTCGACTTCCTTGGATATTCGTTTCTAGATGTCTTGGAGCCGCCCACCGGCAGTTCCTCCGCGTCATGTATTCTGACGGCGCCCGAAAACAACATACACTGTCCTGATTGCGTTTCTTTAAGCTCGGTCATGTTTTGTGCGACTTCCATCTGTTCTCTACGGCTACCTACACATGCTGACATGTAGAGCACTGTCCAGGCCGTCTCGGCCATCTCGACAAGGGAAAAAGATGATCTGCTTATTTTAAAGACCCTGGCCCTTGCAGATTAGGTTCTTCTCATCTCATTGGACCGAGGTTTCAGTTGGCCAACAGGGGTACCGGCGTCTGTGTGCTGAGGAAGGACCACCTGGACAGTGCTGAAAAAGGCGGTCTCTACCTTTTCTACCCCTCGGACGAGTCAAACACGAGGGACCAGACCACCATTGAACTCTTCAGCCAGCCCACCAGGAGCACATCGAGTCCAATGTCTGAGTTTTCCTACAATGCAATTGAGCTCTCCTTACCTCTGCGTTATTGTCGTGCAGGGAATTGAGAGTCAATTCGCTCCCTGCCGTCCCCTGGTCTCCCTTCTTGTGAGCTATCAACCCCCTGAGTTATGAGTGGCGGCTCGACAGGGGGCGGCTCCAGGTACAGGCAGGGGGGCTTGCAGAGATAACAACCAGGTCCCAGTTGAAGTTAAACAAGAGCCGAACCAAGAAGAAAGATGGCCTCCATTTACTCCACCAAATGGACCCCAACGTGCGCGACTTCAAGTCTTTAACTGTCAGGGCAGGACCAGTTAGTTGTCCATCGTATCCGAGTGCGCGTCTGACTCGAATAGTCCGAGCTCACCGACCTCACTTCTTGATGTCAATCATCTCAAGGTCGCCATGAGCAGAGTCTTGAAACTTGATCATCTGTCCATCTGCATCTCAAAAAGTGGGTGTCCATGTCTGTTGTCTGCATGCTTCGCGGCTACAACATAACGTTACCATGCAACGATGCTCTCGGCTGAATACCACAGTAGACCACCTAGTTTCTCCGATAGTGTCCTGAGAATATGATATACCAGCACGGAATGCACAGCCTCAGCCGAGTACGTCAAGAAGGCACGTAGCTGTGCTGATCCCAAACAGCATGTATCATCCGGACGCCTCGTGCGACTCGGCGTTGTCGTCTGGATCAAAACAATCCTAAATTATAGCGTCCGACTACCTCGCCGCCGTAGCAGGCACTGATCGTCGGCGGGGAGCATTCCACAACCACTGCTGTAGCGTTCTTGAGGCTACTTCGGGCGTCAGCTACTCCACGTGGCTGACACTCTCCGTCTCGAATTCGATACCACCGAGCGAATTGTTGTCGTTGCCGGACATGTAGAGGCGTAGTTCAAATCTCCGCCAAGTCTTGGAGGATGTACGGCAGGCTCAGCCAGCGACACGGAGTCCATGTTTGAGACCGACGCTTACTTGCAGCCGTTATATTCCGAAGGCCATCGTCACTTCGTTGGATGACTCCTGTCGCAAGCGACGACGGGATCGCAGTAATATGAACTCGGGGCATGGTTGACAAAAGGTCCGCAGGCAGGTCTCATGTGCCGGCTGCTTTCACATCTTGGCGGTATTCGACGCACCACGCTGCCCCTGCTTGTAAGACTTTCTTCGCCATCGCGTCTTCTGTATCTGCTTCGAGCGCGGCGATGGTCCGCAGAAACTGGTGGTACTCCGGCTCCTGCGAGACCTTGGAGGCCGTGACCGTCCGCAGAAACACCCAGACCGACTCGTTCGTCCAGCGTAGGCTATTGGCAAGCCCTAGCACGTCCTTTAAGACACTTGTCACAGCCTCCTGCTTGTATCTGCCCTCCGCTAACAGCAGGCTCTGTAGAAAAGACCATCCCGAGGTGTCGTCGTGATGTCTTGTACACCAGTCAAGCACTGCTCGCAGGACATCCCGGCCTGTCTCTTCTCTGGTCCAATCCACGAGAGTCATCAGATATCGGGCATGATGCCAAGCGTAATAATTGCGAGGATGTCTCTCGCCCGCCACCATGACCACCTTGGACAGGTCCCCGAGGATATCCATCTCGCCCAACTCCACAAGGCGGGGGACTAGCCATCGACGGTGAGACCATAGCGTAGGGGATTTATTGTGCTTGTTCAAAGGACTGGTGAGCAAGCTATCGATGAAGCTCTTCTCCAGCCGGACGAGCCTCCGATAGCTTGCGAGACCCGGTCCGGACTCTACCGAAGCGGACACGAGGAGCTGCTTCCGCAAGTTAATGGCCATAAGATACTCCGGTTGCAGAAGGACGAGTACGCCAAGCGGCTTGAGCTTCTCGGAAACATCGTCGTGTTCGGCCGAGCTCTCACCGACATCGTAGCCATGTCTGAAACCTCTGACATCCTCCAGAACCTCAAAGTAGGCAGCCTTGAGACCGAGCTTGTTGACAGCAATGGCGGGACCGTCTCTCAGTGCGAATACTCCCGGAGGGAACATTGTCTGTCCAAGGAGTTCGATCTCCATAAGTCCGTCGTGTGCGGCAGGGTCGATTGCGTCTGATATTGCCGTCAACGCCTCCCGCCTGAGCTCTCTGTTGCCCAGGACATGCTCAAGAGGGTCCCCCATGTTCCTGGCTCATACTCTAGCGGGATATCAATGAGCTGCACTGTTCGTGATTCCGGATTCGAGGCACTTGCATGTTGTGTGTTGAAGCGTCTATCAGTGCAAGCTTGAGGCTATCGATTGCAGGAGGACAACCCTAACCCTGAGAGAGCTCCTCTCTCGTCATACGCTGTGGTATTTTTGGTGGGGTGAACAGCTGGCATAGCAAACATCCATCGCCCAGTACTCTACGCCCAACCTTTAACAAACCTCCTACATCTTTGCAACTTCACGACAGACAAGATGCCCTCCCTTCTTGTCGTGGTATTCGCGGTCGAGCTCGCCGTGCAAATAATCAACAACTTTGGTGCGGCGGCCATCAACTCCGTGGTAGGTGACGCAAAGACAAACTCTCTACGTAGCCCAAGGCTGACCACGATCCTGCAGCTCTGGCGCATCTACACATCCCTCCCAACCCAGCTGTCGAAAGACTATGCACAGCAACGGAAGCTCCAGGCGGAGTACCTCGCCTGCCGGAAGGAACTGAACTCAACGAGCAGCCAAGACCAGTTTGCCAAATGGGCCAAGCTGCGCCGGAAGCACGATACTCTCCTGGAGGAGCTGGATAAGAAGAGTACGCCTGTCTATCATGTCTTCAAGGCAGCATATGTCAAATGCTAACCAATGCTCGCTACAGAGAAATCTCTCGAAGCGACCAAGAGCGGATTCGACCGGTCCGTTACGGCTGTACGATGGGCGTCGACAAGAGGGCTACAGTGGTTCCTGCCGTTCTGGTACGCCAAGGAGCCCATGTTCTGGCTGCCGTATGGGTGGTTCCCCTACTACGTCGAGTGGTTCCTCTCCTTTCCGAGAGCCCCGATGGGGAGCGTCAGTATTGTGGCGTGGCAGTGGGCCTGCACGGGCGTGCTGACGCTGCTCGTCGAGACGGTCGGGGCTATCGTTGGTCTGGTGGTAGGGTCGAAACAAAAGCAGGGCGTTCCCGTGGGAGCAGGAGGAAGTGGTACGGATAGTAGAGCTGCAGAGAAGAAGACGTCGTAGGCGAGCTTGGTTCGCATCTTAGCTCTACAGTCATGCGCACAACGGCCGATTCACGTCGGAATTAAAAGCTGAAGTCTACGGGAACGGGATGTCTCTCAACATTAAAGACGCAAAGTCGGTCATGGCCGGAGCTGGTGACTCTGCAACACGAGTGAGATGACTCTTGGCAGAGTACTTGGGCTTGTTCTAGGCATTCTTTTTGACTCTGACGACCACGGAAGAGTGATGGTTGCCAAAGCTTCGAAAGTGCCAAATTCTCTATTAAGAGGATGTTCACGATATAGCATACCAAGATGGTGAGGCATCTACTGCAATCAGCATCCTTACCTGCTGTCCAGATAGCATTATAATGTACAGAGATGCGTATCCGGTCACATTCTGGCCTGATATGCAGAAGTTGCGCTCATCTCGAAAGTTTTGCGATGGATGGAAAAGAAGATGAAAACCGAGATCCAAAACTCAAATTTATGTTACGTGCAAGGCTGAATCTTGCACGTAGCGTGGGGCCACTAGCGCGCCTCACCCGAGATTCTTGACCAATAGACTTCGACTTCACGTTTAACGTGGGAAGAGATACATCAGCCTTGTTGTCATTGACTGCCCTTTATTCACATTGCCAACTGGCCAGTTCGACAATCACCAACAACACTCTGAGCCCATCTCTACAGTCAGCTTCCTGCAGCAGACCGCCGGAGAATAACATGCGAAGCCGATAATGGTGGCAATATCCTGGGGGACGTACGTATATCCATTCTCGACAGCCCTGTCAGCGAACCTCGAAGTCTCTCACTAACACCCTCGGCAGCATCAAGTCCCTCGTCCTCTTCTTCGGACCGCTACTCCTACCAAAGGCAATCGCGTACTACCGCTCTCTCCGCGCCGGTCCGTCTCAGCACGGCTTGGCAGTCCGACCCCTCTCACCGACCGTCTTCCGCGCTCTCCTCGCCCTCGGCCTGGTCGCCGTCGTGTTCCTCGTAAAAACGCTACCCATTCTCGCTCCAGAGAACATCTTTCGCACAACACAGTCGCGCCTGCAAATCCCAGTCGATGTCTTGTTCACGCGGCTCTCCGCCCTGCGGCCGCTGACAGCACAAGACGCGACTCTCCGCTCCCGCTTTGTCAACCTGGAGAGCCGGCTCTTATACCTCCAGTTCGGCCCGGACGCCCTATCCACCTGCCCCTTCTGCACGGCCGACGAGCCCCGCTCCTACTTCTTCTACGCCCTGCCCTCCATACTGGCACCTCACCTCTTCAACCTCGCCGTCCTCGCCTTCGCGACCTCCTCCACCTTCGCCGGCCGCGAAGCCGCCTCCTGGCGCCGTGCCGCGACGCTGTCCGCCGTCACCCTCGCCGCGGCGGACGTCTACCTCGTCGCCACGTACCCGTACCAGTCCAACGCGCGGGCGCTGCGGCTCGACGAGATCGACTTCTTCTTCTGGTCGGCTCGCGCGCGGCGGTACGTCTGCCTCGCCCTGCTGGACGCCGCGCTGGGCGCCGCGCTCTACCTGTCCGCCACCAACCGCGCCTTCGTGGTGCCGCCCACCCCGGCCGAGCGGGTCGAGGGCGCCATCAGGGTCCTGGGCGCGGCCAAGAGCAAGCTCAACGCCGTCGGCATCGTGAAGAACACGGCCATCCGCGACGAGGAGCTGCGCACGCGGACGCAGGCGTACTGGGCGCACGAGGGCGTCGTGATGCGCGATGTCATGGAGGAGAGGGAGGTGGTCGAGGGGGTCAACGATGCGCTGGCGAACAGGATCGATATAAGGAACATCGAGAGGGATGCCGAGACGTATGCCACTAATGTATTGCTGCCGAGGCAGCAGGCTATATAAACGTGAATAGGACAAACATGTTTGTTCCGCCCTCCCTAAATTATGCCACTGCAACGCCGAAAGAGCCTTGTGACAATCCAATATTAATGATGTGGCCCGTTGCCTTTTGTATTCAGACGAACCCACGAGGTTCCGTCCTCCAGGAGCCGGATACGCTTTCTGCCCCGACGCCTCCCAAATGTTTGTAAAATGCTAGACACCTATCAAAAACACTGGCCGCTGATGGGGAAAAAAGGAAAAAAAAAAAAAAAAAAAAAAAAAAAAAAGGGCCTATATCCCAGAATGAATGGGACATCACACACGCCCGCCAACCGTATCACAGCTCAACATCTTTTACGGCCCGCCACTCGTATCCGGCCTCGGCGTCGTGCCCGTCGAGTAGCTGGACACGCTGCCCTTCCTCGACCCGGCCGTGCTGGCCTCCTCGACGCTCTTCTCCAGGAAGCCGGCCCACAGATCGGCCAGCGACTCGTGCTTGCCGCCCGTGGGCGTCGGCTCGGAGAAGAAGTCGGTGTTGAGCGCCGGCGAGCTCGGCGTGCGGTGGAACGGCGACGTGGGCAGCCGGAGCGTCTGGTTCGCGCCCCCGGGTCGCGCCAGCCCGGCCTTCTCGCGCTGCTCCTCGGTCCAGTCGAGCAGGCCGGCGATGACCTGCAGGATCTGGAACTTGCGGGGATCCGAGCGGTCCAGCGAGAGGAAGTGGATGAAGTGGTTGGTCACGATTTGTCTGGATCCCTGGTTAGTTCTGTTTTCTGCAAGAGGTGAAATGGGTGACAAGCAACATACCTGTCAATCATCTCCTCCGGCTTCATCTTCTTGATATACTTGAGCGCCTTGGTCAGATGGTCGTTCAGCACGATGGCCTCGTGCCTCAGCTTCCCAATCAGCAGGTTCTTCTCCTTCACCTCCCTCTCGAACGGCACCGTGCGCTCCAGCTCCTTCGCCAGGCCCTCCAGCTCCGTTTCGGCTTTGGTCGCCTTCTCCTCGGCCTCCTGCGCCAGCTTCTTCAGCTCGGCCACCTGGCTCTCCGACGTCTCGACCATCTCCCTGAGCTCCCTCTTCCTCGCCTCCTGGATCTCCTGCAGCGCCCGCTGCAGGCCGTCGACGGCCTGGCCGTGCGTGTCCCTCTCGCCCGCGACGCGCTCGTACGCCTCCCGCAGCGTGGCGACCTGCTCCTCCAGATCGGCGACCTTGTCGGCCAGGCTCTCGCGCATGCTCCGCTCCTCCATGGCGATGACCTCCCACTCGCCCATGGCGGCCGTCGTGGCCTCGAGCTCGTGCTTCAGCTGCGCCGTCTGCTGCGCGAGGTCGTCGCGCTCTCGCAGCCAGTTCTGCTGGCTCAGGCTGCTCCGGCTGCGCAAGCCCGCGAGCTCGCGCGCCTGCTCCGCGCTCTCGGCCCTCAGCCGGCCCACCTCCGCCTCAACCGCCGCGTGGCGCCCCCCCAGCTCCTCGTTGGCGGCCCGCAGCTCCTCGTTGGCGGCCTCGAGCTCCTCGACGCGCTGGTTGGCCTCGTCGAGCCCGGCCTTGTCGCGCTTGAGCCGCTCGCCCAGCGTCTCCTTGATCTTCTCCACCCGGCCCAGCAGGTTCTGGTACTGCGTTTCGGCGCGATCCTTGGCCGCCTCGCTCTCCTCCAGGTCGGCCCGCAGCCGCGACGCCTCCTCCTCGCGCGCCGCGCTGAGCAACTCCAGCTGCCGCCGGAGCTGCTCGACTTCCTGCCGGAGGGCCTCGCGCTCGGCCGACATGGCTTCCAGTTTTGTGGAGGTGGAGGTGGAGGAGGATGAGGCGGGGGGGGTTCGTGGCGGTGGTTCGTCGTCGTCGTCGTCGTCATCGTCGACGACTTCTGCTGGGGGTTTTGGGGCGTGATTGTGGCCGTTTGTCAGAGCTGCTGCGGCTGCTGCATGGCCGTTTGTGTTGTTGTTGTTGTTGTCGTGGTCTTGGGATGCGGATTGTTCGACCACCGGTGTTTCCGGCTCGTCTGCGGACACCACATCATCCTGCTCCGGTTGCTCGTCGGGCTGCTGCTGCTGCGCTGGATGTTCCACGGAGTCCTCCTTTTCTATCTCGGCGGCTGGTTTTGGTTTGTTGGCATTACTCTTCTTCTTCTTGTTGTTCTTCTTCTTGCCGGCCCCCGCTGGTAGTGAAACGGACGTTAGCATTCTCGAAAGATTCCCCAAGGCACAGTGTAGCTCCCTGAGTCCAGCTGCTGCTCTTTGGGATGATAGGATGCACGAAACACGAACCTTGGTGGGCTGATTGGGCGGCTTCCGGAGACATGCTTCGATTGGTATAATGCTATAACGAGTGGCATCGACGCGGGGTCCGATATCACGACGAGATCGACACCGTGGTCGTCGTCAATTAGGTACCTCTAGGTAGTCGACTCGCGGTTGGAGTGCCCGGCGTTTTGGATCGTGGGAGACCTGGACGCTGGACCAACAACTTCCACGTAATCTTTCGTACCACAGTAGACTTATTAGTGTAAGGGAGGGCGCTCTGGCGGGCCGTCTTGAGTGGGATGTCCACTATACTTAGTTACCTTACCGGTAGACTGTCCTGACTGTTACCGACCGGGAGTACGAATAGACAGTGTTAATAAGCCCGGAGACTCGACAAAGACATCAATCGACAGCCACAGCTGGCAGACAGCTGTCCTCGATAATGACGAGCTACTGCGGTACCTTCGTATAAGTAAATCCCAAACTGCTTGGAATATTTTTTTTTTCCCTTTTCCTCTTTTTCTTTCTTTACCATATTTGACATCTTCCGCCAGCAGGCAACCGATTTAACGCCTTCCAATGGCATTAATCTGCGTTCGTGTGGAAGTAGAGCATTGTAAGCGCACTTTATAATTCTGGAGGCGTCCGAGCTGTCGCTCAATGGATCCTTCGGTTTCGCTATGTGCGTACATCCCAGTGGAATTGTAGTGTAATGCTGGAGATCCGGCGCCAAAATGATGAGAAGCAAGTAGAAGGTCACGTTCTCACAGATATGATTCCAGTCAACCTTCAAGACCAGGTTCAGTGCCATGCTTGAACGGTTGATATGGGGACCTATTGCGTTGTTTGTCTGCGACCTGCTTAGTGCTTGATCAGACATGAATTCCAGTCAACAATGCATATGACACAACCCAACCAACGCCAATGCTGCACAAGATACAGCTAGTAATATACTGGCAGCAAGCTTGAGCTACCTGTCGCCCCTCATGTGGATAGGCTAATCGTCAAAGCCGTTCCATTCCTCCTCCAAGGACGCCTTGGCCTCCTTCGTCTTCTTGCCCTTCTTCTTGCCCTTCTTGCTTGAACCTCTGGAAGTGTCCTTCTTGACCACCTTCACCGGAGCCTCCTCGAGCGGCTCAGCAACCTCTTCCTGCAAGTGTGCCTCAGCCTCCTAAGCCTTGGCCTTCTTGCCCTTCTGCTTGCTGGCACCCTTGGCCTTCTTGGTCTCTTTCGCCGGCGCCTCCTCCTCCGTCGCAGCAACCTCTTGCGGCTGCTCCTCGGCTACAGCCTCGGCGACCTTGCCAACATCTTTATCTCCGCTCTCGGCAGTCGAAGCCTCTTCGATGGCCTTGGGCTCTTCTGCAGCCGCCTCGAGAGCTTTGGGCTTGGCCTCGGCAGCCTTCAGAGCAGGCGCCTCAAACTCGTATCCGATCTCCTTCAGCTTCTCCGCGCGTGCGGACCTCCTCCGCTCCTCCTTGCCGATCTTGGCCTCCCACTTGGACTCGCTCAGCGGGCGCTCCAGCTGCTTGCCCGCCATCTTGTTCCAGGGAACTTTCTTGAAGCGCCTGTTGGCGCCCTTCCAGAGGTCGTCGTGGATCTGCGAGTCCGGGACGAGCTTGCACCGCAGTATGTGGCCGAAGAGGAGGTACCCGTCCATGGTCTTGGACACGACCTCGGCCGTGGCGGCGTCGGCGAACTCGACAAAGGCAAAGTGCTTGCTGGCACCCGTCTTCTTGTTGCGCGACAGCCGCAGGCGGGTGATGGGGCCGAACTGGGAGAAGTACTGCCGCATCTCGTGCTCGTAGAAACCGTGGGGTATCCTGCCGACGTAGACCGTGCCGGTGCCCCTCGGTTCGAGGTCTTTGGCGGCTTTGCTGTCCGACTTCTTGGCCTTGGGTATCTTGCCGACATCCTGGCCTTCCTTGAAGGTGCTCTTGGTTGTGATCTCGGCGTCGTCATCGTCGCTGTCGAAGCGTGCCATCAGGTCCTTGGTCCTGTCGTCGGCCACGTCCACTTCCTCTTCGTCTTGTACTACGGCTTCTGGCTCCTGAACGGTCTCCTCCTCCTTCTTAGCTTTTGGTGACTTCGCTGCAGGCTTCGATTTCTTGGCAGGCTTCTCCGCGGCCGCCTTCTTTGCAGCAGCGGGCTTGGATTTCGTCTCCGCGGCTTCCTTTACGGGCTTCTGCTTCTTGGCGGCGATGGGAGACGCGACTGATGCATCCTCGGCAGCTATACAGGCAGACGTTAGTGCGTGATTGCGAGCAATGTTGGACGGTGGACGAGGACGGCTCACCCTTTCTCTTCGGGGCCGGCGCAGCCTTCGCGGCCTTTTTGGCAGGGGGCATGTCCTCAGCCTTGGCCGGAGGGGCCTTTTCTTTTCTTTTGCGAAGTTCTGCGGGCATTTTGGGGCGGGATTGGGTGAGGTACAGCTGGATATGTCGGGATGTCGAGATGTGAATGAGTGCATCAGTCTAACCTGGGGCAGGTACGACTGTCGAGTACTTTTGGGCGAAATTCTCTGAAAATTTCTGGATTCTGCCAGGAGGCGGTGACAGAGCTGCCGCGCTAGAATACAGGGGAGGGGGGGTTGGGTATTTCTGCTGGCTTCCCGTACTATGTAGTACCACCCACACGGTCCACAACCTACCACAGTGACCTCGCCGACCTCACTGATCTCAGTGACCTTCCTACATGCACAGTGAGGCAGAGGCAGGTATTCATACAGATGACATGTGTGATCCCACGACATGTTACTACAGATTACTTATTATAAACAGCGTCTTTCCTCTTCGACTTGTTGAGCACATGTCTCTGCACCGAGTTGCCTCTCTAATATTGATTGACCATTCGGACTCGATCAGTTTCTCCATTTCCAATGACACACTGTGAATTTGTCCAGCTTTATTCTCAGTGTTCTGAATTAGGTACTGAATTATAACATCGTCGCTGTAAGGTTGCCGGCGGCGATTGGCTTCAAGGCTCGTGCATAAGAAAGGAATGCAAGATTGGCTGCCCTGGATTCGAGCTGTTTCATCGTTTTGCACAACTAATGTCGTTACGCATTTCGAGAAAAGTCACTTGATTTCCTACTCGATCCAGTCTGTTCCGATTCACCTGGCGCCGTGGTGGTCATCTGAACAGGTGCCATACCTTTTACCTTAAAGAAATGGTACAGTACATTACGTGGACCTATCCCTTCTCTCCTCTTTATGCCTCGGATCCTCGAGGACGCTAGAATAAATCAAACACTGTGTCTGCCTCAACATTAACACCAAGGTATTACTTTCCAAGACATTGTGAGGGAGCTTGTTTAAGATTCACCAAAAGACACGCGCACAGTTCTGGAAATCTGCCCCAGCGGGTGCGCAGCCACCCACCACCAGTCCACCACGACCACTACCACCTGGCCACACCTGCTGATGACGCGCGCAGTCTCCCTCTATTAACAACCCAGCCCTGGCTGGTACCTATCCATGAGATACATAGATTGCGCGAATGTCTGCCAAAACTCGGAAGGACCATTATTCGTGGACAGAAGTCAAATTTCTAAAAGACTAGTCTCACCGGCGTCAAGGAAACATGAGCGATGAGAAGGAGAGAAAGGGATTCTGGAGCCTGCTCCGCTCCAAGAGCTTGGCCGTAAGAAATGGGAAACTTGTAAGTGGACAACAGCTATGTCCACATCGACAAACCTGTTTCGACTAACAGATTGCAGGGAAAGGAACCACCGCGAAGATTTAGCGAAGGAGGACGGAGGAGATCGGAGCTTCCACCACCTGCTCGGGACCATGACCGGGACCATGACCGGGACCATGACCGGGACCATGACCGGAAGCCAATCACCAGCTCGCGCCGGAGGACACGTCGTCCCGACCCAGGCGCCGCCAAAGGCAAGGGCCGAGAGCTACCCAGCGGCCGGCAGTATGAGTCCGGTCCGCTCACAGAATGGCCGCCATCCGGAATGTCTAGCAGAGAGGAGCTGTCCCTCGGCCAGGCAATGGAGCTCATATCGCGCGGCGTCCCCGCTTTCAGGGGTTACAAGCGTCCTATACCCCATGCCTCCGACCAATACTACGCGCTCTTTGCGTCAGCGGCCGGCAGCAAAGGCGAGGATACCGATGTCGCAAACCAGCACGACGCCATGACCCAGCTGATGACCCTGAGGCTTCTCGGACCCGGCCCTGCCGTCTACCCCTGGGAGACGCTCGAGCAGCCGAGCTACGCCTTTTTCTACGGCTACCGACCAGGCACCATCACCATCAACCAGTGGGCTGCCTTGTCGAGCGTCGTACCCCCGTCGATCGCATTGCGCGACCCAGGTGTCGCCCCGAGAGAAGTCGAACTTGATCAGGTCCTGGAACGAATCAAGGAGCTCGAACGCGGCCTCGAGGACGACGACGAAGAGCTCCTGTACAGGAACCTCTACCGTCGCTTTCTCCGCGACCCGGACAAATTGTTCAACCCGCACAAGACCCTCGACAAGCAGATCACCGACCTGATCTTGGTGCTCTCGGCGCCGACCTGGATCGACTTCACCGTCCCCCGCCATCAGATAGTGACGCGCTTCATCTTCGACACCGAACCCGAGAACCACAAGACGTGCCTGAAGTTCTTCCACCAGCTGCTGCTGAGCATGGAGCTGGACCTGCGCATCAACTCGCAGCAGCACATGCCGGAAGCCAAGGAGAAGCTCCTGTCCCAAATCCCGCCGACCATCCAGTGGTCCCTCGCCCTCGCCCGCCGCTGGCGCGACTACGTCCGCGTCGACGCCTACGGCAAGACGGCCGACGTCCTGCGGCTGCGCTTCAAGCTCAAGCGGCGCCAGGTCAAGATGCTCAAGCGCTTCGCCCAGATGATGAAGTGGCCCAACCTCGCCGACACCCTCGACGTGCTAAAGCGCCGCGACCAGGACTCGACCCTCGACCTCGTCAGCTCGCACGCCATGGCCTTCTTCTCCGGCCTCGTGCTCCCGGGGCCGACCTTCCCCTTCCTCATCATGAACTCGCTCATCGACATGGACCCGGACCGCGCCACCGACGACCTGGCCCTGCTCACCCACCTCCACCCGGCCTGCGGCTTCCAGTACCGCAACAGCTACACCTACTGGTCCGCCAGCTCCATCGTCGGCCGCGTCCTCGCGCCGACCTGCCACTCCGTGGCCGGGTGGGTGGGGCCCGCGCGCCCCACGCAGGACCTGAACCGCAGCCAGATCGCGCGCATCCGCACCCGCCGCCCGCGCCAGCGCCTCACGCCCGAGGACGTCACCTCCATGGCCGAGCGGAGCGACCCCCTCGGCCCGCCGGCCGAGGTGTTCCCCGTCAAGGAGTACGAGCTCGTGACTCCCGACCACGACTCCGCGAGCGACGGAGAGTATTACCCCGCCGGCGTCGACACGGTGCGGATCGAGCTGCTCGGCCTCCGGCCCTGCACCGACAACAGCAGGCTGGCGGCCGAGCCGGGACCGACCTGGTTCGACGCCAGCGTGCAGTTCGCCATCGACGGCGTGTCGTGGCCGCTGCGGCTCGCGTTCGACGTCGACTTCGTCGCCGCGTGGCCGTGCAGCGACGGGCCCCACCCGCTGTTCTTCGACTACGCCTGGACAAGCGTCAAGGCCGACGAGCTCGTCGCCGTGCGGCACTGGAACGGGAGTTTTGGCGGGAGCGGCGGCAAGAGCAGCGCCACGCTGGGCGCGTACCACAACGCAAGCGCGAGGTCGTCGCCCGCCGCCGTCGGCGGATCGTCCAAGTACAACAACGGGCAAGGGAACGGGAAGGTGCCGGCGAGCAGCGACTACGATGACGACGAGAGGGTGCTTGTGGTCGAGGCGTTTGGGGTGCCGGACAACGAGGTCCTGGCCAGGGCTTGGTGCGCGCATTGGGGGCTGAATGCGGTCGTTGCTGACGTTGGGAAGACTTGGTGAGTTGCCTATCCTCCTTCTTCTGTTGCGGCGGTTGGAATAAAAATGTGACTGACTCGCTCTTTGACAGCATGGCGTGTGCCATCCGCGAGGCGTATGCGGCCACTCTTACGGTGGTCATTCTGGTGGACGACGAGCAGGACTCTAATTCTGATGACTGAACGAGGGTTATGACTGACGGGACGGATGAACAACGGGCATACGGACGACTGCATGATGTACGATTGATGGGCTCTGAACGACTCTAACTGGACGCAAGGGTTTATTTCTTCTTCCAAGTCTGTTCCGTTCTATACCATTGCCTCAAGGTTGCATGATAGGGCCACACGTGTGTGGCGATCGGCCTCTGGTTGCCAAGGAATACCCAAGAACGAATGCTATTTTGATGCTGGCTCGGTCCGTTATGGACTGTTGCCCTCCATGCCGGCTATTCTTTCCATGTGATTGATTGACAACATGCTTCTGTTCTTCCTTGTTGCATGTATTCGATCACATCAAGTGCCCCTCCAGTAACAGATTGACGATGAACAAGTCCAACACCATTTGATACCTGTCTCCTATTCGGGTATACTCTGCTACCTTGACTAAATAGACTAAACGTAAGACAAGCCCAGCCTCTCCTTAACGCCGTGCAATGCAGCCAAAACAAAGTGAATGCATGCCTATTTTCCTCCCTTTCTTCCAGTATGTCCCGGTTGACGCCGTTTTCCTTACCCACCCACTGTCTCTCCACACAGAGGTAGATCAGCCCTCACTTCTCCCTGGCCAGGATCATCTTCTCCCTCTCGCTCTTCCGCTTCTCGAACTGCTTCTTGGAGTGCTTCCTCTCGTTCTCCTCCCTCCTCTTGATGGCGGCCAGCTCCTCGTTCTTGATGCTCTGCGCCTTCTTCACCACGGCGGGGATGTGCCTGTGCCTCCTGATGCGCCTGATCTCGGGCATGTGGCCGTACCGCTCGGCCAGCGCCTCGTTGTACTCGAGCGCCTGCCTCTGCCGCGCCGACTTGACGCCCGCGCGCTCCGACGCGTTGGCGCGCCACAGCCGCACGTTGCCGTCTCCCGACCCGGACAGCACGTACTTGGCGTCCGGCGTCCAGCGGGCGCAGAACACGCGCTGCATGCGCTTGGTGTGGTAGACGTCGCGCGAGTGGCCCCCGTCGCGGCTCCAGAGCCGGATCGTGCGGTCGTACGAGGCCGAGACGAGCTCCTCGCCCGTGGGCGAGAACTCGACGTCCATGACGGCCGCGACGTGGTCCTTGAGGACGTTCAGGGCGCGGTCGAACTTGCGCATGTCGAATATGTAGATGTTGTGGTCCTCGTTGGCGACGGCCAGGTTCATGGCCTCCATGGGGTTCCATACGATCTTGTTGGAGGCGAAGTTGAGCGTCGTCTTGAGCAGGGGCATCGAGGTGCGGAGGTCGTAGAGGATGATGGACCGGTCCGAGGCCACCGAGCCGAGGATCGACGTCTCGACCGGGTTGAACGAGACGTCGGTGATGGTGTCGGTCTGGGTCGGCCACTTGAGCACCTCTGGGGCGGCGGTGTGCCGCTCCAGGTCGTAGATGGATATGACGCCCGAGGAGGCGGCGAAGGCGTTGCGCTGGCGGTGGTGCGATAGTGATGTGAATGCGCTCCCTCCGAGCCATGTCGAGATGGGTGCGGACTCGGGCTGTGTGTTGTAGGGATCGAAGAGTTTGATGGACTTGTCGGCCGCGCAGGTGAGGAGCTTGCTGTCCCTGGTCCAGGTCATGCCCTTGACTAAGTTCTCGTGGGCTGTGGCATTCCATATTTGCTCCTTCGTGCTCAGATCCCACACCTTGACGACGCCGTCTGCGGAACCGCTCGCGAACCGCTGGAGGGAGCTGGGGTCCTTCGCCATGGAGACGACACCTTCGACGTGACCGCGACCGAGCTGGCACAAGAAGGGGGCGGCAAACATGCGCTCCAGCTTGACGGCGTTCATGGCCCTTTGGTACTCGCGGGCCCGCTCGAACGGATGATGTGCTGGGTCGAGGTTCCGGGGCAGTTTGGCCGAGTCGGAGCCCGGAGGCTGCTGGGCCACGGTGGACCGGGAAAGAGCCTTGATTTTCTGTGTATCTGTTAGAACATGTCTTGATCAGTGCACCGCGAGAATAACCAGCGTAACATACCATTTTGCCTCTGTTGTTGGGGGTTATTATTGAGCGACGTGGAGGATGAAATGCAGGGAGTCGGTGGTCCTTTGGCGGGGATCTTCCGTTCTCTCTGGATGCACCAAGCAACCGCAACTTTTAGGCGGTGAGAAATTCTGCCTCTAAAGTTGCAGACACAAGGGCACCCGCCACACCTTGATGAGCAGCGACCTACACAGTAAGGTACAGTAATGCTTACAGTGTACGTACTGTGGAGTAGCCCCCACCAGCCACACTTGGAGCTTGCTGGAGCGTTGACGTCCAACCTGGCCTGCCTGGAACCTCCAGGCTGGAGCTTGCCGTTGATTCGGGACCTGCATCAAGAAGAGGCTGAAGCTTTCCATACCAACGCAGCAACGACAATTACTGCACCATCACTGCCATCAGCCAACACCCGAAAATACAGATTCCATCTCAACCTCTCAATAATTCTTGCGAATTGCAGACCGACCAAGATATTCCATCTTCTGGCATAATTGCACCACGAGGGTCTCTCGACACATCCCGAGGACGTGACGATGGCTCAAGGCGACTCGTCGTACCGGTTGAAGGAGGCACAGAAGGTCGCAAAGTCAGATCCACGGCAGGCGGAGCAAATCTACAAGGAGATCGTCTCCAAGCCGCCGTCCATCAACTCGGATGCTGCCACGCGGGAATACGAGACAGCCCTCATCAGCTTAGGAGAGCTGTACCGCGACGAGAAGAAGATCCAGGAGCTTGTGGACCTGATAACCAGCAGTCGGACCGTCCTCTCCTCCTTTGCCAAGGCAAAGACCGCAAAACTAAGTACGTTCTCTGCCGTTCTTCTACTACTGCAGATGGGGTCTAACATGAGCCTGCCCTTGTACAGTCCGCAACCTCCTCGACCTCTGCGAAGAGATCCCAGACACCACCGATGCTCAGATCGCCGTCACAAAGTCATGCATAGAATGGGCCGTCTCCGAGCGCCGCGGCATCCTCCGCCAGAACCTCGAGACGCGGCTCGTACGGCTCTACATGGCCAAGCGGTCCTACTATGACGCCCTCACCCTGATCAACAGCCTCCTGCGCGAGCTCAAGCGGCTCGACGACAAGCTCGTCCTCGTCGAGGTCCAGCTCCTCGAGTCGCGTGTCTACCACGCCCTCGGCAACATCGCCAAGGCCCGCGCGGCCCTCACGTCGGCCCGCACCAGCGCCGCCTCGGTCTACACGCCGCCCCTGCTGCAGGCCAACCTCGACATGCAGAGCGGCATGCTGCACGCCGAGGACCGCGACTTCAACACGGCCTACAGCTACTTCATCGAGGCGCTCGACGGCTACCACGTCCAGGACGAGGCCGCGCGCGCCCAGGCCGCGCTGCAGTACATGCTGCTCTGCAAGATCATGCTCAACGCCGCCGACGACGTCAACACGCTCATGGCCTCCAAGCAGGCCCTCAAGTACGCCGGCACCTCCCTCGAGGCCATGAAGGCCATCGCCCGCGCCCACAACAACCGCTCCCTCGAGGAGTACGAGCGCGCCCTGGCCGCGTACAAGTTCGAGCTGAGCAACGACGGCTTCATCCGCAACCACCTGATCAGGCTGTACGACACCATGCTGGAGCAGAACCTGATCAAGGTCATCGAGCCCTTCAGCCGCGTCGAGATCGCCCACATCGCCAAGATGGTCGGTCTGGACACGCAGCAGGTGGAGAGGAAGCTGTCGCAGATGATCCTGGACAAGGTCATCATCGGCGTCCTGGACCAGGGTGCCGGGTGCCTGATCATCTTTGACGAGACGGAGCGGGACGAGGCGTACGATGCGGCGCTGGCCACGATTGACAAGCTGAGCAACGTTGTCGACGTGCTCTACACGAACCAGGCGTCTCAGCTGGAGTAGATGGGTCGGGGGGTGTTTTAGAGGGAAATGGTGTGTTTTATGCGAGAATTGTAATATTACATACACTTGGAGCCAGTTGGGCATCTTGCAATGGACGCCAAAGGCACTTTTCACGCCATGTACAGTGGACCATGGGGATGCAATGCCGTGACTGTCGATCTACCCAGTGTGTACAGATGAGATTCAAGCGTATTCAATATTGCATTTCCTTGGACGGGATGCCAGAATCTGCCTCGAAGCAAATTGTGCATGCTTTTATTCGTGTCAGAGTTGAATCTGGGCTCGGTTTATTCTGTCGCACTGCATTATCAGTATCCCCTGCTCCCCAGCCACCAAGGCTCATGATGGAGCCCTACTACAGGCGGCGCATCGTGTTGTTTAAGCCATTTGCCGATTTGGCCTCGATATCTCTCATTAGAACTATGTACCTGGTTTTGGGATTTCAGAGTGTCCCGGGTAGATTCAATCACTTTGTTACGAAACGACATAGCTTTTCTTTAGTATTACCGCATCAAGACTGATGATAGGGGTTGGTTGTCCGGTCGGCAAATTGTATAAGGGCATTTCTTGCTCTAGGTGTCATCAGACACAGAAAGATGCAGTAGATGAAGGACTACCTGGTATACCTCAATTCATAAACATCGCTATCCCAACTAGAACGCCCCGAAAGTCGAATCATGGTCCGGACATCCCCAAAAGCCCGTAAATCCCTAGGCGAATCACTATATTTCCCTCGCATCCTTTGATGTAAACGTTACCTTCTTCATGGTCATATCGGTCTGGTCCAGATGAATTCTCTGGAGCCGCCGTTCCTTGATGAGCTCGTCCCATTTGCGGACAAAGTTGTCCTGACCTACAAAAAAACGCCAAGTCAGCCGACTCCCTATGCATGTAAATGTTGCAGAAGCGTGGGAGCTTGACTCACTAGGTGAATTCTCAAACTCTATATCAAACGTCTCAAATAGGTCAAACGAATAGACGATATCGGGGTCCGTCCTCTGGCCGTCAATATTGAAGCCAGCAGGCCCCGATCCCTTCTTGGCCTCCAGATGAGCTGAAGAAGGGATGTTATCAGTTTCGATCCATTGCTGTGCATGTTGCAGACTCGTCAACTGACCTTTGACGCCCGCCCAGCGAGACACGCTCCGCTTGAGTTTGCTGCCTTTCTTGGGCCTGATTTTCACCATGGTCAACCCGTCCGGAATGGCTTCAATGTCGTCCGTTACTGTAACCAGCTTGTCAGCGTCGTTCAATAGGTCCTATGGCATCTGGTCACAAGACCCGGTGCTATACTCACTGAAGACGGTGATATATTCGTCCAGTCCGCCAAGGAATACAATCAACCTCGATAGATTGGGTACTCGTCGTTCGTGAAGCGGTCCAGGTAGCGTCGTTCCGGCGGTAACGAAGGACGCCATATCGGGTTGCGTGCCCTTCCGCGCCGCTCCCACTTCGTGCCAGATCTGCACTCGCACGGTCGAGAAACTCTCATTCGAGCGGCTGCTATATTTTCTAAACCTTAATAGCCTGACGCTCGAGATGTCGAGGACAACCTTCTCGCCTGTGAGCTTCGCCTGGAAATCGCACACTTCTTGTAGCCTGTAGAACTGATAGAAACCTCCGGGTTGCGCATTGCCCTGATTGGGCGAGGTTGCTCCGTTGCCTCTTTCAGTGTTCTTGTCCCGTATGTATAGGACGTTTGGAAACCGCTGATCGTAGGCATACACCGGGATTAGTTGTGCATTGGCTCCTTTCACTGAGGGCGAGTGATTAGTAGTGCAGCTAATACAACGTTTCGGACAGAATACTTACTCCAATACGTTTCAGAGTTGTATCCTATTTTCGAATAAAATCGAAGGTCGTTAGAAAGCGTGTTGCGAAACACTTTCACAGAACCGATAAGGAAAGGGGACGAAAGGCCTCGGGCGATCTTCACGGGCCTGCGCAAATCGTTAGCTAAGGAGCCACAGACACCAATTTATCTTGTTTCCTTACCCATCGTACAGTACATCCTCGCCGGGAAGGACATTTTCCCGGCCAGTACTTGCTCCATCAGACCAGCTGGATGCGGAGTCTTGCGGGTGCCACGACTGCGGTCTCGACTCGATGAACTGCGGTCTCGAATCGATGAACTGCGGTCTCGACTCGATCGTCTGGAGACCCGGGCTCCTGCATCTCCTTTCCCCATCGTGTTGCTGGTTGCTTCCTCCTGTTTCCTGCATTATATCGTCCTGGTCAAGGTCATACGAAGGCGCATCGGACGCAACCTCGGAATTGTCAATGGTGGTGGCTCGGGTGTGCTCAGACGGCAAGTCAGAAGCAGATATGGACATTACTGAAACATCAGTGATAGAGTCACCGTCTTGCCCCGATCTGTCCTGCGCCCATTTTTCAAAGTCGAAGGTGTCAAGGAACTCGTCGCCGGAGGCCCTCTCGGCTCTTTCAGTGGCCCTGATGACGGCCAAGATCTCGTTCACATCGCGGGAATGTTTCGCAGGCGCCATTGGATGCTGCGGACTGTTCAAATACGATATGGCCGGGGACGACGCATTCTGGGGTGGCGAGCGAAAAACGGGAATGATAGGTGGAATGATACGTGGTGCAGGAATCACTAAATTGGAAATGATAGGTTTGGGATTGATACGTGCCTGGGGTGGGCAAAAGTAGCCGGGCTGTTGATGAGGGTTGGTGGATGTCATGGGCACGGGGTTCGGGGGAGGAGAGTGAGAGGTTCCGGTAACTGAAGACGATGCTGAAGCGCTGGACGCAAAGCTCGAGATTCCAGCCTGGGCCTGACTGAAGGTGGACGGTTTGGAGCCGTGTGAGAGATGTGGGTTGAAACGACTTCCGAATTGGCTCGCTATATCATCTATGGTCTCCGTGTTCGACTTCCCTTTGCCTAGGGGGTCATCAAGGCTGGAGACGAGGGTTTTCTGAGTCTGCTGATGCTCCAAGTCTTTGGGATGGACTATTGTCCGCTCCACAAGTTCGGAGTTGTTGCTGACAAGCTTTGAGTTGTGGCTTGAATGATCTGAGAGGCTAGGTTCTAGGATATCGGTAGCGTTCGTCTTTCGCCAAGTTTGACTGAAGTATAACCTATCCAGCTGCCGGACGATGTCATCATGAACGTGTCTCGCCGGCACCACAAAGGTGGACCGCATAGTCGGATTCTCGCTTCCGGTAATGATGTGCCCAAAGACCTGCTTGCTTGAAGGGTCGTAGACCATTGCTCCGCAGTCGCCGGCAAGCACCGGCGAATCGAAATGGGCGACGTAAACCTCGTGGCAGGAAGAGCTGTTCGGCAGGTAAACGTGAGTCAGGGTCCGAAAGAGATGTCCAGTCAGGAGTCCATGTACAGTAAGAACACGCACAATCGACCCATTCTCGCTAGGTTCCCCTAGATTATCGGACATTCGTAGTAGCTCCGGAAGTTGTACGAGTGTGCCTCCAATATCGCCATCTACCACACGGCATAGCAGATAGTCGAGGCCGATAGAGACCATCGGGTACTTGTCGCCGCCTTCGTCGGGTATTGGTTGTGTATCACTTTCTCTGAAACTGGAATGCTGCGAATCTAATTCAGGCTGGGTAATGAGTGCTGAGGATCCTGGGTCGTTGTCTATGGCAGAACAAGGAACAGTCTCGTTCAATGATCGCTCTTCAGTGTCCCGGGAGTCAGAGTCGCTCGAGGAGATGCTTCCCATGCTGGTCATGAGGGGGTCGTCATCACTTGAATTCTCGTCTTCCACGAGACCATCAAAGTCAAACCCGTCATTTTCGAAGTTGTCTAGTGCTTCGGTCTTGGTTATTGGCCTTGTGTGAGGGGGTGTGAGAACATGTGAGGGTACCAGGTAGTGGCGTGTGCCGAGAATATTGACTTCGACACTTGCAGTTGCCTTGACAGTGCGGTCCGGATAGTGAAAACTGAGTGTAGCGGACACCTGATCATCGGTACAGCAGAAAGAGTCTACGGCAATTTCGTTGGGAATTTGCAGCTTTCCATGGGCGTGCCGTTCCAAGGTACCCATTTGGCGCTGAATCCCGATGTGAGGCGCCTCGAGCCACTCGCCAGCCCGCATGCCAGGATAGTCCTGAAGAATCTTGCTGTCCTTAACGTAGTTCATGGCTCTTCTTCGCTCGGACCTCAGTTGGCTCGCGAACATGATAAAAGGGACGGCCTCAGTCGAGGACCTCCCTATCATGTAAGGGTCGAACGAGACGATGTAGGAGTTTGGGATTGGCCCTTGCTTTTCATCCAGCACCCTGCGTATCTTAGGCAGCAGATCTTTAAATGCTTCACGAGCTGGGCCCGTTGCTTGCCAGTACAGGAGTTTCGTCTTGGGTATTTTCCCTAATTCTTGGCCCACTGATTGTTCAGGACTGGGCCAGGGCGGAGGCCTTATCAACTGAAGCAGGTCTCCCAGGGGCATGGTTGCCGCAGACAATCACTGCGTGCCTGGATGTTGTTGGCGCTGTCATTCGCGGAAGAAACGATGTCAGCCATGTAGAAAAATCTGGCCAAGAGGGAATCGAGGTTAGGCTTTGGACATTGAAACCTTTGACGATGATCTTCTTGATAGATGAGAGAGTCGGGCTGTCGTCTCATCATCTCTCTTTACCCAAGCAAAATGTGGGGTCAGCTACAGAGAACACTGCCACCACCAAAACTCAACAATGACCGACGTGGCATATCGCGGTCAACGCTGTCGTCTGATTCGTGTTCAGAATCAGCTGTGTCCATGATAGTCTCGAGAAGCCTTGCTGTCCGCCTTGGGCCTGGGCAATGCAGGAAAGCAGGGACCTACGGTGTGCTCCGGAGCGTCATTCGCACACCAGCCGGCTACTTCGTCCTTCTCGATTCGAGTCTTGTATCATCCTTCATTGCTACTGCGTGAGACTGTTGTGTTAGTCTTGTTGATTCCGTTTCGCCTATCTTATTCAATCTTTTCGAATTCTCTGACGTCCCGAGTCGCATCAGCCGCACATGGGGCAATCATCACTGTCCCCAACGCCCCTGGAACTGCGAGACTACCCATCTAGCCCAGGCGGGCAACGCAAAATTGCACGCGCAGTTTTCGACACAGAGCAGTGCGATAATCTCCAGGATCTCCAGGCGTACTTTCGATACTACCATCGACAATGCAGACAGGTGATCTCCATGACCATGAGGGATGGCACACCATTTCCGCTTACAACCACCGTCGACCTTGTGGAGATCATAACCGATATCCGTCGCCAGGCTTCGCACGCCGACATCATGGCCAAACTGAGGGCCAAGTGCAATGATACCGACACTCTTCAAAACTCTGTCGATCTCGCAATGCGTCTTTTGGTCATGATCGACGTCGGTGTTTTCAACAATACGTACACTGGGCGAGAGGATGTGACGTGGATAGCTGGGACGTTGGCTGATTTTCTCAAGACGTTCAGTCTCTTTGATGCCCGTCCAGTAATCCCCTGTGATGGCATCAAGCTTGAGAATAACTTTCATGTCTATAGCATCGAGCGCATTGGGGGGCTGGAGGTCCAACTCACGACAAATTTGTATGACCATCTTCTACTCCGGGAGGATATCAGAGTGGTCTACGTATTCCATCACGTAGCCTTCTTGCAGAGTCACAAAAGGTGTGTTGTTCAGTCCGAGGTTTTTCCCCCACAAGTCTAAACCATTATAGCAACTCCTCCGTCTTTCCCGATGGTTTCATTGAAGAGACATTGCAAACCCTTGCAGTTCTCTTTCCCAAGAGCAACCGGCAAGTACAGAAGTGGTACAAGAAGAAGGCTAAATTGGAAGAGTTGGACTTTGCCGTGCTCAGGGGCTGCCATCCTTGCAGACGTATCGACGAGTACGCATACTGGAGAGATCGTCTTGTCATGCTGAAGGAAGCATTCGATGACTCGCGACCCCGGACCTTTCGTCAATTTTGGCATGACAGACGGGATGCGACTCAGTGGTACGCAGTGTGGATAGCTGTGTTCTTCGCAGTCTTCTTCGGGCTTGTACAGAGTGTTGTGGGCATAATGCAGCTGTACAAGGAATATCATCCGTTGCCGGGATGAGTTCATGGGGATGAGCTTACCTTACCCAGCGAAACACAATCTACCTATTTCATCCATGAAGATAACCTACCAGTGAGTTGAACCTCATACTTTTGGGGCGGCCCCCCGACATTTAGGCCACCTCAAATCTCCGCTACCGACACTTACACTACCGCATTCAACCTACCCTACCCGCACCACTGGACCTACTACAATACAACTACCTGTATCACTAGGTATATCAAACTCGCTGAATTCATCTAGACTATTTTCAACCTCCCTAGCCTCTACCTAGGCCTTGTAGATAGCTTATTCGGGCCCTATGTACCTCCCTAGACGCGAGCTAATCACCTGGCCTCTTCACCTCTGCCTCACCTTGCCTCACCGGGCGTGTCGATATAAAGGTATATCTTAGTCGCCTGCTCGCCCGCGTCGCTGGACCGTATGGGGACATGCATACATCACGTTTGCACAGACACGTTATTCTGTGCTTGGTTCTCATCGAGGTTCTCGTCCTCCACCGGCGGAAACTCTGGATCCAGGCAGTCATGTGGTAGGGACGGCGGCACAACAGTCTCTTGACCCGCAACGTCACCCGTCGGTCCGTTCGTAGCCTTCTCCCACGGCTTACGCGGGGCCTGCATCTTTCCGACCGGTGATATGCCCTTTAACGTTGTCAAACGTTTTCTCAGCGACTTTCCCTCAAGTGTCCAACAGCATGCAAAGAGGTTAAGGAGTGGGTAGGGACATGACACATACCGGCAGCCTGACAACCGTATTCGGAATCTCCTTGATTCCGGGGACCGGCTTCCCTTGCGTGACGGCCTCGATAACGGCCCTAAAGTGCTCCGGGTAAGGCGCGTCGTCTCCGCCACCGCTGCCCTCCCTCGCGATGCCGTCGGAGGCCTTCACCCCCAAGTCCGCCTTGGGGGCGTGGACCTGCCACGAGGGCACGTCGGACGGACCGCTCGTCACGCCCATGCGCCGCTGCACGTCCTCTATCCGCGCCAGGATCGCGGGCTCCGGGGTGGGCGTGTCCGGGTGCGAGGCGAGGTAGGCGGCGTAAGAGTCCGGGGCGATGGTGACGCCCTGCTTGGTGCCGAACCACCATATGCGCGCCTGCAGGCTTGTGGAGGCTGCGCGGGCCATGTCTGTGCTGGGGAGGAGGGTGCCGAGCATTGCTGCTAGGCCTTGCTGTTGTGGGGATGTGAGTCGAGTGGGTTGGGATGGAGAGTGGTTGTAAGACTTACCAGGAATTGACGGTCTTTTACCCAGGGGTAGTCGTTGAACGACTTGATGAGGGAGGGTGTTACTGGCGTGGGCTGTGGTGGTGGTGCTCCATCATGAGGTGATGTGCTTCCTTCCATTGTGCATGTATATATGTATTATGACAGCTTCAAAATCAAGAACGCTCAATTATTTGAAGTGAATTTAAAGTTGACAGCCTTGATGTTGCTACAACATGTTGTTTGAGAGCTTGAGGAGAAGGTACGTACAGTACAGTGTACAACCCCGGACGGTGTAATCGATAACCGATAAGATCTCCGAAGGTCACAGGCCTTGTACTGTACCTTTGTAAAGAGCATGTGACAAACAGATTAATAAGGTAGTAGAAATGGAAGCGATGCTATGCAGTAGATGCAACGATGTCATAAACACTTACTTACAAATATAGATCGAGTAGCATATATAGATTAGGGTAACAGACGTCATGGTAAACAATAAGGTACCTTGCTATACGTTATGCTTTTCTCGCCCGGTGTCGCCCTTGACTCTCTCAGGCCAGGCAGGTACCTTTTTGAGAGTGACGCCCACCACACAGTCGGGCGCATAGACCCACATCTACGCCCTGGCACAGTGCACATGGCCCAGGTCCTATAAGGCCACACTGTCTCTCTCAACCTCATCCTCGCAACCACATCCCTTCCATCGACACCGACCGCCAACCCAACGTCTCATCTCGAGACGCAGCTCGTCAGCGACCTTCGCCATGCGCCGTGCAGCTGCCAGAGCCCTCCGGACATCCCTCCAGTGCACCGTCCGCGGCCTCTCACGCACCAGCCGGCGCGGTTCCATCGTCTCCCCCGTCGCCGTAGCCCGCTACTTCTCGTCCACGTCCTCCTCCCACTCTCGTGTGCGGCCCCGGCCAGAACATGCCCTCGGCGAACCGCTCAAGTCCTCGATGTACTACCGCCGCGCCTCGGTCGCTCTGGTGTCTGCGCTCGTGGGATACGGAGCCTACAACTTCTATAGCGGCAACGGCACCGAGTCGCAGCAAGCCTCCATCTCGCGGGCGTACAGCTCCGGCAAGCCCACTGGAGACGATGTGCCGTTGCGCCCGGTCCTGATCATTGGCGCGGACGAGATTGCTACGGGCACGTTTGCTGGTGAAGGACCGATATCCAAGACGACGGATGAGGACGGGCGCAGGGTGCTCGAGATGTTGACACCCGAGCAGGCGACGCAGAAGCTGAGGAAAAGCGAGCAGAGCTTCTTTGTCAACCGTGGGAAGGGCGTCATCAGATACGACCTCGATCAGCTGCCGAGTAACGACCCGATCGAAGATGATCATGCCGAGAAGATTGTCGAGGTACCGAGCAAGGGCGATAGAGAGACCGATGACTGGATGTTCTGGGGCGTATTTGACGGTCATTCGTACGTACTGAGCTACAGCTACTTTCGGCTAGTGTACTGACTGTCTTGCTAACATTCTTCCAGCGGCTGGACAACCTCAGCTAAGCTACGCCAGACCCTCATCAGCTACGTGGCCAGGGAGCTGAACGACACATACCTGGCATCGCAGGGTCTGACGCCCTCCTCAAGCGCCATCGACTCAGCCATCAAGAACGGCTTCATCAAACTAGACGACGAGATCTGCAACCAGAGCGTGCAAAAGGTTCTACAGGCCAACAACAAGATCGTCGCTGCCGAGCTCCTCGCCCCAGCACTTTCGGGTTCGTGTGCCCTCCTGTCCTTCTACGACAGCCGCTCGCAGATGCTCCGCGTCGCCTGCACGGGCGACTCGCGCGCTGTGCTCGGCCGTCGGTCGGCGTCGGGCAAGTGGACCGCCACGAGGCTGTCGAACGATCAGACGGGCGCCAACCCCGATGAGGCGGCGCGGTTACGGAAGCAGCACCCCGGCGAGGAATACGTGGTGCGGAACGGACGGGTTCTCGGAGGCCTCGAGCCCACGCGCGCGTTCGGTGACGCCACCTACAAATGGAGCCGCGAGGTCTCGGACCGGCTGAGGGCAAAGTTCTTTGGCCGCACCCAGTCGGCGCTCGTCAAGACGCCGCCCTACGTCACTGCGGAGCCCGTCATCACGACCACCAAGATGGAGCCCGAGAAGGGCGACTTCGTCGTCATGGCCACGGACGGCTTGTGGGAGATGCTGACGGATGAGGAGGTCGTCGGCCTCGTGGGCAAGTGGATCGAGACGCAGAAGGGCGTCTCATCAAACTCGCAGTTCGACGCGGCCTGGTCCAAGATTTTCGGCCATAAGAAGGGCAGCGGCCTTCCTGTCGAGGCCGCCAAGGGCCACGGACCGGACGGCCAGAAGACGCCGATCCGCGTCGAGCAGTGGGGCAGCGGCAAGGACGATGACCGCTTCCTCGTTGAGGACAAGAACGCGGCCACGCACCTCATCCGCAACGCGCTGGGCGGAAAGAACCAGGAGCAGGTGCAGGCTTTGCTGACACTGCCGGCTCCGTCTTCGAGGAGATGGCGGTAAGTACATGCATTGGTCGTTTGTCATATAGGGGACCGCCATGCTAATAACTCCTTTGCAGTGATGATCTGACCGTGCAGGTCATCTTCTTTGGGTACGGCGAGAAGACGGGCGAGGTCGTGCTCAACAAGGAGGCGAGTGCTTCGGTAAAGCCCGCAGTGCAGGCAAAGCTTTGATCTGTATTAGAATACCATTCCTGACGGCGCGGGCGTATGGCTTTTACGACTAGGACATCGGTTAGGTTTTTCGCATTGTAGGGATAGCACATTCATGCTAGGCTTTTTGTTCTGAGAGGGGAGTTGGGCATACAAGCTACTACGTATCATTGGTACAACTTTGGTCATCTCACAACCTTCTATGCCTCTCCAGCAGGAGACTGATACGTACAACCCTTAGGGGCCTCCACTACTACCACCTACCTAGGAACCTTGCCGTTTCCTCGACCAATCTCACTCGACTTACATCATGGCCAGATTGCTTCTTTCTTCGCCGCCTACCGTTGGGCACGGACGGAGGGGGACCTGAGAGCCGGGAGTAAAGCACGCTGGGTATCAGATATCGAAGGATTGGCTACCTCGATTAGAGCACTTGCTGTACCAGTAAACGTTGAGGATGTGCCCGAACCGGTAAGTGTCCCTGTGTATCAAAAGCTTTTTGCCAGCCGTTCCCCTTGGTTGCTTGGAGCACGCCCGTCTTAGTGAAGCATAAGCGATCATCCTCCATCTGAAGGAGGACGTCCGAGGACGGCGTTGCGATCGGCCCACGTCGCGGAGCAAGGGTCGGCAATGACGCGCCGGTATAGCTCTTCGTGATCGGGGTTAGGAGAGGGCATTAAGTTGTGGCGTCCTCGACGAATAATGAAGCAAAATTTTAAGGCTGACTGATGCAATAGCGTGATCGTTGCAATTCCAGTTCAGAGAATATAACGTTGAGTGAAAAGATCGAACGTCTGGGAGCGGGTGTCATAGCCTATTAGTATGCTGCTTTTGCGAACAATAACAAACGAAACAGCACAGAAGGAATCCCTCCCCGGAAAGCAACAGCTCAATCTTTTTGGTCTTGGCGGGAAAACTCAAGACGGCCATCTAAGCCTCTGTGCTACAGGTTCTTAAAAAGCCTTTGCCGGCCATCCGCACCAAATGACCAAGACAGACAAGATAACCCATCAGCACGACGGTAGTTTGGACACCTCGTAGGCAGCGTCAAGCGGTATTCGGACGACTGCGAGTAGAGGTTGATTCATATCGGAAGCTTGGCATCAGATGAAGTCAAATTAGCTTGTGTAAGCCGGTTGCCCTGGAAGCTTAGAGATGGGTGTGATCAATGGAAAATCAGGGAGCAGCCGATGTCCTTGAGCAGGGCCGGTGGAAGCAATCTAGCCAACCATCATTTATGCCTGAAACTAGAGCAGCCTAATCTCTACACAAGACTGCTCTGGAAGAAGCTGTACTCGTGGGCATTGGGCAGTAGCATCCTACTGCTGAGGTTAGAATGTCAGTCCGTCCGTGACATACCACCACAGAATACCGATGGGGAAAACACGAAAGCGGATCACAGCCTTGATTATTCCGCAACTGTTCGACGCTGCGGCCGAGTTTGGGCGTCGGTTGGTCATAATACCTCCCAATCATAGTGGCTGGCGGCATTTCACAATATTCTGCCTTCCAAGCCAGTCCCTGTGTCCTTCGCGAGACTGTAGAGTCTTGTAAGAAATGTCGTCGTAAAAAGCAAACGGTTATAATAGGGTCTCGCCCAGATTCTCCCCCTCGAATCCCAGTGTCGATAGCTTCTTGACCTTGGCCTTCTCCTTCGTCTTCTCGTCCTGGTGCCTCCGCTTGGCTATTGACTTGACCAGCGCCGGATCAGCCTGGTCGTAGCCTGCTGGCGGGTCGTCGTCTTTATCTAGATCGATTTCGCCCAGTAACATGACGTTCTCGCCTCGAACTAGGAATATGCCCTGAGGAACGTCTGCGTATAGGCCGCGTGGGTTGTCCGGTCCGGGCGGCACGAAAATCCTCTCCACCGTCGACTGTAGTACCAGGTTGGCTATGCCGGTTAACACGTGTACCGCGTGGCTCTAGCTAAGCCAAGACATACCAAATTGATCCCAGCTTCGTAGTATGCCAATCAGTTTTCGGCCGTCGCGGAGAACAAGCATCAGCTTCTCTGTTTGTAGTGTTAGCAACGATACCGTCCAAGGAAGACAGTCCCAGGCGCAGAAAAGGGGCAACCTACTGTCGGTAAGATCAAGAAGCTGAGCGGCAGTGGTGAACATCTGGGCCGGTAACTGCTGCTGCTGTGGAGGAGGTCTTGGCCCAGGCCCCAAGGGCATGGGCGGCATAGCACCACCTCCCTGTTGGGGTGGCGCATCGGAGATACTTAGGTTCTCCATATCATGAGGGCGATGGTTGGAATTGATGCAAGGTAGAGTTGGGCCAGTCCATCGATCAGTCGACAGACGAGAATTGACGGGTATCGAAAGAGTGTGGTGATTTGGTTCGAAGCTTCAGAACGACTAAGCCGGCATTGTCAGAGACGCAATTCGTGAGTGTGATGTCTTTTGGGGGACGAGATGCCCTTGCACTCTTGCAGACGTCAAGGTGGGTCCCCACGTCCAAGGGATGGTCTGTGCACCACCTTTCAAGCCAGGGTGACAGGGGGGCAAGGAGCAGGGCAAGGCAGCTTAGAAATTGTGGGACCCAAGGCTGAGAGAGCAAGGCCGTTGTCCTCCGGCCCTCGTACCGATTGCCAATTCTTTCCTTGCCGGCCACTATTGTTGCGACTTACAATAAACCAACCTTCAATAAGGTATATCTATTGACTCAAACACTGACAATAGCAGCGACTAATACGGCTGAAATGTGACACACCATCACTTAAACATAAAAACGTTCCACACATCTTCAAACCATCCCTTAAACCTCTTGTCGTCTCACTCGAACCTTGACCTCTTTCTCCGCACTTTGAATTCTTGACTCTCACAATCTTCGTCTCTTCCTCTCACTCGAGACCTTAGCACACCTCTCACGAGAAACACTTACAGAGATTCTTCGGCATTCGATACGAAGCACACATCGTCACGAACACACCTTAGCCAACCATGGCTTCAAACGACGTTTCGATGGCGGACGGCCCAGCCGCTAGCCGACCAGACCGCCGTGCCAACAATTCCCCAACCCTCCTCTCGAAGCGTGACAAGAAACGCCAGATGTTGATCGACCGTCTCGCAGTGCTTGGTGACAAGTTTGGCCTGGACAGAGACCGCGCCTACCGCGAGCAGCTTCAGAAGATCCAGGTCGACACAAACCTCGTCATGCGCGTAGACGCCCATGCCGAACGACCCCTGGATGCCCTCGACGATGAGCACTTACAACTGTCCCGCGCCAACAGCGAGGCCAACAACCACCCCGGACCCCGCACTCTGCTTGAGATGGCTGGGCCACGTTTCCAAGACTGGATTGTCAACGTCCAGGACCTGGTCGAGGAGAGAGACTACTACCTCACCAAATATACCGTCAGTCATCTGCTGTACCCTACCATAGCTGTTGCACCTTCAACCCATTTTGATGTGTACTAATCCTTGTGTTTCTGCAGAACGACTTTGAGAAGAAAGTCCAACAGTACCATAACGTCCATATCCAGAAGATCGAAACGGCGAAAAGGGAGCACAAAGCCCTCGCCCAAACACTTCGAGACCGGCTGATGAACACCATAACCTCGAAGAAGTTCCGCCTGAACAAGGAGAAGGAGGCATTGGAGATTAGTGACGCTTCTGCCCTTCTCCTGCACCCCAACCAGTTCAGCCTAACGAACCCAGCCAGTCCGGGCGGCACCCACACCAAGCGAACGACTCGTCTCAGGAGAGAGATGGACGACATGTCCGGTCTCGACAGCAAGAAGCGGAAACGCAACTTTGCTGACGATGACGGCTCCCCGGCACCCCAGCGTCGGGCTCTCGACCCCTCGAGCACAACGCCTTTGTGGCAGGGCGATAGGCTAGCCAACAGAAAGACTACGGGCCCGGTGTACAGCATCGATAAGCTCTTCACAGACAAGGAGCTCTCGATGACCTACAACGCGGCAGCCGTAGCGGCGCACAAGTATATCCTCACCCACAAACCCAAGCTCGACGAGAACGGCCAGGTCGTGGCTTCGCCAGACGGAAGCGACTCCGGCAACGGCGAGAACGAGGACTTGGAATCGGTGCCGTCCGCTCCAGCAATGGAGCGTAATGTCTCGCACGCCACGCGTAGTGCTCGTGGCGCGCCTAACTTTACGGACGACAAGCTGCTCGGCCTCGAGGCTCTCTCAAACCTCGACTTTCCGAACAACTTTGAGAAGGTGCTGGGCAATGACCCCAAGCTACCGCCCATCTTTCCGTCTACATATGTCAGGGGCCCGCCGAAGATATCCGACTACACCCAGCCGACACCACTGCCACCAGACGAGCAGAATGCGGATTGGATGGTCATGAGCGTCCTGAAGCAGTACGACGAGCAGCACGGTCTGGGAGCCAACCTTGACAATGAGAACGGAAGTCGGAAGATCCTCGAGGCGGTTGCCCACCCGGCGAAGCAGAACCGATATGCCGCCTACCTACAAGGAGCACGGCCAGCGGAAAACGACATCCGCCAGCGGCTGGGGATGCCTGCGGTCATCGAGCCCGAGAAGGCGGCGGCAATCGGCTCTGCCATTGACAGGATAGGGACGCCGTCCAAGGGTGTCAGGTCGGTGAGATCGGCGACGCCGAACCAGTCACCTGCCCGGGCCGCCGCGGGTCAGGGACCGACGAGCATGCCGATGAGCCGGCAGAGCAGCGCTAGCGGGGCGCCGATGAGTAGGAGCAGCAGCCGCAAGGGGCGGGTTAGGGGTGTCTAGTCTGGGGGCCCTTTGGTGGTAGCAACGTGAACCTTGTGCATGCATGATTATGACGGAGTGATTGGAAGTGAACCTTTTTCGAAGATTTCTTTCTTTCTTTTTTCTCTTTTTGGCAGGGATTCTGCTGTTATTTTTCTCTGGAGAGCAAGGGCAAATTGCCTACTCATCGGCTTCGGCAACTAGCATCGGCATATCATTGTAATAGGAATACAGTGATTTCATTCAATACAGCACTATAAGCATACCCAAACTCCTATTGCCAATGCAAGCCCATTCTACATGTTAACCTACTCATCAAACCATTTCTTGCCAAATTTCATCTCAAGGTCCAAAAACAAGTGCCCGGACCTCGATACTCTCCCGTCCCGCAGCATCCGGCCGCGTCCTCGGGTCCTCGAAAGCAGTGTGAGCCACCCTGCCGCCCTTGACACCCGACCCCTCCTTGAGCGCCTCCGAGTCGAAGCACTCGAGCAAGATCCTCTCGTCGCCCGTCATGCCGCTCAGGTAGTACCACTGCTGGCCCGGGCTGTACCTGATACCGGCCGTCTGGCCGGTATACCCGTTCCTGTACCTGTGCTCGACGGGCACGACGTCCTCGTCCGCCAGCGTCGCGCTGGACGCGAACGCGAGCGGAAAGGACTCGACGGGCGTCTCGTTCAGGGGGCGCCAGACGTTGATGATGCGGTACCTGCCGCGCAGCAGCTGCTCGGCTTCCTCCTCGGTGTCGATGTGGCGCCTCACGCGCAGCGCGGCCGAGGCGGCGGTCTGGTCGATGTGCACCCTCGTCACGGGGGCCCTGTCGGCTCCCGGGCGGGCGCGGCGGATGGTGTGGTCGAAGAAGACGACCTTGGTCGACCCGGGGACGTGGTCGAGCAGGAGGCGCTCGAGCTCCGGGTAGTACTTGTCTTTGATGGAGTCGTCGTCGACGAACTCGGTCTCGGCGGAGGGGGAGGCGCCGCGGATGATGGCGAAGGCGTCGCTGTCGAGGGTGAAGCTCGACTCGCGGCCGCGGGCGTCGTGGATGGTCACCTCGTGGGGCTCTGCGCCAAAGTTGCGCTGCGGCTGGCCCTCGGGCGGATCCTCGACGTAGTTGAAGGGGGCGGCGCCGTCGGCCGGCGGGGAGTAGAAGTTTAGGGTCGCGGTTACGTCGCCGCGGGGGATGTGAGAGGTGATTGCCATGTTGTGGGGGTGTGTAAGAAACTGTGATAGTAGCTTGGGTTGTTGGAGAGATGGCTTGTATGATCACCACTTATACGCTATATTGGCAGAGTCTGTATGGATCCAGAGAAGCGAGCAAGAAGGGAATGATCCTTTCAGAATGAACTTGTGTTAATGAGCTCCGAATTGAGATGCTGTGAGACTATGATCAAGAGGCGTATTCAGATCTCTTATATTCAGCTGCCTTGACTCTTGCATAGTATAACAAAGTAAAACAGTCGGTTAGCGATTTCAAAGCATCGAACCTCGACATCTTGGTGTGTAACCACCAGGAGGGTATCTCTGGAGTCTGATTGATCAGTGCCATCCCGAGCTCGATCACGTCATGAGCGGAGGGCGTAAGGGCGTAAGAAATGCGTCTAGAAGCTTTGGGACAAGGGGCTTCTTCCCCGCGATATCTCCATCCTTACAAATTGGACTACGGCTTGCCCGACAGACGAGACAACTCGACCAGAACCTAAACGAGAGGAGGTTAGATGGACAGTGTGCAGCGATGACGTTTGCCGGCGGCCCATGTCACAATCGGCTTGCCTCGGCATGTTACTAATCACGAATTACTCAGTAACCCTAACCCTAGAGAAACCAACGCGGGTTATTTTGGTCCCGCATGACTGCCCCGCATGAGTAGCTGTGATTGGCTGAAGCTAAAGCTAGCCTAGGAAAGCTACCCTACCCTTAGCAGGCTTAGCTTGGATATCTTAAGGGGAATGTAAACAAAGTGGAGGGTCGCAGCAAAACAGCAACGCACATTTGTGCTTCACGCGTATATTCCACAGCCTCGTGGCTAAGCTTCGCGACTGTCTCACCTGGATGGATACTGGATAGAGAGATACTCGATACTCGTCGCATCCTGGTCATTATCCACCATGGACATGATGTCGTCGCCCGATCCCCTGAATGCCTCTCTGCAGGACTCGGCCCTGATGTCGTCTCGTCGCGTGACTCGAAGTCAGTCGCAAGCATCATCGAGACTGTCATCCGTCAACCCGTCGCCTCGGAAGCAGACGTTTGCATTGGATGTCGGAGATGAGCGGTCGCCGCAGAAGATCCTCGTTACGGTCGAGGCGGACGACAGAAGTACCCATGGCAGCCATGTCAAACGGAAGCTATTCCAGTCGCCCACACCGAAGAGGGTCACTCGACGCAGAGAGAAGACCACCACTACAGTGGTCCCTTTGAAGGGTCTTACAGACGATGAAGGCGACGCGCCATCCAGTTCGGTCGCGCCGACGCCGAAGCGACGGGGAAGGCCACCAAAGTCAGCAGGCACCCCAGCCACAACAGCGAAGAAGAGAGCAACGCCGATTCGCAAAACGCCCGGAAGGCCGAGACGGACGACGGTGAGCCTATCTGAGGACCTGACCTCCGATATCACCGTCGCGGATCCCGATGCGACACCAAAACCTCCCCGAACAAGAACGTCGACGAAGCGCAAGAATGTGACACCGGCGAAAGAGGCAGGAGAGACGCCGAAGCCTAAGCGACGAGGCCGTCCTCGGCGGATGTCAGGGAGCGCAGACGAGATTATTGTTTCCGCTTCAGAGACAGAGACTGCAGATGCCGCGGTCCAGGATCTTGCGTCCACAGTTATGGCTGAAGAAAGTATTTCGGCTGCAGGGAGCTATGCCTCTGCGCCACCTTCAAGTCATGGAGGCGATGATGACGATATATGGATGGCTACACTGTCAGATCCACCTGCACAACAACTCGGTAGGCGGGAGTTGTCAGTCGACCAGGAGGGCACGGATGCTGGCGAGCAAGGCCAGGCATGGCTGCCACCCGTGAATCGGCAAACGGAGACTGAAGATGGGAGCGAGTCAAACGCAGAATATGGTGCTACTGGAGGCTACAGCGAAGCCGAGTCTGTTGCCAGCGCTTCACGAGGTGCGAGCGTGGACAAGGATACCATCACGGCCCAGGAAGAGTTCACCATGATCTCCATTCACTCACTGCCATCGATGCAGGGCAACATGAGCTTGGCTGCTAGCCAGCACGAGATTGGTGACGAGACGAGTTTGATCATAAACCAGACCCTGGAGTCTTTGCGACACAGTCGCAATGACTCTCGACCGATAACCCCCTACGAAGATCAGGTGTCATTCGTCGGCCCGTCACCAGAAAAGATCAACACGGCGCTACCGACAACTAATTCACTGTTCGCTCAGCCTGTCTCTTCGCCAGTGATCAGGCCCAGCCCTAGAAGAGCTAAAGCGCAGGATCTTGCAAGGCAGCTGGCCGTAAAGTCATTACAAAAGCAGCAGGATCCCGAGTCACCACAGCGTCCGCCTAGCGATAATGAGCGAACGGCACAAGCTGCCGAAGAGCAAAGCCTGTATGACGACTCCTTCTCGGAGATACCGGAAGCAGTGCTCGAGGCTGCTACTCCCAAGCCGATCCGTCGTGCTATGGTCGAGGTTCATGACGATTCATTCTCGGAGATCCCAGAAGCGGTACTTGATGCTGCTACCCCCAGACCATCACGCCAGGCGATAGGCCAGGATAAAGAAGACGAACCATCTATCCAACCGTCTATTGAGCGGCCATCGAGGGTGAATCCTCCTAATCCCCAGTCAGAGACGAACAGACTGTTGACGCCAGATGAGACGCCCTCGCCGATACCTTCAGCACACGACGGAGACAAGGTACTCGGGAGTGCAATGAAGGAACAGAGCGACTTCGAGATGCAGTCTTCCCCGCCAGTCCTTGGCCCCTCCTCGTCTGCTGTGCGGCCTTCGAAACGCGGCTCCTCAGAAACACCAGCACTGCAGGTACCATCTTCGCGTTCTCCGCCTCGCATACAAGTCGATAAAGCGGACGCTCAGACCCTGGCTCCGCCAGAGATCGCAGTTCGTCCAACCTTATCGCCCATCGTTAGAGCTGGCCGTGCACTCCAAATGGTCACTTCCGACCCGCCCTCCCCTCCGGCACGCTCGCCATCTCTCGGAAGTCCGTTCCGGGCCTCCATCAGCAAGTCTCCGGCGCTTTCGACGGCTGTGACGCAACCAGCACCAGAAACGCAGTCAAGCCCCGCCATTCAACCTACCCCTGCGGCAGCAACAGTAACAGCACAGCAGGCACAAGCGCCTGAAGAGCAACAGAATAGGTCCTGGTCGAGCGCCTTTGCACCGTTCAAGCAGATTAAGAACCTGGTTGTTCAGGGAGCCCAGGTGTTCTCTCCTCGCGCTGTACCAGCAGCGGCGGTGGAGGATCCCTTTGAAGTTCCTGCCACCAATAACAACATTGCGCAAGTGAGAGAGGATACATTGAGTCTGCACAATTCCATCTTCAGCCTTGGAGGCGGTTCGTTGGGCCAGGCCAGTAGGACGAGTTCGGTCCAGGCCGAAGCAGCATACGAAGACGAGATGAGCTGGCAGGCAGAAGAGACACCTGCTCCCCAGTTGCGCGAGCATCCTGACTCGGCTAGCTCGACCATGCAGACGAGGAGAGGCTCTGAAGTTGGCGAGATGTCAGACGTAGACATGGAGTCGCTTGTGGAGGAGTCGTTTGTCGAGCAAGATGATGAGGAGGAGGAGCAGACCCCCGCCGATGACTTTGATGACGATATCTGGGCCATTGAAGCCCAGCGTCCAACACCCGGGCGCTCTCAACCAAAGGCCACAGCTATTGAGCCGGTGCTTAACCCTCCACGGCGGAGTAAGCTGCCCAGCCCTTGGAGGCAGAACAGCAAGCGACTAGTATACAACGACGAGTTGCACAAGTTGGCTAGCGAGGCTGCTGATAAGGAGGAAGAATTCAGTTTGCTCTCGCAGTTCAGCGGCAAGGAGCCGGAAGCTGTCGTGCAACCCGCTAAACCACACACCAGGGTCGACTTGTCGGCCTTTTTCTCGTCACCAGCTCTTCTGCCTGAGGTTTTACCGCCTGGAGTCAGCTATCCCAAGCCTGCTCATAGTCTACTCCCAAGAGAGCCTCAGAGCAGGCCAGAGGTTACAAGTGGTGTGCACAGACCTGCTGAGCGCCCAGGTCAAATAGACCCTCAGAGCCAGTCTCGCGGCACGCCGTCTGTTGCACGAAGGATCTTCTCTTTTGGTCGTATTTCACAGTCGAACCTCACTGAAGCCCCATCCCTTCCTCCAGTTCCTCAGAAGGAACTGCATATCGGTTCCCAACGCCGGGTGGATCTATTCTCGCCCGTGAAACCTGTGGCGAGAGAGGGGAGCGGAGCCATTGAGCACTCGTCGTCGCCAAGCACGCCGCCCCGACAACTATTCGCCCATGTACCGCAGAAGAGGCACTTTACTCCACGGTCCGGCCAGACTGGAAACTCGCTGTTTGCTCCGATTCCCGCGAGTCGACAACCCGCGTCCGACATCTACACCGAGGATGAAGAGGAAGAAGAAGAAGCAGAAGAGACAGTCTCGCCAGAACATCACAGCTCCTCTCCCCACCAGGAGTCGAGCTTCATCTCTCCCGTTCTCAAACCTCTACCGAGCCGGGCCCAGTCGCCGACGAAGTCATGCATTCGCTCGCCGCTGAAGCCCAAAACGCCGGGCCGCGTGGTAGAGTTTACAAGCAGCACGCTCTCGCCTCTCGCGCAGGCTCAAGCTCGCGCGGAACAGAGAGCCTCGTCCGCCGGCCAGGCTTCCCCGGCCAGGGTGGTCACCAACGAAACCAACAAAGAGAATCAACCTACCCCATCTAGCCAGCACGAGGTGGACCTCAACAAGCCAACAACAGCGAAACCGCCCCTCCTGCTCCCCGGCACCATCCCCCATCTGCCACCACCCACCATGTCCCTGTCCAAGCCCGCCGCGGCGCGTGGCCTCAGCCCGACGACCTGGACGCGCGCCCACTGGGAGCGCCTGGACGCGCTGCTGCAGCAGCGCCGCCGTTCCGGCGCCCTGGCGTTCCAGCTGGCCCACCCGGTCGCCAAGAACCACTCGACGCGGCCCAAGCTGCTCGGCAAGCAGGTCGTCGCGCAGGGCGAGACGATGACGCTCGAGCAGTGGCACCTGGACGTCGTAGACGCGTTCGCCGCCGAGGTTGGCGGGCACCGACACGGTCAAGCGGGGAGCGCCTGGGACGAGAGGACGCTGGCCAAGAGGGTATTTGCGCTGCTGGTCGGGGAGGAAAGGAGGCGGAACGGGGTTGTCGCTGCGCGGAGGCGGGCGGAGGCGGAGATGGGAGGTGTATGATATTTAACTAGCACGGAGAGAGGGAGAGGAGTTTTTTGTTTTTGCTGTCGGTGGATTTTCTTGTTCACTCTAGGATGGGCGTTCTGGAATACCTCCTCAGTCGGGTTTACCCGTGGACTGTGATGGGTGACGGGTGGCATTACTATTCTCTTTTTTTTCTCTTGGCGGCGCCTTGTATTAGGAGGAAGGCTGTACTCCCGGTCTCGGAGTATTATGCTAAGCATACTTATATCTGATCGACTTTCTCGACTTAGAGTCGTTCATATCGATGTTATCTCTATTCCCACCCGTGCTGTCCCACAACCGGCTGTCCGATGAAGTTCGTCCTCGACAGTGTTGACGTTACCTACTGTACAATGCACGACGCAACGGAACACAACATACAGGCCAATTGCACTGCAACTCTAGCTCGGCTCAAGGCCATGGTTGTGTGATATGCCGAGAAGGGCCGCCAACCGCCACTGCTAACATCATTCGAAGCGTCAGGTGTCCTCAGCTTCGACCACTTGGGACAAGAAGAGGTGAGAGATATGGCCTCGTGCAGACCATATATACCATAAAACGTCTAAACTCAGTTACGCCCGTAATATATACAGATGCCAGGCCTACAACCACAAACGAGACAACAGGGGAGTTTCCAAACATCCATCGTTTTGGCCACCTTCTCACCTCCGCACAGATATCATACCCCGCTTACACGCCGTATGCGACCTGTCCCATCGGCTTCTCGTCCTCGATGCCCGGGGCCATGAAGTTAGTCCGCGGGTCTCCGGTCGCCTTGGCTGCGGAGCAGCGAGCCATCGTCGGTGAACTACAAGTCATGTTAGCAAGAGCATTCTCAGGCCGGGGGGAATGCCATTTGGCACTGGATCGCGACTTACCTCCTGGAAATAACATCGGTAAAGTAAAAGTTCTCAATAGGCTTCTTCAGCGGTGCGTTGGTGGGCTTCGATCCCTTGTTCTGGTCGACGAGCTGCACCTTGCTCAGGTGCTGGAGCGCGGCCGGCTCGACGACGTCGTACGCGGCCAGCGCCGGGCTGATCTCGACCATCCGGTCACGGAGCTGCGCGACATCGTCGTAAGCAAGAGGGGCGCCGAGGAACTCGCTCGCGGCGCGGATGATCTTCCAGTCCGTCCGCGAAGCGCCGGGCAGACCGGTAGCCGCACGCGTCATCTGCGTGCGTCCCTCCGTGTTGACGTATGTGCCGGCCTTCTCCGTGTATGCGGCACCGGGGAGAACAATGTCGGCCATCTGGGCGCCGGCGTCGCCGTGGTGTCCCTGGTAGACGATGAAGGCGTCCTTCGGGATGTCGGCCGCCTTGACCTCGTCGGCACCGAGGAGCCAGACGAACTTGGGCTTGGTCTCGGCCACCTCGGCTGACGGCGTGACGAAGCCGACCTCGAAGGCGCCAGCCCGCGAAGCCTCGCGCTGGAGGATGTTGTAACCGTTCCATTCCTCCGTCAAGAACTTGGACGCGTTCTTGTCGACGAAGCCGCCGATGAGCTCGTAGAAAGCCTTGGCATCGGCATGGTCAGTGACGGCGGAGCCAACAATGATCATGGGGTTCTTGGCGGCCAGGAGCTTCTTGCCGAACGGCCCTGCGAGAGCCTTCTTCAGAGCGGCGAAGTCGGTACCGAGGTGCTCGACGTCGAACGTAGAATCGAAAGTCTCGCCAACGAGGCCAACCTCGAGCTCAGAGCGCAGCCAAGCCTTCCTGATGCGGGCATTCAGCACAGCAGCCTCATGCCTCGGGTTGGTTCCGACCAGAAGTATGCAGTCTGTGTGTTCGATGCCCCAGATCTTGGAGTTGAAGAGGTAGTTGGACCGCACATCGACTCCGTGGGGGACGGGGTGGCTACCGTTAGGAGTGTCGAGCGCGAGGTTCTCCGAGCCGAGCTTGTTGGCAAGATCCTTCATGGCCACGAGAGACTCGACCTCGGTCAATGCGCCAGCAATGGCCTTGAACTCGTTGCCCTTGGGAGCAAGGATCTGGTAGGCCTGCGAAATCTCGGTCAGAGCCTGCTCCCAGGTAGCCGGCTCGAACTTTCCATCCCGGCGGACCAATGGGAGAGTGAGTCGCTGGGTCTTAAGACCGTCGCAGGCGAACCGAGTCTTGTCGTTGATCCACTCCTCGTTGACGTCGTCGTTGAGCCTGGGCAGAACACGCATGACCTCGAGACCGCGCGAATCGACGCGGATGTTGGAACCCAGACCGTCCAGAACATCGATCGACTCTGTCTTCTTCAACTCCCACGGCCTGGACTTGAACGCCCAAGGCTTGGCTGTGAGAGCTCCGACGGGGCAGAGGTCGATAACGTTTCCAGAAAGCTCCGAATCTAGATTTTGTTCCAGGTAGGTACCAATCTGGATGTCGTTGCCGCGTCCAGCCGAACCCATCTCCGGGGCACCCGCGATATCGTTAGAGAACCGAATGCACCTGGTGCAGTGAATACAGCGGTTCATCGACGTCTTGATCAGAGGCCCGATATTCTTGTCTTCCACAGCACGCTTGCCGCCGATTTCATGAAACCGGCCACGGTCTCCTCCATACCTCATCGATTGATCCTGGAGATCGCATTCGCCACCTTGGTCGCAGATAGGGCAGTCCAGGGGGTGGTTTGCGAGGAGGAACTCCATCACGCCTTCTCGCGCCTTGTGTGTGAGGGGCGAGTTTGTTTTGACCACCATTCCTGGTTGTACCGGCCACGCGCATGACGCAACTGGCTTTGGTGCTCTTTCGACTTCGACAAGGCACATGCGGCAGTTGCCCGCAATCATGAGCTTCCTGTTATGGTTTAGTCAGTTTCCGGACAATGTTCTCGCGGGCGTTCAGGCTCGATTTCAGGACGTACTCGTGATAACAGTATCTAGCAGAAGTTAGCAGAAGTCGCAAAGAGTAGACCGCGAGTCCATTGGGCATACCTGGGGATCACAACACCGGCCTTCTCGCATGCTTGAATGAGCGCAGATCCAGCTACGGAGCAGGTTAGTCAGGCTCGTCTTCAGCCGCCTGTAACACCCATACCTTCTATCGACACCTTCTTCCCATCTTGTCAAATAGTTAGCAAGCGACATCATGACCTGGGACCGGCTCTGTGCTCACCAATGGTAAGCTCAACCTCGGCATTCCTGCTCGGCGTGGTCGAGAAACAGCGGCCGGCGACCGCGACCTGCCGGCCGGAGCGCCATGAGGAGCGCCCTAGAGCCTGCCGCAACATTGTGTCGTATCCTCACTTGCGAAGGAGAGAGAGAGGAGTTTGGCAAGTTGGTCGAGGGCGGGAGGTGGCGGCAGTGAAGGCCCTTTTCGAAAGGGAGTTGACGTCGTCCAGCTTTGGATTTCAATTGCCAGAGCTTGGGGGGAGGTTCGGGATCAAAAGTGGCGCTAGCGCGCATTATAACGCCACGCTCCTCATTCGTCCACGGTTCGAGCTAGCCTTGTCTTAGTCAGCACGAGTGTTTCCGGCATCAAAAAGTGCACAGATTTTTGCTCTCTCTCTTTTCCTCTCTTCTTCTTTTCTCGATATTTAAATTGTACTGGGCACATTTTATTGTAGGTGAGCTTGGGTTGCTTCGGCAGCTAACCGTCAAGTCCTCCTCTATCTTGTGCTCTAGATCACGCAAAAGGCTCCGTTTTGGATACGTGCAAGAGTATGTTTTACAGCTCAATGAGCAATGTTTCTTACCGCCGGTAGCCACATTTCACCACTTTGGATTGGATCTTGAGAGTAAAGGAAGGTGGAAGTGGACAGAATGGATTGGTAGACCGAGTCATAACGCGGTGCGCTTTGCCTAGGTGATGGAAGAACCACTGCGCAGAGTGTCTGCTCTGCAAGACGCGCCGGCAATGGTTTCGATCAGATCCTGCCATGTCGTAGACATGTATCTTGGCAGACCGTAGTGGACTTTCCCATGTGAAGCGCCGACCTTCTGAAGTGACAAACAACATGTGGCCCAGTCTACAACTTTGGGGATATTCTAACGTTCCTCCGGTCGCTTACCAACATCCTCCAGTCGCTTCTTCTCCTTCTCCAGCAGCTCCGAGTAATATTTGACCCTCTTGTCGACTTCGGCGTTGTAGCCCTTTGCAGTCTGAGCCGCCTTGTCCACCGTCTGCAAGAGATCTCTGGCAACAAGCTCCCGGGTCTTCAACTGGGCCTCAGGTGGCATTCCAGTCAGGGTTAGCTGTAAACGCTGATATAGGTCCGCTTCATCCTTGATGCTCAAGTCTCTGTCCTTCGGAGCCGGAGCTGCCATATTGCCCATGATCCAGTCTACCTCGTCCGGTGGCAGACTTGGACCAGGTCCATGCGGGAGTCCCGTCATTGCCTCTGTTTGCCGTCCGAATTGCAGACTAGACAGCCTCTCGTGCTCGGCCATGAACGCTATGTTCTCCAGCACGCTGAGTCGTCGGGCTTCCAGAGACGCGATGAGACGCGCTATCTTCTCAGCGCGATCTCGCGGAGGATCTTTTGGTTTGGTGATGTCCGTTTCCAAAGGCACAAAGATGCAAGGAGCGATATTCTTCATACGAGGTATCGGCTCTTCAGCAAGCACACTTGGCTGGGGTCGGACATCAGTGGCCGACGATGTAGGCGGCAATTCAGAAGGGTTCTTGCGGTCGAAAGATTTTCTGTGCTCCATGGAAGGTCTGCGACTGTTTGGTTCCGCCATCTCGAGGGGACGGCAGAGGCGTTCACGCGCCAACCTGCCCTTGCTTGGAGATGTGATGTACGTTGCGCGGTGATGCGAGATAACAACCGATTTCAGACAGCAAAAGAGAGGGCAAGATTGGAACCGGAAGGAGGAGTGTATAAGACGCGGGCTGCGCGACAACCTCTGCATGAATATTAGCTGCTGCTTTACAGGTATGTTACGGAAATGGGTGAGTTGAGCTGACCTTATTTAGTGGCAGAGCACCATCCGCAGGCGCAGGAAATTATCCCTGGTACACAAAGTGCTATTCATGGTACGACAGGGCAGAGTGTTTGACAACAATTGAGCTCGAGAAAGTGGCTGTGAGAATTGTGAAGTCTAAAAGTGACGGTGAGGAAGTTGTGTCAGTATTCAGAATACTGCTGACTGACGCAAATTCTAGATCGTGCACGACACATCTCCCCCTGCCAAGATACCTCTAACTTTACACTGTACAATATATACGACTGAAAAACGTGGGAAGCTATATAGCTTACAAGCAAGAAGTCATGGAAGTTGCGAGTAGGACCTTTTAAGAGATATTCAAGACTATTTGACCTTGATTTATACTCCTTCCGCAAGGGTATCTCTCAGTCGAGACCTTGGTTTAGACCTGGCCTATCATCCTCAACCCAAGAGCGAAAGCCTTTCAAACCCCGAGATCACAGGCGGCTCCTGCTTCACCGTCTTTGCCTCAAGACTCTCTAGAAACACTCCCGCACCACCTGCAGCCCTATACCCGTTCTCACCTTCGCCATCTTCCCCAGTGACAACCTCGCTTGCCGCCGCCGGCCACACTTGCTCAATCGCAACCCTGCATCCCTCCACGACCTCAGCGACCAACGCCTCAACCGCTCTGGCCCTCTCCGCCATGCCCCGTCTGACAAGCCCAAAGACGAGCCGTCCAATCTCCTCCCTCGTGGTCTCCACCCGCTCAATCAACCTCCTAGCGCTGTTTACCAGATATTCCTCCTCATATACCGTCCCCTTCCTGCCTCGAGCGCGCTTCTTCTCCTCCCTCTTCCGATTCTTGCTCGTCGCACGCGATACATTGCTCCCCACCGTGCCCACACTGCCCGCCTTGCCGGTATACCGCGTAAACAGACTGGCGCTCGTGCTGACCCTCGACGTCGCCACGGAGATATCGTCCGGTATGTCGGCTCCGCCGCCCCTGACGTCCCCCTCGTAGAACCCCAACGGGTCCTCGACGGCCTTGCGGCGCAGCTCGAGGATCCGCGGCACCTGCGCCCTCAGCTGCGCCTTGCAGTCGGCCAGGAACTCGGTCGCGCTCGACAGCGCGTCCGCCAGCCCGCCGTCGACGGCCGTCTCGAGCAGCTCCGGCCGGCCGTGCAACACGGCGAGCCGCATGGCGTCGGCGAAGAGCGAGCCCTTGCACAGGCACCTGATCGCCTCGCGCACGTCGCCGAGGTGCTCGGCGTGGATGGCCGCCGCGCCCGCGTAGTCCTTTGCCTCGTACAGCGCCTCGGCTAGATCGGTGGCCAGCGCCGAGACCGCCTCGGAAGACAGAGGAGGCTTCTGCTGCGAGGCGGCGAAGAGACACTCGCGCCACGAGGTCGCGCCGGCGGAAGAGTAGCAGCTCGTCGCCTTGGCGAAGTTCCGCACGGATTCGTAGGCCAGACCAGCTTCCCTGAATTTGGATACTGATTCGAGGTGAGACGCGTAGAGCTCCGTCAGGATTTTGTGCGAGCCTTCGTCGTACCGGTAGAGGTTCAGAGCCGTCTTGTAGAGATTGTGCTTGACCGTGTACTCTTGGACTTCGTCGAAGGCGTTGAGGGATTTGAGGTGGCCCAATGCTTTCTCGTGTCGGCCAAGGTGGTCGTCGATGGTGAATTCCCGTCTTAGAGGCGGGAGCTGGTGGAGGTTCTGGATGAAAGGGAGATACTCCCTTGGATCTCGCTGTGACTGCTGAGCCACGAGTAGGGCAAGGTCAAGGTTGTAGAGACCCAGAGCGTGGTCGTAAAGCCTGTTGACGTCTGCCAAAAAGCAGATGTGCTCCACCGCCCTCTCTACTAGAGCTTCGTCTTCGCTCATCAGGCCCGCCACCATCTGTAGTGCATCGTCTAGTGCTGGCGGGTTCTTGCAGACGTGCGCTGTGATGATGTTCTGGAGGTTGGCGTTCTTATGGGTTTGTAGCGTCTCGAGAACGGCGTCGCAGATCGAGTTGACTTTGGAAGATGTGCCGGATCTTAGAGCGGCCGCTTGAGCAGCATCCTGGTTTGATAGGAGTAGTTGGTGGCCGTTCGACGGCCGCGTATCCTTATACATCGACTGTGAGACATCCTCCTCCCTCAACGATGACAGGAACAGATCGATATAGCTGGCGTCTTGTAACTGCTCAAGGAACAGACTGACGTTGTCGAGGAACAGATCTGGTCGGTGATCGTATAGGATATTCATATCCACCCGCTGCGTTCGACATGTTACAAACGCTTTGTCGTACCTCTTTTCGTCGATCAGCTGCCTAATACCAGCGACCACCATGGCTCGGGGGAAGATGGTCTCAAGATTCCCCCTCGGCATTTGGAGGACGAGACTCATATTCGTTGGCATAGAGGTGACGAGCTTTGCCCCGCGCTCGATGCTCCTGCAACGCTCGTCAATTTCAGGATCATCAGCTGGCACCTCCATATCTGGAAGATGTTAGTATGGTATGTCCCGGAAGAAGAGAGCAGAGCTATAAAACCCACCATCAGGCTTGTTCAAGTGAGCAAACTTGAGCAAATGGTTACTTGTTGTGAATATAAGGTGGCTCGGGGTGACCAAGAAAGAGGTGCAGTTCTTGACGAGTTGGCGCGAGTTGACATATAAGTGCCCGCCTTTCGAAAGACCAAATGCCAGCAACTCCCCATCATGATCAACAATCTCCGTCCATGGCATGTACGTCGGGAAACTAACAGGCAGTGGGGCAGTGCCGTCCGACAACACTTGCAGTAGCCTTCCAGAGTGCTCCTGCGCAAATATCCTAGCACTGCCATCGACAGTATATAGTCCGATGCTTGAGACCGAGTTTGCATCTAAACCGCCCACAGTATGACCATCTGACTCTGGGGAGGAGAAGTCTAAGGAAATAAGTGTCGACTCTTCGCTAACAGAGAGGATGCGGAGGCCATGATCCTGCGAAAAGGACAGTTGAAGCGGTCGTCTCTCATCCATCCCGCGGAAGACATGCCGTGTTGATAATTTCGGAGCTAGACATCGGTTATTTTTCGTTCCAAGAGAGTAGGCATCGACGCCGCTGTGATGCAGTACCCAGAAGTTGAAGTTATCTGGGGCAAAAACCACGTCCACTATACTGGATTCGGCCTCGATCTCGAACATAGCCATGGGTGGTGGTATGTTGGCTGTTCTGAATGGTGTAATCTTCAAGGTCTGGCCATCGACAACTCCGACAACGCCAATGTCGTGGGGAGGCGACATTGAGCCCCTGTGCGTGAAGAATATGTATTCTTCTACCATAATATTGCCTGTTTTTGTTTAGCAGAGCACAAACGCTTAGCGAAACGCCCAGAAACTTACTCGATGTCGCAGCCGTAAGGCGGAGAGCCTTCTCCGGATGCCAGGAGAAGGATGACCGCTTCGAGCCCGTCATTATCTCCTGCTTCAAATACCAGTGGTAGTTGCCCGTAGTCCACAGCTGTATCCTGTCCTTCATGACGACAGCGAGAACAGTAGAGTCCGAGTTCCATTCCAGACTAATATCGTCAGCAGCACCCGCGGAATCGCCCGGTATCCGAATCTCAAATTGACCGTGTCTTAATCCATTCCTTTCGAAGAAGATGACCTCGACCTTGCTATCAGAGGTCCGCCGGACTCCAGCTATGAGGTTGCCGGAAGGTCGCCAGCTGAGGCTGCCCTCCAAGAAGTCGACTGGTTCGCTCACACTGTCCAGCACCCCTTCGCGGGTGTAGACTCGGATCACTCTCCTGGATCCTGTCTGTATGGAGTTGATAGCAACATACGCACCGTCCCCTCTCCAGCTGATGGTCTCTCGACCGTCGTCTTTGCTGGACAGAAATCCTTCATCTACCCTCTCAGGTATTGTAGGGTCGCGGAGCGCCTTGGCCTTGGCCCCCTTCCCCTGGAACTGGGTCTCCTTCTTGCCCCAGCCTACAGACACATGCTTGGACGCCTTCAGATCCTCTGACGTCATGCTCGCCTCTGTGATGCCATCAAAGGTCCTGCTCATGTATAAGACGGTGCTCGCCTTGGTGGTGATGAGCAGCAACTCTTCGTCCGGCGACCATCGTGCAGCAGTTACGCCGGCGTCGATGGAGCCGACAATCTCAATGTGGGCATCTGCGGACGCATCTGTCTCCTGGACAATAACGATGTCGCCTCCTTCGAGCACAAGACATGTCGTGAGACTGTCGCCGAAGTGATGGAGGCTCACTATCCTGTCGATGGCGAGATCTGGATTTGGGCTTGGCGCATCCCATGATGCTACCGTCTTACATAGGCTGAGTGGATGAGGTCAGTCTCATCGATACCAAGGTGTAGGCATTGTGGGACTCACAGTTTGGCCGACGCATTACTGCTCGACAGTCGAACTAATTCTATTCTCGAGTCCCGTTCGGTAGCTCCGAAAGTGGCGAGGACCTCGTCGTTAGCAGCATCCCAGCAGGTCGCTGTGAAATCCGACTCTCCCCTCCAGAAGCTGTGCCGGATGTTGCGTAAATTCCTCATCTTTTTGGGTCGAGGCTTGAAACAGAGACTGTGAACGGGAGATGCCGGAACGAACGAGTTGCTTGACGAGATCTTACCACTCCAGCCTCAGTATGGGCTGTTGTCTCAATTCGTGATGTTAGTCATTGCTACATTGGTTGAAATTTTTGAAGTTTTGCCCTGGCGGCGTAGCAGTGGATGTTACGAGGATCACAAGCATGTACAGTATACCTGCCATATGGTACGTGCGCGGCAATTACAAGCAGCTTTAGCAGGTTTCGGGTACTTGGACTCGAGCTGCACAAGCTGCACAAATCATATGTGGAGTGACGTTCTGGAACCTGCACAGCGTGTCGCCACGAGCAAATCACAAGCAAGCCCTGTCCTCGGTACGGCTATGGCCATAACAGGGCAGGGATGAGATGCGGGTGCCCCAGAGCTTTCCGTTCAATTCCCCATCCTCCCCAACACGCGATTATCCTTCGCCTTCGAACTAGCCCAGGTTCCAGCTTCTCGCTCCATCTATTTGAATGGATTGAACATCAGCTGTTCGCTATCCTGGGGATTCATATCAAGGATAGCGGGTAGTCTTGTCGACTGTTATATACTGTACCTTGATTACTGGAGCAAACGGTCCGTTCCTACACATACTGAAGCAGCAAAGATGGATGAGGCCTACAATCAACACGCGTCCCATGTCAGGCGGAAGAACAGGTCCACGACGAATCTCAACCGGCTGAGTCTGGCACCGCTTACCTCCAAGCTGCCGTTGGATGACGGCACGACTATAGACGATTATCATCCGGAACCCCTGTCGGCACCTCCATCCTACCTGCAGGGCAAGTCGGCACCTACTACTCCACGTCTACTGTCCAGGTCTCCAGGTCCTGTACCGAGATCTGCCCGGTCTGCATCACGTACTCGCGGCACATATACTCCGGTCTCCATTCCCAAGTCCAAATCGACCACCCATCTGCACCAAAAAACATCTTCGGCATCTCATGTCGGTCAAAGATCAGTCCAAAAGCAGAAGAAGACGGGCATTGTTGGGTATGACGGTGACATCGCGTCTGCGAATGACACAGATTGGCTATTGCGGGCAGGGGCCCTGATATCTACAGAAGCACGCGAGTCCAAGGGCCAGGCTTGGCTCGTTTCGAGGGCGAGCTCGGTCAGCCTGGCCGGAAGCGACCCGGAACGGGCAGAGGAGGAGGTTCAGCTGGCACGCGAACGCGAATATTTCGCCAGCCGTCATGCCAGCCGCAGAGGCAGCTTGAACGCGGATGATCTAGTGCCCGGACATTCTCCGTCAGCGAGTCGGTTAGGAAGTCGATCGCAGAGTCGGGTCGGCGGTCGAGGAGGTTTAATGACTCCTTCAGAGCAGCGGCGCTCTATCGAAGGCTATTTCGCCCAGCACGCTCACCACTATCAGCATGCTCAGTTGGAAAATGATGATGACGAGCACGCGAGCTCTGTCGCCGGTCCGGATTTCGTCAGTTTGGACACGAAGCTCGAAGCTGTCGAAGCGGACACCAGTCATGACGACGAAGCGGATGTTCGCCGGCTCGTTAAGAATGGTGGAGCCGGTGGTGGGAATTGGTTCGGCAATGTTCTCGGCTGGGGTTTGTTCTCGGTCGAGGAAAACGAGGAAGAATCGGATGATGAAGGCGACCGGGAGGCAGGAGATGACGATGCCGAAGGTGAAGGCTTGGCCACCGAATATTTGGCTGAGGGGAGACGGAGGTCGACAGCTCGGCAGTTCGAAGGCATCCCATCGCCAGTCGCAGAACGGATACCCCCGCCCAAGGCGGACGAAGGCGGTTGGCAGGATGCTGCCTGGCTCCTCAGCGTGGCTTCCAAGGTCTTGCTTTGAGGGGGGGCTCTAATTCCACTGGATGTCGTCCATCTTCTCCCCGTCTCGCTTACGGCTCCCCGACGAGACGCGCAACCGGCATTTTGCTTGGCCCACCGGTCGCGTCTCGCCCTCAATCGACATGGCCACTAATGCAACAAGGGACTTCTTGTCCTTTCACGAAGATAAGGGGGCTGCTCGCCACTGGGAGTCATGTCGGCTCAGCATCTTGTGCAGGCGGTATGGATGCTCTCCGATCCGTCAGGGCCTCCTCCTGCCGATCTACATATCGTTTGTCTCATGAGGGTTATCGCACAGACATGGTACCTTCAAGGGAGGTCATTCCGAGGAACTTGCCGATCCATGGGGGCAGTTCACACGTGAGAGCTGGGGCCTTGGCCTTCCTCGCTCCTCACCGTCCCCAGGACTTCTCCCCACTGAAGTCATAACCATCGATATATTCAGTGGAAATTTCTAGCAGAACTGGGGCTCTGTTCTTCTCGGTGCTGGTCTGATTTAGCCAAAGCCCTCAGCAGGCGGCCATGAACCGTTTCTTGATAGGCCCGGTAAGGCCGGTGGGGAGAAATCGACTGGTGGTAAGCAACACAAAAACCGGTTTTGAGAGTGTAACTATGCAGTTTTCATGCAGGTTCAGACGGGAGTTCATTCTTCTCATTGCTGTGCCCATAGTGAAAGCGACCGAAGAAACGCTCAAGACTTGTCCGGAGGATCTTGTTGATGAGTGAGCAGGTGACAGGGCCTACGTGGTTCGACGACTCCCCCGTGATGGCATGACAATAAGGGCATTTCTATACACCTCAGTCGTTAGGACGATTAATAAACCTGGTCGGCAAGACGGGCTCCCCTGATGCAATTACAGTGGAATTTCCAAGGGCCGGTTCATATGCCATCGGAGGAGGGAGTTCTTGGGATGCTTGTGGATTGGTCAAAATCAAATGGTGATCTGAAAACTCAGGCTTTCTGTCAGTGTGGATGTCGGCCTACCTATCGAACAGCCTTTTTGCGTCGATAGGTATGCATGCGGCACTTTCCAGAGACCCTGGGTGCATAAGGCAAAGGGCGAACTGTCACCGCAGAACCACAGGTAATATGTTTTGTTGCATGGGTTTAGGTACTGTACAAGGGGCAAGGGCAGTAAGCTGCTTGTTTCGTACACCCTGTACACCGGTCACCGAGATCTTGGATGCTTGGTCCGCACCATGGGTGCGAGAATAGAAATATCGCAAGCGAAGCCAGTGAAGCTTAACTGCGTAGTGGGTTTGCGTGTGATGGCCGATTCGGGAGGTCAGGGAGGATTGCATGTCTGTTCGATGCTGGCAGTAATTCAAGATCCTCGTGGGCTCAAGGAGGACCTCCAGATCAAAAGATCAGCGTTTCCTTTTCCACGGGAACGCGGTCTTTCAGGGATTGAAGAATTGTCTAGAGATGCAGCAACAGGGGAGAGAGGCTGCCCTGGCTGTCAAGAGACAGCAACAGAGCGGATGCAGGGAACTTCCCCGCCTGCGTTTGAAATTGACAGGAGGAAGCGAAAGCAGCACCAAGCAATCCGCTGTGAACCAAACTTCATCTTATTACTCTGCTTGCCATACGATACGGTGTCCGGCCCTTGTCCATGAGTCGCGGCCAAGACGGGCCATAGGGACATTAACTTACACGTGCAGAGAGAGGAAGTCCGTTACAGCGAAGTCGCCAACAACGGTGCCGACATCCGGCTAGCCTTTGTCGTTATCAGACTCCGAGAGTAAGCCGGTAGTGCTTGTATGCCTATAAAGCGGACCGCCCGGGCTAACCAGAATGCACTAAATGTATCTAGTGATTTTCTACCTCACTTACCAGAGTAAAGCTAAGGTAGCAGCGGGTGGAGCACCACCGAAAGGGAGCGGCAGTCTTTGAGAGTTGAGAGTGGTGACTTCGGGTGACCACTCGGCCGGACCATCAGCTCTGGCTGCGTCGGTGTGAAGCCACTGCACAAATCCCGGGAACCTTTCGAGACACTACTTGGTAGAGCGTCGAAAGGTCCAGGGGACGGTAGTTCTGGGGCTGAAGGCATTCCCAGAGCAGAGTTGAAGGGCAAGAGACGAAAAAGGGTGGGAAAATGTCGTCTTCTGGGCAGCCAATGAGCAGAGACCGAGGTTCCCTGTCAAATGCAGGCGTTGTGCAGCCTATGACGCTAGCCGGCGCGGAACAAAGCGGTATGACGTCGGAAAAACCAAGTTTGTGTTGCGTTTTCACCCCACCTTGCGCCTTCCCCAGCTGCTCTGACTGGATTGGTAGGACAGAGCTCCAAAGCGGAATGCTGCGGGGCCTTTTGGGGCATCCATGGATGATGCACTGTGGTGGGAATAGTGGGGTTGGACCCTTCAAAATTGAACCCTGACCGGACCTTGCGCTGCTAGGTCCGGTGACAGCTGATAGGTCCATCTGTTTGCTGTCGCGCAGACGTAGCTCTGATGAACCTGAAAATCTGTTCCATTTCCAGTCACCTTCGCTCAGCTCAATGTACGCGCCGTTTCCAGAACAAAAAGAAAACCTGATGGCTGTCGACACAGCTGCAATGCAGCCTGCCGGAAAGGCACTGTGATCGTTGAATACCTAGTTGGCGCAGGGTAGCTGTCGCCACTTGGAGATGTGTCCAGGGTCCTCCAGCTGTCTCAGATCCAGATTCCGGGGGTTTCGAGATGAGTCGTACAGTACTTGTCCGTGAGATCCGTTGTGCGTTGTGTATGGAAACGGTTGTAGCAGATAAGGTACCTCACCTTTCGGCTGTATCCTAAACACAGAAATAGCTGCATCATGATTGCGGCATCTTTTTGTCTGGGTCGGCTCCCATGACTCCGCATCGGCGTATGCTTAACGACTCGAGGACCCTGCATCTCCGGATCACAGCGCGCGAGCACACCACTATGGATTTAGTGCGCAAGTTTGTTTGCCGAAGGGTAGATAGCTGCTCAATGTTCTTTAACCCTTCATCAACTCTATTTTGCGACACTCGCGATCAGCCCGCCGCCGATATCGAACCCTGTGAGAGAATTATCTCGCAGTGCGGATGACTCCTTTGGGATTTCCGGTTGTCCAACGTTCCAATGATCGCCATCTAGAGGCTAATCACGAAGGGTGTACGTATACGTCGATCTTGTGCGGCTGAAATGTTCTTTAAAGACTCGGGCTGTTATGTCATCTGGTCATTTGAATATAGTCCCCGTTGATCGACGGGCGGAGAGCTGCCTTGGTTCCACAGCTGGGGCTCTCAATGATCAACACACCGTGTAGACCGAGCGATATAGAGCATACATCTCGATCGCAAGGTCGCGCTTCACGTACGGTCCATCTGGCCGTATCGCCGAGGGTGGGAATCTTGCTCCCATGGTAATCTGCCGCCGTCCGTGTTGCGTGACTTGGGCAGCCTGGTAGCAACGAGATATTGCGTAGCGTAAGCTTTACCTCACAGCTCGCCGTCGATCACATGCGGAAGATACCTGTTCCATGAAGAAGGGTTGCCGGAGGAGAAGAAGGCAGAAGGCCTTCGAAGCGATGATCATTGCTCTAAGTGTATCAACCTAACCCACGAGTTGTACGTAGTAGGGAGTACAACGAACAGGTATGAGCAAGCAAGCATAACACACTTGCATGTACAGCTTAAACGGCTCTTTCCATGTCTGATCAGGATAGCCTTGATAGCTCGTGAATGGTTACACCGTACCGGGAAGACACCCGCGGGAGGTAGCGTACACGTGTATAGGTCGGCTCTTAGCTTGTGGCAGGTTTCCACAAGAAAGTTCTGGAGACGAAGTTCTGGGAGAAGATCGTGCCGAGATGCAAGGCTGCCATTTTGACGTTCGTTGTGCGCAAACTCGTGACATCTGATCGATATGTCATACTGTTACCGCATGTAGACACTTGCGGCCACTCTTGCGGCCTGTGAGGGAGCAATGGTCAGATTAATAATATGGATAGAATAAGGTACTGAGATACCGGTACAAATGGTCGCTGTGAGCGGGTAGAGCACGTTCAGGATTCGAAGTGAGAGCTGGGGGAAAACAGTTTGTATTCAGTTTGGTAGGTAGAGTCTCTCGCCGAAGTGCGTCGTATGTCTAGTAGGTATTGCTGGCGACCCTGTACACCAGCACCGCCGAACCGGAGCAAGAATTTAATTACTGTGTACCTGTCTACCTACACCCGCCCATCAAAATTCCTTACGCGGAGGTGGGGTGGAGAGAAACGGACTCGATTGTCAGGGCGGGCTTGTCTCTTCCTCCGTTATGGTTATACTACTGCGTAGGCATCGGCAGGCTTTCACGGAGACAGCTGAAGCTCTGAAAAGAAATTCCGTGGTGCAATGCTGTAGTGGCAATATGTACCGGGTAGATGTGAGGTTGACCGTGCCAATCTGAACTTGACGTATGACAAACATGAAGTTGAGGTCACGGAATGGCGCGTAGAGATATCACCCGACATTGCGACAAGTTTGAACAGCAAAGACCAAATCTGAGGAACCACGGCGCATTACACATTGGAGAAATGAGGCGTAGATGGGTGAAGAACAGCATTGTTTCGGTTTCGAGGATGGGTTCCGTCCGACATGATGCCTGGACTGGAGGCATCGTGACGTTTTAGACAAAGGTGTTGAGCCCTGAGGTATTAACATTCCAGGTCCGTGTTGTTTCTTTGACACACTGTGTGAGAAGCGGAAGGCTCCAAGCGAAGAAGGGGCGGCTTCGTATCTTCTCCGTGTCTCCTCTTGTGATTTTGGTCGGCTAACTACGGAAATATACTTCTGCTCTTTTCCAGTCTTTTTTTCGACCACAGTGTCCATTGCTGGGTTCGACATAAACCCTGCTAGCACCTGTCCGTCTCGTCAGCGAACGCCTCCACTCTTGACAGATCGCACCCAGTATCGAAGAAGCCCATTCTCCAATCTCCCCGGCTCCCTGCAAGCATCTCAGTGCACCTTTTCGGTTACTATCAGCCTTCCCCATCTCCGTAGCCGTCCACCGTCACGCCCTCTTGGCAACTCGCCCAACGTCCAACTTCGACGTCCGTCCTCCCCGTCTCGACACGCTCCGTCAAATCCGTGCTTGGATCGGCACGATCCCAATCTCCTCTTTCTCACGCATTTCACCACTTAGGTACCGCTCCTCGGCTGCTAGTCGGACCCCACCGTCGGGTTCCACGCTTGCTCTCCAGGACTGACTCTTTCTGGACAGTTTGTTCTACCGTTATCCTGCTTTTACGCACAGAAAGTCATCCGTGGTGGGTAAAGCAGAAAAATCTCTTAACACAAGCCGCCTACCTCTCTCCGCCAACGGCCCAAGACGGCGTGTACTGCCCTATCAGCCCGGTCATCCAGGAGGAACGCTTGTTGCTAATCACGAAACCAAGCCAAAGGTACACCACATACTTGTGGGTTGGTGGTGCAGTGCGCCCGTTTTGCAACCGCTCCGCATCATCCCTCTACCGTCTGTGCTCTTTGACACGGGGGCTCCTGTAATCCCTTGTCGGCCTACTATGTTCCCCATACCGCCGCACCTCCTCTTGTCTCCGTACACTACGTACCTCCTCTCCCGCGCAGCACCCTGGCAAACCTTGAACCTAAAGAACCCAATCCCGCGTGGAGCCTTACCTCGCTTTTCTGCCACCGCGTTGCTTTGCATTACCAAGACTACATAACCGCGCGACGGCTTCTCCTCCGGGTCTGTGGTAGCCACAGCCGCTGGGCAGCTGATCTACACCCCTCCCTAAGTCTCAACTAAGCCTCCTTCTACCCCCCGTCCCGTTCGCTCCCCCCTTAAGTTTGTCCGGGACTACAAGGCTTGATAAGCTGCCCCTATCCCCACGATGCCTGATTCAGACGACAGAGTTCGTGACCTCCAAAGCCAGCCTCATTTTCTCAGTCTCTCCCTGCCTTGCCTCCCAAATCAGCCATGGCCTGGATCGCTAATCATCGCGGCAGACCGACGAAGGCTCAATAGAAATGCCTGACTTCGGAGACAATGTCGACATTGCGACCTTCTCTCAGATCCTCGAGATGGACGACGATGAAGCCGACCGCGACTTCAGCAAGCCGTTAGTCTTCAACTTCTTCGAGCAGGCCGAGGAGACTTTTGGCAAGATGGACACGGCCTTGTAAGTACATCGACGGCACAAGACCAATCGCTCGTGATGTCCTTCTGTACCCCCCCTACTACAGTACCGAATGTGCTGTCCGTTCGTCCTAGAACGGGGGCAACAGCTCCGTTTTGAAATGAGATACCTAGACGATCTCGAGCACTAACGCGGTTTCCGTGTCTTAACAGGGCCAAGAAAGACCTTGCCGAGTTGTCCAGCCTCGGCCATTTTCTGAAAGGCTCTTCAGCAACACTTGGCTTCCTCAAGGTCAAGGACAGCTGCCAAGTCATCCAGCAATACGGCCACAAGCTGAATCTTGACGGGTCGCCCGAGCCTGACGAGCAGGTTTGCCTAGCCAAGATCACCGAGGCCCTCCAGGCGGCCAAGGATGACATGGCCAAGCTGGAGACGATGCTGAGGAAGTTCTTTGGAGAAGGCTCAGACTAATGCGCCGGAGCCACCAACAACCTGTCGCGCCGCATTACTGTTTCTACCCAGCATACGCCCTGTATGGCTGACAAGCACTAGCAATAACGGCTGTCATCTTAAGGGAGCCGAGACGCCTCTGGGAGAAGGCATTGGTGTTGACGTGAGAGGAAAGTGCCTGGCCAAGCGACGCGGATTTCGGCGAGGCGCCATGAAGCTGTCAACTCGACCTGGCTTTACTTTACCTCTTTTCAAGATCGGAGCGCACTGCAGCATCGGAATGGGACCCATGACGAAACGAGATTCATTACGAGAAGGTTTATTACGGGATTGGATTTGATCGAGCACAGCCAGTTGTTGTTGGAATTTGCGAAGGAGACGAGGCGCGAGTCGCATTTTTGCAACGACAGTCAATACCCCTGGGGTTACCCAGCGAACAGGATGGGAGAAGCCATGTCCAGGACACACGACCTCCTTCAACCCAGGGGATCGGGCGGTTTTGTTTACCTTTGGTGGTGGTGCTGTTACCTTTCATAATACAATCTCTGAGTCGCCCGACGCGAACTCAATCCATTCTTTGAGACCCAGCCCAGAAAAAAACAACTCGTTGGATACATACATTCCCCTGACCATCTCTTCAGTTGGCGTCTCCTGTATCGGTCGGGTTCCTTCTTCTTTTCCGAGCGGTGACGTACCGGTGATGTCACATTAAACTTTTGTCCACCACCTTTGCAGTGCACCTCGACTCCAATGCAAAGTAAGGGACCTGGCACCGCCCGGGAGAATAAGGGACCATGGCGGTGGCTGGGTAGATTGGACGGATGCGCTGGAATCTCCAAGCTTAGGTAAGAAGATGCCCTTCTATGGAGTACTTCTTAAGCTTCCATCCGTATGGCGTAAGAAGCATGTCGATCGTGGCTGGGGCCCTGTTCGTCTTACCAACTCTTAGGTTTGTGATAACATATATCTCGATGCAGGGCAAGGGGTGAGATCTCGATCTCAACCTCACAGTACAAGAACTGACTCTTAGTTCCACATGAGACCGAGAACCCCGGGGCTGACTGTGCTTTGGCTAATAAGTCAAGATTAAGCCTTAAGCTGCTCCATAGCTCCAACTTCTGCAACTTTCTCACTACCTCAGAAAGTCATATTTTTGATATCAGGTCTGTATCGTGGAAACATCTTCCAGGCATGATTGTGGGCTGCAGGTGCCGCATACGGACGTTACACCGTGAACTGTGCTAATCCCAGGCTTAGAACTCGATCTCGGCCACAGCCTCGTACACTTCATCACTGACGCCGTCCACTTCGACTTCATTCGCGCCCATCCGGCACAAAGCGATTCTCTCGACCGGAAAATCCTCCATCCAGATCTGGTCCTCGTATCGGTCTATGATGGGACGCGCGTCAAAGGCCAGCTTCTCCCCGCGTCTTCCTCGCTTCCTCTTGTTACCTCCCCTTCCCGCAGGCGCACTCTTCACATAGATGGTATTCAGCACCGTAGCATGGAGCAGCAGCGGCCGACTGTCCTCCTGCATCAACTCAGCCTCGAGAAAGACCCGTCGCAGCTCCTCACAGAAGGCCTGTAGCACGCCTTGGTCGTCCGCCGGACGAGCATAGAGGACGGATGCATTCGCCGCTGTCTGCATAGAAGCCAGTCCGCGGAGTGTAATCAACAATGGTTGTGGTGGTTCTGCTTTCCCTGCCACCCCTTGACTTGCTTCTTCTCCTGGTAGAGTTCTGGCTGCGACTTGCTGCCTGGCGGTGGCTAATATCTCTCGCGGCCGGAGCGACTTCAAGAGGTCCGCTGCCCGATCTAGTCCTTCGTTCTTCGGGAAGCTGCACACCCCGAGGGTTAGATGCATAGTGCCGACAGGCCGGACAGCATCCGATGGTATCCCTGCTGTGTTGACATCGGCGGTAAACGCTGCCAGGCTTTGTGCTAGTTGGACTCTGGACGTTGCGTTAACTAGCGGTATGCAGACGAAGTGCGTCGGGAATGATTTGGGCGGCATTTCTTGTGTCTGCGGTGACGGCGAAGTGGAAGACTGTAGCGAGGCTCAGTCTAAGGGCAGGACAAGGGGGACTGTATGCCGATGAACGTCGTGGATTATTCCACGAGGAGATAGCAGAGGCTTCTTCTGAAAGGGTGTACCAGTAATGCTCAAGCTCAACCCCAAGCACAGTAAGAAACTCTCAGTGAAACCTCTTTACATACAATGACTTCTCGAGGAACGTGCTGTCGAGTCCGTGAGCATTTGATGACGTCGGATGCTGAAAGGGGAATGACCCACATTTTTACTGTTCAGGAGCACCCGACGATATCTAAGATCAAGCTGGACCTCGTTGTGTTTTGCTTCGTCTTGCCAAACGATTGAGCCGAACTTGTGTGGTTATGAGGTACCTTGTGCCCTATTTATTTTTCTCGAAGAATTCGCGAGAGCAAGACTTATGACCCGAGTGCGCGTTGGCCCCGATCGGCCCGCTACCGACGCTTTGGCTCACCTATTCTCAGCGGCTGGACCGTGCTCCCGCACCTCGCAGTCGCTGTCAGCCCCACCACAGCCGCAGCTTTGAGGCCCATCTTCTGCCGCCAAAAATAGCTTCCAGTGCTGGTTGCCACTTTCCATGTGTTCGCACGGAGGATCCTCCATTTATCCCAACTTACACCACCGCCAGGCAACCATCATCCTACTCGGCTACCAAAACTTTCACATCTGCGGGCAGATGGGTAGTCCTCGCGTAGGCTGACAATATCGTGGCAATTATCATTATGCCTCTTGCCCACCACAAGCATTGCCCGCTGGCGACCTTGTCTTCGCAACCCTGTTCCAGCGCGCCGGTCTGGGACCCTGCTTCTTGCTGTCATCATCCTCTGCGTCACTTCTGGGGTTGACTTGCGAACCTTTCGTAACCTCTGTTCATGCGCCGCAAGAATATGAGCTCTTCCGACAAGCGTCGAGTGCCCGCACCGGGCAGCAGCTCCCCCTCGCGCCTCATCCGCGGTCCAGCGCCGAACGGCTCCCCACCACGGCACTCGAGTCCCTCCAAAAACGCCGTCTCTAGAAGTTCGAACCTCATATCACCGCCGCCCCGAGTAGCCCTGAGTGGCAGCTCATCTCCGGGGCCAGACGACCGCCGTAACCGAGACAGTGGCGCAGGTGGGCTGCATCAGAATGCGGAAACGACTGTGGATGCAGGTGGGTTAAACGGAATCAACAATAATAATAACACGCGGGTGGCCACGGCGACAACGGCAATGGCGCAGGCCCTGAAAGAGAAGGACAGCCGCATCGCGTATCTCGAGCGCGAGCTCAGCATCATGGAAACCGAGTTCCAGCGGGAGCTGGATAAGCTGAGCGCCAACGAGAGCGAGACGGCGTCCTTCTGGCAGGCAAAGCACAGCGCACTGAACCAGCAGTTCCTGCGGACCGATACGGAGCTGCGTCTGTTGCGTGCTGAGGTCGACGTCCGCGAGGCTGAACGCGAGGAGCTGCGTGCCGGCTGGGATTCCCTTCGGCGTAGCCTACGAGATCGGGACGATGAGGTGCGCGACCTGCGAGCTCAGGTTCGGGGCCTCAAGGAGTGGGTTAGCAACAGCACCCGCTCAGACGGCCAGACGCAGACCAGTGACGAGGTCTTCGGCGATGGGATGACAAGGTTGGGAAATGGTTTGCAAAACTGGGTGATTGTCAACTTCCGGAGGACAAAACTAGGTAAGGCGTGGTCCTTGCTTCCCGATCAGTCGCAATTTCTAACAAACTACGCATTCAAGACTTGTCGAGGGCTTCCGATTCTACGTTGGCAGAACTAAATCGGCTAGTTCCGTCGTATGAAGACTTGATAATGAGCGCCAAGATCCATCTTATCCAATCCATAGTATCGAAGATACTGGTGGAGCTGGTCTTTGACGCGTACTTCGTTGGCCTGTCAGCGGACCAGTCGAGAGATTTTGTTCAGATGGAACAATATCTGGCGTCGTTCTCATCGTCGGCAGAGCCTATCAATCAATGGCGTTCATCGACCCTCACCATCTTAAAAAAGGATGCCGCCACCAAGATGCAGATTGAGACATCTCGGATAACAGAAACTATCGTTTCTCGTGTGAACGCCATGCTCGACTCGATCACAGATGGCAGGAGTAGTGAGGCTCGCGATCAGGGGCTTAGAACGCTCATAGCGAGCTCTATAGAACTGTCACGGCTGCTCGTGGTGCAAAAGGCCGTACTAAAGGTATCTATGCCCAAGATCCTACCGTATCAGAAGACTTTGTTCGACCGTGCCACCATGGAGGATATAGGGGGTGAGGATGAGGAATCTCTTGCCGGCAGAGAAATATGCTGCGTCACGTTCCCCGGCATCATCAAGAGAGGTGACGAGAATGGTGGGCAGCTTCAGTATCTGAATGTTATTGCCAAGGCGCGGGTGCTCTGCAGTCCGGAATAAGGCGCCATACTTTCGGACTCGACGATACGTGTCGGCTGACGAGTATGTGTACCTGCCTACGGACTGGTTAGGGATGCACCATTCTTGTGCAAATTCATACCTACGCAACTAGCACCTCGTACGCTACCTGCCCGACGAGCTTAGACAGCCGGTGATATGCTGGTTTCTTCGGATAAGTGCGCAATCTTCCTGCGACTTACTTTCACGACATGAAGTTTTCCCGGCATGAGATACGGTCAAACAGCCACGAGAGTGATACGTGCAGTGTCAGATGATCAAGCCGCCTGAGCAATGTACCTATTACGGAGTTTCGCTGGACTCATGAAGCATGCCACACGTATTACGACAGACAGACACACAAAATCATGTCTTCCAAATCTATCTCGACGAAGCCCTGTGACATCATGGGTTGTGAATGTCTAGCGGAGAGTTTTCATTTCTCCTGGTGCTTACGCTATCGGGAATGCCGGTATTGGGCATAGCCGGCTTCCGGTAAAGGCTATTAGACTAAGGTCCTGCATACAAGGAGATAGGTCGAGTGGGGGAATGTACGAAGTGCGACGCATGCATGAGGAGGCATGGCAACAGCAACCGGTACGAACGTAAATGATACCCCAAGAGAGGTGCCACGATCGAGCACCTCATTGGCGTTGCAGAGCCGCAGACGTCCATTTCCCACCCATCTGGTGTTGTCCAGTCTATCGTTGGTTCCGCAAGCCTTGCATGGTGGTTCACTGCTCCGATCATCAATACCTTCTGCAGGGAACTTGTGGCTACCCTTTGCATACTTTCTTGCAGCACCAACACCGCTGATCCGTAATTATGGAGCGGACTTCAATATTAGCCGTCTGGTTGATAATCTTGGAAGACGTGATGGTTACAGAGTACAGGTAGCTCTTCCAAGGGTTGAAGTACACGACGATGCCACCAAGAATGTTCTCTTTCCTGACATCGTACCTTACATCGGCGCAGCTCAGACTGGCGTCATAAGTCATAAAGAGCACCATTCTAAGGGGTGACACCAGACCTGCTGACAGATTGCGCGTGGGAACTTGCCTGGCGCCGCCTGATGCAATGCCACGTCGAACTATTGACGACGTAGTCAACTTATTACCGACAGGACAGTCCCGAGACTATATACAAGGTCCGCGTAGACGAGACAAGGCGGTCTAGAAAGTGCGACAGCCTCGACGAGGTCGATGTTGTGGTGCAGGAAGGGGGCCGTGACTGGTGTGCCAAGGATAGCTAGGCTGGGACATTTCAACCGGTGAACCTGGTCAATGGTCACAGCCTCTTAGGCCATTAGGAAGGGGAGGAGAGGCGAGAAGTCGAAAGCGGCCATCCCAGCACTGGAACATGGTGTCTTCTATCCGAACCACTGATGCGTATGATCGGAGTGGCCACGACTTGCAGAGAGGAAGATATGGCATGATGTCTATTCCCTCCCGCAATGGTAGTGATGGACCGGCAAGCGCGGTGTGAGGAGCCAAAAGCCAAAAGACCAAAACGCCGATAGTTGGTTGGTGTTCTCGGCTGCTTGCATGAAGGTGGCTATATGCGCTCTTCCAGATGGTGTGCTGCGCGAACAGTCGAACTGGCGGCCCTTGCTATCGTCTGTGGAGAAACCTGCAAGCCTCCGTAATGCTCTGACCGCCGAACAGAGACAATGCCGTCGGCTGCGGGTGATGCCCCTTGTTCAAAGACCTCGAGAATGGTGAATGCACAGTCGTGTCGGGGGATATAAAGCGCGAGCGCATAATAAAACAAAGACATACCCCGCCATTTTTCGTCGAATGCTCCCCTTTGTTGTCTTTCAAGTTCACCGTCCCATTTGAACTGACCAGAGAGTTAGAGCCAAGGTCTGAAAGCTGAATTCTCTTGAACCAAGACTTCCATTCCTTCCTTCATATCACACGCTGCTTAGCTGGACTCAAGCTTCCCTTCAATCTTGGGCATTCCGTTGGCTTGCTGGCACTCGCACACTCGACAGTACGAAAGCTCGCCTTCCACCTTTCGCTTTCTTCCTTCAGTCGAGCTCCGGTGTGACGGTATCTCATTTGCAACATAAGATTTTGTCCGTCCACGAGCATTGTCGAAACGTCTAGCCAACGCCAGCATGCCCTCGCAGGATCCGAGCAGCCACCTCCAGCGCTTCCTAGATGATGCTGATCTAGGGAGCTCTGTCGCGCGCTTCCATGCGGGATCAGCTTTCACTCCTCGCCGTCATCCATTCACTGGGTTGAGTGGCTATGGACAGCAGCTCTGGGGTACCACTGACGACGCGGTATATGATTCGTATCATGATGTCGATTATGACGTCTCATCAGCAGCGAGTCGAATATCGGACATCCTTGAAGATGAAGATTCTTTTCAGTCGCCGGCCGACTTCATTCCTACCAACAGCCGAGCTGGAGTAGCATCGCGGGTTGCTGGTTCCTCTGGTCGCTCCGGGTATACTGCATCTCCGGCAATATACTACGCACCTAGCACACACTCGTCCGAAGCCTCGACGTTCGCACCGAGCATCTTCACCCACGCTTCAAAAGCAACTTCGGCTGGGCTGTCATCCCATCCTCCTCGAAATGGACGTTTCACGACCTTCCTGACAGCCGCTGCCGACAACCCGCCAATCCCTCCAGAAGCTGCTTCGCACCCACTTTGGTGCGAACTCTGTGTTACCGGAAACTGTCCTGCCACATTTCCCATCGACCAGACACGCGAGTGGATTCAGCACCACTGCGATCATTTGGCAGATCGATATCCGAGCCACCTAGTGTGCTGGTTCTGTGACCATGTAGCCTTCGTGGCTACCGGGCGGTCGTCCGGCGAACGATACGCCAACTTCCTCGACCGAATGGAGCACATCCGGCGACACATCGTGTCCGAGTATCTGGTCGTGGATGACATGAGGCCTGACTTCTCAATGATCAACCACCTGGCGGATCATAGGATCATCGAGGACTCTATGCGTCGTACTGCTCTGGGGTACTCCGAGCTACCCGAGCCATTGCGCTTGCCTGGCAGCAGCGCAGGTGGGGACATACAGTCATATCCATATCCACCGCAACGACGCCCCCCTGGTCCTCCCCTTGCATATGATCTTGATCGCGAGCAAAGGCATCAGCGGCCGCGCGGAGGAGGCCGGCGACCTCGCCAGGCTGCCGTGCATACCGCGAACGCATAGGTGGACTTGCTTCACCATGCATGCGACGCGAATGCGTTACCCCGTTGTGCGATGTGAAGGGCCGCTTCGGCAGTCGTCGTTTCGGACCGGGCCATGGTTGGTCCATCCCGGCGCCGAGCCGGGGGTGGTCTTCGGACGGGACGCCACGATTGTCGATCATGCCGATCCCGATCACCACTGCAGGAACAAGAAATGAAACTGAAGTAAGGATTGGGTTGAGGTTTCCTGGGTTTCTTCTTTTTCAGATGTGTTGCGTCGCACATCCCTTCACGCCTTTCCTACCCCACGTTGCTCCATGTCACGCCCGCGCGGTCGTCCAGGCGCATCATTGCCATGTGGTCCGACTGCAGGAACCCGCTTGGGACCGGCTTTTGGGACGTTGAAATACACATATTATGCAATTTCCGGCTCCCCCCAACTTTGGGGTCCGGGACGGTTAGCCTAGGCACACTCGACCGCATGGCGCGCGCCTGGTCTGCCTTGCTCGTTCTCCGCGCATCCCCCCCCCTCTCGACTTAACTTTTTTCCTTTCTCCTTTGATGCTGGAATGCTCATAGTTGGATCGAACCAGATTGACACAACAGATTCCTCCGAGAATCGAACTTGACTGCAGGAAAGAAGGTTTCCGTACTTATCATCTTGACGTACTGTTTCGGCACCCCGTCTGCTTCTTTGAAACACATCTCTTCATGCGAGGATTATGCGACGCTTTTCCCTTCTCAAACGTCTTCTGTATCGGCTAGGATCGACGGTAAGAGTCTAACCAATGCTTCGCAAGCCCTGGCTTCTCTCAGATACCTGCGGAAGGCACATATACCTTTACCCTGTCCTTCAAATTACTGGATGGGAGTTTCGGCCCTTGGACGGACGGATAGGTTCGACAGGTTTATATGGCAGAATATAAGAGGAAGGACAGCCTGTCGAAGAGGCAAGATTGCATCAGGCAGCAGTGCTAGGACAAGGGCCCGTCGAGCCATGGCGGGGGTTGCCTCTTCTCTTCTCTTATGTAAGTTCAAGGATGGTAGTGTTAAGGAAGAATATCACCACATGATAACCAACAATACTGTTGGCGCAACGACTGTCTATATACGGAAAAGAGCCTTGACCGCTAGATTCACCGCAACACGGTCTACAGTACAAGGTGGCGGGTGAGGAACACGGACCCTTCGTGCACTGCTGGTACTTGTACAAAAAGCAGGGCTCTTTGCCCTCTCGCAAGCGGTCAAGGCAATAGCCCTAGGTTTTTAAGGCATGGGCCCAACACAGCGTCTTCTCTGCTCAGGTTTGGCATGACTGGACAAAAGGACACGCGTCTCCAGTGTATTTGTGGCGATATGCTCGAGTACTTTTTTTTTTTGTGCGATGAGTATGAACGGGTGAGTGGTTCGCCCCGTGAGTGAGCGAGAGAAAGCCTCGTCCAGTCGAGTGGTCGCTTTTCTCTTTACCTTACCGAGCACAGCCCCATTGCCATGTCGCGCAAAGGCGTCAGCAGATCCCGCCCCCTGGAAGAGCACATTAAAAACGAGAGTCATCCTCGGCATTAGCGGAAGGGTATGGGACATGGTTATTAGAAGGGCGAGAACGGAAATTATCGTATCGAAATTACCGTACCGGTTACCGACGTCTTGATATGCTGTCGAGTTCACCGATGATGGGTTGGAATCAACTGCCTGCTATACATCAACGCCCCAAGCTTCCAACGTATATACCTCTAGTCCATGCAAAATCCCTTGTTGAGAAATATTTCCATATCATATAGACATCCCTCTACCTGCGGCTCTCCCTTGTTATGGTCCCAAGCCGTGTGATTCCATTACCGCCGGTCATCTCCAGGAACATGTCATCCTCACCTTCGCGACTCATATCGAGAGAAGCCCATCTGGATCATCTATACTCGCCACCGCTGAGCCGTCCCCCCGTCCCCATCTAGTGGAACTCGGCCTCCACCCTCCCATACCTGACCCCGTCTACCTTCAACTCGAATCCCAACCCGGCACTATCGACAATCATCTCGAGCGTGAAGTCGAGATTGTCAAACTCCACCCCTCTGGTTGTAGTAAGCCGCGTGAACAGGCTCCGCGGCACGGCGTTGAGGTCCGTTGTCAGGGTACACACGTGCACCAGGTCCCTCGAATAGGCCGCCGGCGGCTCGTCCGCCTCGCAGGCGATGAGGTCGTCCGTAACGACGAGCGACTGGCCCGGCCGGAAGTTGCGCGTGTAGTGGAACGCGATCGGACTCAATGGTGATATCGCGTCTCCCTGTTTTGGGTCATGTCTCAGCACAAGTCCTTGAGCATTTCCGGGCGGCCAAGGGTTGATTGAACAATTATCCTCACTTACCTTGGCGATATGCCACTGCATCCGATCCGAAACCATCCACCTCTCCCACAGCGGGCTCCAGTACCGCTCGCTGACCGAGTGCTTCTCCTCGTCGTACACGGTCGCGTACGACGTGCCGTAGTGCATCCGCGACTTGCGCGATATGACCATGTTGCCTTCGAGGCCCCTCAGCACCGCCCCGCGCACCACCGCCGTCCACGCGTACACGGGCTGCATCACCTCGATGGACCCGTACTCCTGCAGCGCCGACGAGCTCGAGTGCGTCGGCCGCTCGCTGTACGGCGGCGGCGCGGCGCTGGTGAAGTGCGACTTCAGCCTGCGGTAGAGGTAGTCGCTCTGGCCGAAGCCGCCGACGAGGATGATGCCCGAGACGATGCCGCCCTTGGACCGTAGCGTGTCGACCTGTCCCTGCACGAGGTCGCAGACCTCCTTCACGACGGGCTCGAAGATCTCCTTCACCTGCGCTGCCGTCATGACGAGGAAGCCCGAGTCGAGGCCGACTTCTTCGTCGTCTGGGAGACCGGGGAAGCTTTTTGTCGTTCCGGTTAGTACCACTCCCCCACCCAAATCAACACTGCAGGGAGAAAAGACGTGTAAACTCACGGGATATTGATCTCCTCGTCCTCGTCCTCGTTGAAGTTCCGCTTCACAAACTCATCAAAGTAGCGCAGGCCCATCTGCCACGTCTTGCCTTTCTTGACCTTCATCTCGTCGAACCGGCTGTGGCCTATCCGGTTCCTGACATGCTCCTCGAACCTGTAGTTGAGGAACGCACTCCCGCAGAGGCCACCCGTCCCGACGGCCGACTCTTCGACCCGCAGCGGTTTGAGAGATATTATCTTGTACGCAATCAGACTAGAAGTACTCGTCAGTTTCTACCTCCCCTTGCTCGATATCAATGCCACCAGGAATGGAAACCTACTCAACCGTACCGCCGCCGCCGTCGCAGACGATGAAATTGTCTCCCACATTGAGGTGATTCGGCTGTATGGCCTTGAGCGTGTAGACGGCCGCGGCCTCGGGCTCGCTGATCATCTGGATGGCGCTCTTGGCGCCCATCCCTGCCCTCTCGGCGGCCTGCAGCGTCGTGTTCTTGGCGGCGTCGGACCACACGGCCGGGCAGGTCAGGACGAAGTCCACCTTGGTGCTCGCCATGAACGACTCGCCGTACCTCCTGGTGAGCGTGTCCATCGTGTGCCCGTAGATCTGCGTGAGGTAGTCGCCCACGGCGTCCACGACCGTCTTGTTGAACCGCTTCAGCTGCGCCGCCGTCTCGAGCGGGCTGACGTAGAAGGGCAGCTTCTGCGAGCGGTCCAGGAACAGCTTGATGCACCGGAGGCGCGACTCCTCGGGCCGGAACTGGAACCCCCATTTCACCGTCGGCGCCGTGCCGACGGGGGCGTTGGGCGGCAGGTCGTACGATATTTCGGTGGGCACCTTGTCGGAGGTGATGCCGTTGCCGCCCGGCCAGGTCTTGATGATTTCGATGTCGTCCGGGGTTGAGGTGTACACGGCGGCGACGCTGTGCGGTGTGTTAGTTTAAGGGAATGAAGTCTGTAGATCGCGGGATTATATCCGAACAAGGAATGTGTAAAACACCAGACACTGCCTAGATGATGTCACGACACTCGTGTAGTCTCTCACACATACACTCTCTCTCCCTGAGCATTTCATGTTTGTTTTCTCGCTCTGGCATACTTCCTATTCTTACTTCCATGCGGCACGACCCGAGCCCGCGCCGCCCGCGACAACACGCCACAAACACCATCCCAGAATACGTGCCGCTGAAGCAATCAGACTTACCCAGAAAACGTCGTCCCAAAATCAACGCCTACGATAAGCCGATCGCTGACCGGCGCTGGCTCCCGCGCCGGCTCCCTGACGGGGCCATTGATGGCCTCGGTGGACGACGGCGGGGTATAGTTGGTGAAGTAATTCCTGCTGTCCTGGTTCCTCCTGCTCGTAGGAGACGATCGGATAGGTAGATTGAGATTCATGATTGGCGGTAAACGGGTAAGGGGACCGTCGCCGTCGTCGTCGTACCTCAAGTGCGACTCAGGCGCCCCCCTATCACAACTTTATCTGCCGGCGGACAGGGCACCTCTACTGCTGTGCGAGCGGGGAGACTAACACTTCGCAAACCAAAGCACACCGCAGTGGGTACTGCAAACGATAAAGACGAGTGAGGACGGGAATATACTCAACGCAGCGGGTGTTTGACGCAGGTGTTGTCCCGTCGACAGGCCAGTTTCGAACACACCGAGGGCGAAAGCTGCGATCAATGCCACGGGTACGGGGGATCCCAGGTTCATAAACGGAGGATGCAGGACTACATCGACCGCGTGTCCATTGATGGGGATGACGTACGAAAGTAAGCTGAGAAAGGTAAAACTCAATCGAAGAAACAAGACACAAGCTCAGGGGGGTAAATGGGCGAGCCGTCGAATCCTGAGATCTCGAATGTTGCTGCCTGTCCTGCAACTAAGCAAGCCGTCGGTGGTTCTTCATAGCGTCCCCAGCTTCGTCCGTCCTTGCGTGGCCCCTTCCCGGCTACATTCGCTGCTCCTGCTTTGCTGGGGCTGACCATGGCGGGGCACGCACAAGCACAGCGAAGCACAGCAGCCAGGGTGTCGAACAAGACTTCAGCTACGTTCACGTGATCTCATCCGACGCCGAGGTCAAGTCGTCGAAGAAATGAGAAAAATGTGTGTTACCGGTGGACAATTGAAGAATTGGTACTAGGCCTAGGTAATATATCTAGCGCAGGTCAGACACAAAAGGATTCACGGTCTAGATCTCAGTCGCAAGCCGTCACCTAAGGTAGAACAAGTCTGCTGCAAGTCCGGCAAGATACAGTACCTCCCAAAGGCACACTCGAATATGGGAAGCTGGCGAGACCAATCCCCCTTCGTCCAAACTAGGCACCATCATCTTGTACTATATTCTGAGACACGACCGACCGTGGTCGATGCCGGCAAAAATTGATATTATTTCCAACAACAATTCTCAAGGACAGTCCTCGCCATGTCGGATCAACGCAAGTCATATTTCCATCACAAGTAAACCCCAGACAGGATCAGCAGGAAAATGCAGTCCTTGGTAATGAGAAGTTGATGTACAGTCTGTGTACAAATGCCACGTCGGCTCCTATATGGGCAAACTATAGCTCCAAGCGACATCAATCTGTCCCTGGCAAAGTATTCCAAGAAACCCTCGTCCCTTTTCTGTTCGTTCCCACCCAAGCTCCGGCACACGAGCTGTTGTCCCTTCCCTCACTTTATACACAGAGGTCTGGAGAAAAGGGCAACCCAATGCTCAACTGTAGCCGATGAACAGCTTACAAGGTTGGCCGCGATCGCCAACAGGATCAAATGATTGATATAGATATGACAAACGAGATCACCGCCCACTTCTAACAAAAGAAAGTCTTTCTATCGCGACAGCCGTACCAGAGCGACTGGTGACCGCCAAAAAATATTCAAAAAATAAAGAAAAAGCTAAAATGTCAATCTATAAGGGGTATTTGGGTAGAGACGACAAGAAACACAAGCTTGTGCATGATTAAATGGCCCGCCCGTTCAGGACCGAGTCCAGCTGGGTATTCAAATCGAGGACTAAGTAATAGCCGGAAGATATCGAAGAGTGACGACAAGAATTGCGTGTGAATCAATGAAATATTCGATGAGCGTTTGCCGCCCAAAATCGACCGTCCGTGAAATCCGAATCCCCAGATGAAGCGAGCGTCAACCGTGTATGATGGGGATTCAAATCCGTGTAACACCAGAAACGCCGTAGCAATGATGGAATGGAAGAATGAAATGAGCTTTTCGTATTGTAAAGTGGCTCCTCCGTGGGCCCGGCAACACCGGATTTAGAACCTGCTCCCGGCTGCCCAAATGCTCGCTGATGCAGAGGCGGCCCAGTCGCTCTCGTCGTAAGGCGGTGTGGGCCATTTGTATTCGGTGGTCTTGTTCAGATTCAGGGGTTTTGGAGCGACTGCCTCGTGGGTGTCGTTGAAGAGGATCGCATGGCCGCTCGCGGAGGGCGAAGGTGTGGGATACGGGTTAGACAGGCCAATGTTGCTGGCTGTCTGTCTAAGCGGCTTCCCGCTGTTCTCTAGCCTGTTCATCGCTCGGTGGGTGGAAGTGAGCACTTCGTCGAGCAACTCGTCCTCCTCGTCTGGGGCGTCATATTGATGGACTCCCTGTGTAGCCTGAGCTCTCCGAGTGCGGCTCGAGATTGGGCCCGTCCCGCGTGCAGCAACGATCAGATTATCGACCGATCGCGGTTGATGGTGTGGCAAAGAGTGATGGCGCTTGAGGTTTGGAGAACTGGTTGACGCTTGATGGGCGGGAGGTGCTGGTGGCGCGTCCAAGTTCTGGTGTACATCGCGAAGTGCCCTGTCCAAAGACTCATAAGGGTCTTTGGGGACAGGTGCTGGGATTTGCTGGTCCACAACCATCGAGGACCTGTTGCTGGCCCAAGGTCCACACCCCGCCTGCGCCTCAATGTCGTCGTATGTGGGCGAGATTGGCGTCTGGTGTCGTCCGGAGAACCTCCTTGCCCTCTTGCGCAGATGTGAAAAGAAGCTCTCCTTCTGGCTGCTTGGAGGCGATGAGAGACCGCTGTTTCCGTTCAAGGCTCGCTCCGCTTGCTGTCGGTGGATTTCGGCGTAATGGTTGGTGCTCGAGGTTACGGAGAGCTGACGTCCGATCTTCTTTGAAATCTTTTCATCTCCCGGCTGTAGCCTAGCTCCGTTGGCGTATGCATCGTTGTACGATGGGGTGCGGCTGCTTGCTTGTGCGGTGACCGCATCAGATAATGGCGATATTGGGCGTATAGTCGGCAAAATTGGCATCGGAGCGACGTTTGAAGGGCCGTTAGTCCATGTTGTCCTCTTGTTGGCTGTCGCCCGTGGTTTGGGAGGCACCGCTTCAGTGACCGCATGGACCGGTGATGGCCGTGGCGCAGGGGCTTCCTTCGCTGCCGCAGGCTGGGAAACAGCTGCTTCGGCGTGATCGGAGCGCCCGATCAGCGATTTCCTAAACCACGATTGCTTGGTCGACGTGGGCGTTGATACTGTGGAGTCCTTGCCACGGCTGATATCTGATTGTTTCCGACCCAGCATCCTTGATGCCGACGATTTCGGCCGCAGGGGATCAACAGCGTCTGTGAAATAGTCGTGTGCCAGTGCCTGGGTAGAGGTAGGCCGGTTCTTGGGGTCCCACATCAGACACCATGTGACGAATTGGCTCAGTGATGCCGGCCATTGGGGCGTTTGGAGGATCGTGTCCATCGAGTGAGGCGCCATCTTGGGGAACGAGAATCCGAGCTTCCCGGCCAGACGAGTCCCTTCCCTCCATTCTCCGCCGCCGACGCGTGCTCCGCTCTTGCTATACCAATTTCCAGGGCTACCCATGATTTCGCACACCCTCCAGACTTGGTCGACCTCATTTCCTCCGGGGAAGAGAGGCTTCAGAGTCGCCACCTCGACGGCCATCGCACCCACCGCCCAGATGTCAACGGGTGCCGAATATTCTCCGGCCCTTAACAACACTTCCGGTGCGCGATACCACCTTGTTGATACGTAGGTGGTGTAAGGTAGTTTCGATTGTGTCTCTCGCGCGAGTCCGAAGTCTGCGATCTTAACAGTGTATGTTGGCGGTGTCGATGGGGGTGTCATGAGCGCCGAGTACCGCCTGAAGGAATTTGAGTCCTGGTGGGATGACGTGGAGACGAGGATGTTCTCAGGTTTGATATCCCGGTGGAAGAAGTTGTGGGCGTGGATATGCTCGAGTCCTTGCATGATCTGGAACAGAATGCTCTTGACACTCGCGTTATCAAGACACTTGTGATCTCTCGCTTTCATCAACTGATATAAGTTGCCCTCCATATACTCCATGGCAATGTGAAGCTTCTTGGTATAGGGGTCGAGGAAGATGTCCAAGGCGGGAACCAGGTGGGCATGGGTCGGCAGCGTTCGCAGGAAGACGACTTCCCTCAACTCGAGACAGGGCGTAAACGAGTCGAATGACTTCTTCATTGTTTTGATCGCAATCTAATGGCAAGTCAGGAGGGGCCGTGCCGCTTCCTCGTAAATGACTGTTACTTACCACTGTGCCACGCCTGGCGACGGCAGCTCCAGCGGTCCGCACACGGGCAAGGACAACGCTGCCAAAACTGCCGTCTCCTATCTCCTTCAGCACCTCGAACCGGTCCTCGAGAGCCATGTTGTTGGCTGGGTGGGCCGCAGTCCGGTGCGCTATGTCGTGTGCGACGGTCATGTCGATGGCAAGACAAGAACGTGCTCAGTCCTTGGAGTACCAAAGCTGCTGCGTACTAATGCCTGCCAGCCTTCGGTTGTCTCCAACAGCCAAAGCTAACCTGAAACCTAAAGCTCTCCTAGAAGAGCTCGACTCGACCGCTTGTGCATTCAGAATCGGTGGTGTTGGTAGATAGCTGGTCGGAGAGCCGCAGACGGAGTGTAAGTCGCAACGTTGGTGTTTGTGTGTTCACCTCGTTCCGAGGAGACGAGGGGTGTTGAAGCTCGTAGATAGCAGAATAAATCAGAAGGAAATAAACGAAAGAGATCCAGCATAGAACTGATTGCAAAGTGATTGCGGAATGGAGGGAGTGGACGACTTTTGCTTGAAGCCGGGCCCCGAAATGATGGTATGATTAAACGGTTAGGATGCGCAGGGGAGGTGAAGACCCAAAGTGTCGACAGCGGGGCCTTGAAGACGTCGTCGTTCGTGCAAGCTGGGAACGGCCTAGCACGATTGGCGTAAGATTAAGAAACGAAAAGATTGATTCCAGGGGCATCGGTAGCAGATGTAGCACACTTTGAGCCCAGAACTGCAGTGCCGCCAGATGGTTAGGCAAAGAGTTGTCGAGGGGGGGAGAGAGAGTGATGAGAGCGTGAGAACGGGAACACCTGGTTGAGGAAAGAGACGAACGGGCGGTAGCTGGGGTCTGCACCCGACCACCCGTAGCACCTTTGGAGTGTTAATGTCAGGGACAATGCGCAGGGAGGTGGTCGCAAGTACCTAAGGTACCTTCAAATACGGTGGGACCCGACGTTCCCAGTCCCCGTTCCACTCTCCAGGGCAGTCTGGAACGGAACCTGAGTCGAGGTGACTCCACACGCTGCACTCGGATTTATTTCCAGAATTTCCGCGCCTCGAGCAAAAGTCATAGGTACCTAACCTAATTCTCATTATCCTTTATTCATCGCAAATTTGGACCTGGCAAGTTCGAACGCGAACCTAAGACGATCCGGACTCGAGCGAGAATGCAGTGAACAACCTAAAAAAGGGGCGACGGATGGTACAAGTACCTTACTGTGCCTCCCACCAGCTGGCGGAACTGCGCATTACTATGTATATGCAAACGGTCCGGTGGATAAACGGTTGGATTGCTCCTCCGTACTGGGCGAGTGCCTGCCCGCTCATTTGCGGATGTGAAGGGGGAATGAGACAGACGGGGCGTCGTTAGCATGAATAAGAAAGCTGGGGCCGTTTGAGGGTCGATAGGGGACCCAATCTCGCTAGTGATTTCAGGCACTGAAGGCAAGTGCTGTCGCAAAGCAGCAAATTTTTGCTAGAATTCGAACCTGGTCGCTACAAACTTGTCATGTACCTGGTCCGAGCTGCAGGGGCAATCACAGGGCTCGTCAGCAATGTACCTGGTACCGGCCGACTCTCCGGTTTTGCAGCGTCTCTCCTGTATTTCGGTCCGCCTGCGAGAGCTATCGTTCCGTTCAAACACATCTTGGTATCAACCTAAAAAGACATGAGAACGACATCAAAATGTTGCTACCGATGCATCATCACCTGAAAATACGCTTTCTTTGTTTGGACATACCTCAGGTAATATCTTACTGGCAGCTTGTACGGCGGGCAGAACTTGGGACATTGACTGCGGATTGCCCGGCTCCGTACAACCTTTTGATATTCATTACCTGCTGCTGTCAGGGCCGGCATCCATTCGAATGTCAACGACCGGGTGGATGGACGAGGCTGTTACCAGCGAATAACGGACTGCAGCTTACGGGCTGAACGAATGGCATCGACCATCGTCGCAGTCCTGCCACGATGCTGCGCCCAATGATGGCCATCCGGAGTGTCCCTCTGGGGACCGTTGTTATGATGCCAGCGCAGCGTTGAGTGGCTGGGCCAAACATGCCAGAGTCTTATTCGACGCGAAACGCACAACATCCGGTAGTTTTGCCATTTTTAACCGTCCTCCGCTGTCTTGCGCAGATTCAAAGGCAAAGAGCACACTTGGATATATTGCAGGTGTTCTTTTCTCTTTTCATACTCTCCTCTCATCGTGTCGTCGTTCGCGCTGGGCATGTGGACGGTTTGAATCTCCTTGGAGCTTGCGCGACGTCGGAACAATGCACCCATGAACGGGACCTGACTTCCAAGATGCGTTTGACAGGAAAGTGACATGACGAGCGTGACCACCTTGCAGGATGACCGTTTTCTGGTACGCGCATTGACCAACATGGGTCACCATCCGACCAAGGAGTTTGGCCACTCAGGAACCATGCTGGTGTTTGTGGAAAAAGGGGGGGAATCCGTCAAGACCGCCGGTACCTGAGTAGGTTTACAGCCTGAGGCATCCAGGCATTGTTCCCGGAAACGCAACCGCGGCTTCAAAGTTCAGATGACGCCGGCATGATCAGGGGCATCGTGAAAAATGGCACTCCCGCTGTCCGTTCACCAACCCGTGGGCACTTAAACATCTCATCATTTCCCATCTCCTAATACTAACTGAGACTAGTCGTGGAAATTCAGAACTTCACCGCTACAAAACTTAGGCAATTGTTCATCCATTTCTCCTTGCTCCTGGCATACCGAACCGAGCTTGTGATCACTTGTGCAGCTCGATTTGCAGGACCGTTTCCCCTTTCGTCTCCCTTTGAGCTCCCTTGTTCTTTTTTGGGTGGCCCGACGAAGCATTGGCCAAGCCATTTGCCAGTAGCGTCAGGGACTTGGGCTCTGGCTAACCACTTTCGTTCCAAGGGGCGTCCCGGCATCTCCCACAGGTTAAGGAAGCTTCCGCAAGTGGGTACCACACGAAACTTGACTCTTGCAGGGCTTGTCCGAGGATGGATTGCATACGTGTGTACATTGTCTCTTAACATTATGCTCCCCGCAATCAGCGCAGTTTCGTCCCTACTATACGCTAGTTACTAAAGTCCTGCCATGTACCCTGCGAAAGGGGCATGCCGTTCGGCCCAGCCTTCCGCATTTTCGTCAAAAGCCTCTGTGGAACAGTTGTTCGGGATCTGCGCTCACGCTTCGCGTCACAAACACAGTGCTGAGATATATGGTTGAAAGTCAGGTGACTAATGAGCGACTTGTAAGTCTCATTGGCTTCATTGACTCCATGTTCTAGAACAACATTCCCGCGGCAGCAGATACCTTCCATCCTCGAGGAAGACACGGGATGGCTGCCTGGTTGGATTCATGTTACGGCTTCCATACAGTACCGGTAGCTCATTGCTACCAACGAAGTAGCTGTCAATGCCCAGCTACAGACCGTCAAATGAACTCCGCATCTATCGGATCTTTGAGCTGTCACGTCTCGAAATCAGTTGCCACATGGTAATGGTGCACAGCATTTGCTGCCCGTTTTCGACACTACCTTTGTGATACCTCTGGACTGCCTACCTAATCCCAGCTCTTGAAAGAACTTGGGACGTTTTCAAGAAACCAAATGACGAATCGTAACCCTCATCAACTGATTTATGCGAGCGGGGTTCCCTGGGATACGGCTGTGTTTCTGGCCTCCGGGGAACGACGAATGATGGCGTCCGTTCATGCGTCGGAGGGCCAAAACAGGAACAACATTGTTGGCGGAACGCTCTTCCACAGGGTCCTGCTTTCTAGAAGCCAGTCTATCCATGCTGAAACTTCCTGGTCAACCGCCAGCTATATCTCAGCCTCAAGCATTCATTGTGAAACAGTCGTTTCCGGACCTCCCTCGGGCCCTAGGGAGCGGGCATATCGCAGAAGTCTTCGGAGTTAGCCCCTCAAAGCTACCTATGTATATAGTGGATCTTATGGACACGGCCTTCATTCCTGTGAAATCAAGATACTAGTACCACAGTAAGTAGGGTCTTGAAGTTATGGGTCTGGACTATCCGCGCAGTCGAGATGGTTACTCGGGCGACACTTCGGTTCTGCCAAATACACAGACGCATTCACTTCGAGTCTAGTACCTGACGCAGTATGAGCAAGTGGGTATCTCCTGACCTGCGAGCAAGCTGTCGCAGAGACTCTTTGTAGTAGAGTCTCGAGTGAGACCTCACGGTGAAATACGGGATGTCTTTCGGACAAGCAAGGGCCAGTCTTTTCGGGACCTCTCATCTGCGGTACCGCACCGCCGCGACTGTTTGTGTTGACGGAGGTCGAGTGACCAAGCTAAGACAGGACAGACAGTCTGCCGTCTCAACAAGCACAGAAACCTACACCTCTCGGGGTGCAGGCCAGCGATATGTAACCTACTGTCGCGTTTCTGGTGTCTCGTGGGGACCGAGATGGACCTGACCTCAGAGAAGAGCTTCAAGGCAGCACGCACGCCTCAATGGAGTACCTAGTAACTAACGAGTTGGGATTGTCGTGACAATGGTAACATAGTTGCTGCCACGAGTTCCTTCATTGGTGCCGAGTCAATTGAGTGTAAGCACAAGAAGTTAGTCCAGCACATAAAGGGTTCAACTCGTTCTAGATCGATCAATTTCCCCCTCGTCTCCAGAGAGCAAGAGTACCTTATGTTCTGCAAGAGTTTCACGGACCCGGCTTGACTGACCCGGCTTGACGACCTGTCTCTAGCCTGTACAGAAGTGACACTTCCTTGGCTGTCCTCGACGTCAGGGCCGACAACGTCATCAAGCGCAAGCATCTCCTCGTGACAAAAAGTGCCGGCGAGGGGCAACCGGACCAGTGAAGGCTTTGAAATCGAGGCTGAAAGGCCGGTGAATCACTTTGAGGTCTTTTTCTGCCTTATTCTTCTCTTTCGACCTAAAGGTACCTAAGAGACCGATTCACGGCAAGTGCAATCCCGGTGCTTTGGTTGTATCGTGCCTTCCTCACAACTCGTCCTCCCGTCTCTCAGTATCCGCTTCCACCTTCCAGGAAGAACCTACCTTATTTAAACCTTCGCGGGTTCTTCTCGTTCTCCGTCTCTACCAACTAATTCTCAGCAGTGTCATTCCACCTGTTCTGGGAGAGGGGATCTTCTGCAAGCTCAACCACCTTCATAACGCATCGAATTTCCACGTCCGTGGCAGATACTCCCATCGTCAATACCCGACAGAGAACAGCTTTCTGAGCGTGAACCGTAACGATGTCTTTCTGGGAGTACAAGTATGTCCCCCGTCGTCCCTCGGCCTGACGTCCGCATCAATTCAACATACTGACCTGGAGAAAACTGTCCAGACGGGATCTGACCAACCTTCCCCCGAGGTGAGCCCAGTAATTGTGGCCTCAACGAACCACATCTGACAGGATACAGGATCCGTTGCGACGTCGGCAAAGAGTGGAAAACACCAGAGCACTTCTCCAAGAACAAGCTGCAGAAGTTCGCTGATGGCTTGCGTCGCAAGAAAGCCACTGCTGCCAACTCCCAGATCGCCTGCCGAGTTCACAGTGGCGAGCCCGAGACCACGATGAAGTGCGATGGTCCCTGTGGCAAGACTTACGGGCTAGAGCATTTCAGCCGCAACACTCGCACCCGAGGCGTTTTCGTACGATTCCGTCCCCGTCCTTCAGGAACTTGTATTTACTGACTGGAGCAGTGGTGCAATGACTGTACGGACTGGCAGGGCAAGAATGAGCCTGGCTTCATGCCCTATCCTATTCCTTACGCCCGGCGGACCGAGGAGGACAAGAACAAGATCGAGACCGCTCACGAAGCTGTCGCCAACGGAGAGAACATGCGTAACGGGGACATAGAGGACGATGTCGTAAGTTTTCAGCTTGAGCCTGTGTGGCCCACAAACAGAAGAGATCAGTGACTGACCAATAATAGTCCTCGATTGCTCCTTCGCTTGCTCCCTCTGGTGTCACTGCCGACAGCGAGCATTCTGTCGCCATGTCAGCTGATTTCGGCGGCCCTGCAGGATCCAGCGCAGTGCCCACGGCCGAGGGCTCGGTCTACTCCGAGGATACCTACCGCAGCAATGCGCCCTCCCGCGTTGGGCCTCAGGAGTTCAATGCTTGGGGTCCGGACGGCGTGATGCACCGCGCCACCAAGGCGCCGACTGTGATCTCCGACATCTCGACCATGACAGCCAAGTCCAGCGTGACAGTCACTCCAAGCGGATGGGTCAAGCCGGTAAGTTACACCTGAACTTGCAATTCGCGCGAGCTCTTTCTCACCATCTCTGCAGAGCATGCGCAAAACCGGGGCCGACGCGCCCAACTATATCAAGTTCGGCCGCTGCAACCCAACCATGGACGACGACTACCACAGCGCCGATGGGTTAAGTGATGATGAGATCTGAGTCCCACTTGGTCTCCTGCCCACTGAATGGTTGGCATATGCGGAAGTGAGAAAGCAGAGTTATGCACGAGGAGGAAGTTGCGTTAACTTGAGATATGCGCGGTGCTTTCCCCTACAAGCTAACACTGGGTTGCAATGTTACGAGTGAGACTTCGTGATTGGTGCAGGCTATATCATGTCTGATTTGACTAACAATCAGAGACGAAGTGTCATCGTGGCTATGGGTTGACGATGGATACCAGATTGCAGATTCCAGGTAGACTCAGATTAGAAAAGCACCACATCTTTCTCACTGTCATACGGATATGCTCGTGATATTCATGGATAGTGCATGGTGAAGACCCTCCGGATGCGCAACCGTTCGGCTCGTACGTTTCTTCCCAGTATCTGCTTTCCACGTCTTGTCGTTCTCGTAAACGAGACGACGTCTAATGCCACGTTCCTCACATACTTGATGGCTGTAGTTGTCCATGGCTTCAAGAATGAGGCAATCGATCTGCTTTCAACTCATGGGCACCAGTCATCTCAACGATCTCTGCTCCTGGAGTCCTGACATCGTCATGAGAAATGACTGGCTCGGAGCATAAAGTAGCAACAGGCCAGAGGCGGATAGGACAGGCATGCAATGTGCATCGTCAAAGCATCACTTTCTGCACTTTCCACTCATACTGCTGCGTTCTTCAAGGATATCAACCCTCTACGGAGGAGCATTCTAGCACGTGCAACCTGGAACATCTCCGACGTCCACGACATGGTCTGAGGCGGCGACCGCCGACAGTGTCTAGCCTCTCCGTAGGGCTTGTCGTACCGAAAGGCACGTCACTCTTGCCCCGGCGATGTCGGATGAAAGAGCCAAGTCTAGAGACAGATGTTGCTGAAGCGACTTCGAGAACGAAACATGCAGATCCTCGGCCTCGGCGCCGACGTGGCAGTCCAAGAACGAGGATTTATAGTCGCACATGAAGTGCTGAGTCCTGTCGAACCATTCTATGATTAACATTATGCGCCGCCTTAAATTAGAAGCAGATGACTGATGATTAATGACTTCTCACCTGCTACCTATATCAAGGTGAGGGGACACCGCAAGCCTCGCGCTACTGCATAGTTACTAACCATGCATCTCCCGCATTTCCGCGATCGCCGTGGCTTGTATTACAAACATAAGCACAGCATGCAGCAGCTTGAAATGGCCAAGGAAAAGAGCGAACCCAAGCAGGGCGTTGGAAAGAAGGCTGCCTGTGCTGATCGAGGATGGAGAGCGGGGGTTCTACATCGGTTTGGTCGGCACTAAGGGTGACAAAGTGGCCGGAGCCTGCCTGATGTGCGTCGGTGGCCTAATGCAGCATCACCACACCTCTTTCCTGTTGCCCGGTCGGTGTGCATATCGGTCTTGTCTATCTATCTACGCCCGAAGCCACCTACCTCAGGTCAAATAGATAGGGAAAAAGGTGTGCGACACTCGGGCAGCAAAGATGTGTAACCGCATCTTGTAAGTGGCCATCGCATCCACACCCCTCTCTCTCGCCCAGCCTATATAGGTGGCCATTCTAAACTCAGGCTGTGTCTGAGTTGCATTTATGATCTTTCGCCCATGTCTGCTTCTTATCGAAGGAATCCTACGCTTTGCTTGTTAGATGCGACGCAACTGGACACTTTCTTGACACAGCCCTGCTTGTTCGCATATCTGGACGAGATCCGGCCACCCATGATGATAATGGCCAATCCGCCGCTTCGCCCTGATACGATGCAGAACGAAAGCGATAGGATGAAAACTCGAAGTACTGAGCAGTTCTTCGTTGCTTACACCAGCGGAAAGTCCAGGAGACATAGTCAAGCTGATAGTGTTGTTGGCGGTGATGTCTCTCCAAGGTCCAAACCCGAGGACGATTCAAGCGACGAAGACGCTTCTGATTCCGGGTCTGCGAATGATAGCGAGGAGGAGACAATCATATCCGAAGAAGTCCAAGAGGACAAGGTGCGGCAACTGAGTGCGGACCACAAGTCAGATATTTCCGTGACCGACAAACTGCAAGTGTCAAGCCAAGATGACAAACCCTCTGCCACGTCGGTGCCGCCTACGCTGCTTGTTGAACTCAGGAAGATGATACAGGAGGAGTGTAGGTACCACGGTCTCCCTTCATCGTGTGCAGTGAGCCCCGATTAACTGATGTGCCCGGTAGTCGGCGTCTTGAAAGCCATTGTAGAGAGCGAGCAGTCCAAGACAGACCCTCGACGGTCTCAGGATGACGTGTCCGAAGCTCTGCCGAGCCCCAGATCTAGCTTGCGTATAGACACGCAATCGGGACCGTCGCCCCCTGCAGGTTCACCGATCCAGGGCAATGCCAAACTCAGCCCGGCATCTTCCAGGGGCGTTCTCGAACGATCCGTTTCCATGGGGGCCACCCCGTCAAGCCCAGAGAGACAGATCCTGGTTCGGTTCACAGACGAAGGAAGATCCGCGACCACAGGACGAGCGGAGAAGCCACTGTCAGCGAAAGCAGTTCCTCAGTTGAATCCCATCGATGAGAAATGGGGCCAGCTCTTTGACGACCATGGACACCCTACCAAGAGACTCGAGCAGGTCCTGAGAGGGCTCGCTAACTATATCGTGAGCACACCTTTAGCATGACCTGTGTCGAGAGACCCACCCACTGACATCAAATGGCTCGACAGATTGAGGAGTTCATGCCTCAGAAGAGCATCGTCATAGCGCCAGAGAAGATGGTGGCGTTCTACTCTCTGCACAGAGTGGAGGGCGAAATCAACCCCTATACAGGTAAGTCCTCGCTCGCCCATCCCTCGTCCCCAACGACAACGCACTGACTTGGTCGACAAGCGATCTTCAAATGCCGATCCAAGGGCTGGTCCGTCGGAATCGAAGACATGTACCAGGATCTCGGCTGCGAATACTATCTCATCCCCAAGGATGCCAAATCACGGCCAAGCATAGCAGCGTTGACACCCTCCGGATTTGCGAGGTGGATGACAGCCAACATCGTCGCGTACCCGGACACGGAAGCCAGACGTCTCAACTACATCGTGTCTGAGCTGCCGATCAACGCCGACGGGCCGTGGGACGGCATAACCGAGCGGCTGCCCAAGCAGATCTCGCGGCGCCTCTTCCCGGACAAGCCGGAGAAGAAGACCCGCCGCCTGCTGGACGACGTCGTCAGGGACTACGTCGAGGAGTTCCTGCCCCCCATCCCCAAGCAGAGTCCTCCGTCGAGGCGGCAGCCGCCGCCGCCGCCGAGGATCGAGGTCGCCTCCGAGAAGAGGCTGTCCGCCTCGTCCGCGTCGACCACCTCCTCGAGCCCGCGCGCGGAGAAGAGATACATGCCGGAGCCGCGGAGCAGGGCGAACTCAGCGTCGTCGCCGCAGCCGCCGCCCGCGCGCCTGGGACGCGCCTACTCGGACGACCCGTCCCGGCTGTCGATCATGAACACGGGCAGCAGCAGCAGGTACGAGAGCTCCGAACCCAACAAGTTCCCGGCTCCGCCGTCGGGGGGAGGACGCAGCCCGAGCTCGGCCACCCGCAGACGCAGCTCGCCGGTGGACCTGTACAGGCGGTCGGTCGGCGATCTCGCGCGGGGGAACTCGCCCGGGCCGGGGTCGCCGGCGGCGGTGACCGAGGGCGGACGCGAGAGGGACGAGGAGTACCAGCAGTATGTTCCGATGAGGGCGGACTACACGCCCAAAGGAATGACGATGGACAGGGCCACGCCTAGGAAGGTTTCCGTTGTGCAGGACGGCGGGAACCCGGGACCGACTTGGGACGAGTACTTGAGTGGCAGGCACACCGTGTCGGCCAGGGGCGGCATATTTGAGGGTAGGGGGCATAAGGCGTCTGTTTAAGGGTATTTCTTTCCATGACTGTAGGATGAGTTTGTGCTGTCATGATATCTGGACTGGAGTCGGTTTGTTGGTTCGGTCGAGCTTCTCTTCCTCCGTGGCGGTCAGCTGGCCCGGCAGCCTCGTAGCCCTGCCACAGGTGTCGTTGTCCTGGTTGTCTCCATACTATGATAGTGTAATACCAGTGGATGACAATGAGTCAGTGACACGCATCGAAGTGCATCATCTGCGACATGAGGCTCACCTTACGTCCGAGGCGATGATGTCATGGCGCCGGTTCTATGCAGAGAGTTCGGCGCCGGGCCCCACGATACGGTGCCCCACTCCCGCACTATGTCCGGCTAACCAATCATATGCCGCTTAATATGGGCATCGCTGAGGAACGTCGTCCAAATAGACAAAGATCATCCACGGCTTCACAACTCTGCCGCATCAGCTGCCTGTGCAGCCCACACTCTCACCGGCGGTATGACGTCTGAAGGATTTATCGATGTATCGATGTGGGCGCCAAGTCTGAATATGATCAGATTTTGCGGTCCCGTCTGCGGTCCGAAAGGGTTTACACTGGAGAAAAGGCCCTTGATTGAAGATGCTATTGCTCAGTTTGTGGTTTGACATCTCCACATCTTCCCCAGAGAGGACCCTTTCTTACATGGTATAACCCCTTGATTCCTCCACATCTTGAGGTCAAGTGCTCAGCAAGCCTGGCAGGCCTGGTAAGCTCTGTTGGAAGTAAACCGTACTGTTACCCATCTTCGTATGTACATACTTGCCGCGTATATATGCGGCCAAGAGGAACCTTATCCCATAAAGTTTGGAAAAATCTCAAAAGGGTTTTCATCTCCTCCACGTGCGACGATTTCTCACCTCTTCCTTGTCACTCATATCTTTTGCTTGAATAATCCGTGAGGAACTTCTTTCAAACAGTGTACATACCATTGTCACTTCAGACAGAAACGTCGGTGCCAAATAAACAGTACACTCTGCACGGTCATATACCATGGCGGATCCTGTGAAGAAGCACTCCGAGAAACGGGACGCTGGAGACGGCCCTTTGGACTCCAGGTCATCTAGCACCGAAGCCGAAATCGAACATGAAGATGCCCCGAGGGTCGACCTGCGCGATGGCGGCCGCGACACAATTGCAAAGGAGAGGCTGGAAGCATCCCGGAAGCTGGCCAACCCCCTAGCTGGCCTCGGCCACGAGCAGCTGTCGGCTATGGGCGAGAAATATGCCCATCTGGCCGGCCTGGACAGCGAGGAAGACCTCCGGGCCTTTCGCCTGGGTGCTATTGTCGCTGGCGACGAGAACCGCTATGATACCGTCGAGGGACTCACGGCAGAGGAACGTGAGGTCCTCGACCGGGAAACCACGCACAAGTGGTCCAGTAAGGCCCCTGGATTGTATTCTTGCATACCCTATCGGTTTACTGACGCTTTACAGACCCCGGGACCTTATACTGGGTCGTGGCGAGTGTGTCTTCCTCGGCGAGTTTCGGTTGCCAACCAGCAAAGAGCTTCATAACTGACAACTGTGACCAGTTTGTTCACTCTGCGCCGCGGTGCAGGGAATGGATGAGACGGTCGTAAATTCGGGGCAGGTTTTCTATGCGCCGGCGTTTGGCATCGGCAGCAAGAGCTCCCGGGACTCCTGGCTTCTGGGTCTCGTGAACTCAGCCCCGTACTTGTGCTGTGCATTTATTGGGTTAGCTATCCTGATTGCCTCCGTAATAATGGTGTTGGTATGCTGACATGGGGAAATAGGTGCTGGCTCACGGATCCCATGAACAAGGCGTTTGGCCGCCGCGGCACCATTTTCATCTCGTGTCTGATCTCCGCCGCTGCCTGCTTCTGGCAGGCGTTCACCAACACATGGTGGCACATGTTTATCGCTCGATTCTTCCTCGGGTTCGGTATCGGTCCCAAATCAGCTACGACACCGATCTTTGCGGCCGAGTGTGCGCCTCCAAAGCTGCGTGGCGCCCTGGTTATGGTGAGTTGTTGGATTTCACCCTCTCCCCTATCATCCCGTCTTGTTATTTTAAGAGTGGTAAATCGTTTGCTAACAGCTTTTAGCAATGGCAAAGTAAGACTTAAATTCCCAATTGACATGTCGACTGTCAAATAGCTAACCCTAACACTACTAGTGTGGACCGCGTTTGGTATTATGCTCGGATTTGCTTTCGGACTCGCATTCTACCCCGTTCCGGACCGCGGCATCGAGCTCGGCCTTAACTGGCGACTCATGATGGGCAGCGCAATGTTGCCGGCCGTCGTCGTATGCTGTCTCATTCACCTCTGCCCCGAATCTCCGCGTTGGTACCTCACCAAGGGCCGCCACCGGGACGCATACGGCACCGTCTGCAAGCTGCGCTTCAACAAAGTCCAGGCCGCCCGCGACCTGTTCTACATGTACACCCTGCTGGAAGCCGAGAGGGAGACTATGTCTATCGGCAGGTCGACGCGTATCAAGGAGTTCTTCACCCTCAGGCGGAACCGAAACGCCATCGTCGCGTCCACTACGGTCATGTTAGTCCCTTTCTCGCTTCAGATATGAAAAACCTCAAGCTCCTGCTCACATTTTACAGGTTCTTTCAACAGCTATGCGGGGTTAACGTCGTGGCGTACTATTCGACGCAGATCTTCCTCGATGCTGGTTTTCCGGAGGTCAACGCCCTGGCGGCCTCGCTCGGCTTCGGCGTCATCAACTGGCTCTTTGCGCTACCGGCCTTCTACACGATCGACACCTTTGGCAGGCGTAACCTGCTGCTCACGACCTTCCCTCTGATGGCGATCTGCATGTTCTTCACCGGCTGGAGCTTCTGGATCCCGGAGGACAGTAAGGCGCACGTTGCGTGTATCGCCCTGGGCATCTACCTCTTTGGCATCGTCTACTCGCCCGGCGAAGGGCCCGTGCCGTTCACCTACTCCGCGGAGGCGTACCCGCTCTACATCCGGCCCATCGGCATGTCCCTCGCGACGGCGACGCTGTGGTTCTTCAACTTCGTGCTCTCCATCACCTGGCCCGCCATGCTCAACGCCTTCAAGCCGCAGGGCGCGTTCAGCTGGTACGGCGCGTGGAACATCATCGGCTTCTTCACGGTGCTGTTCTTCGTGCCTGAGACGAAGGAGAGGACGCTCGAGGAGCTGGACAGCGTCTTTGGCGTGCCGCTGAGGAGCCACATGAGATACGGCGCGCAGCAGATTCCGTACTTCTTCAAGAGGTATGTATTTAGGCAGCATGATGTGAAGAAGCCGAAGGTGCCTCACCTAGAAGACGTCGAGTATGACGAGAAGGCGTTTGTGCAGGAGAAGGAAAGGGATGCTACCAGGAGGGTTTAGGAGGTGATGAGATTTGATTTGAAAAGGGGGGCTGGATGTTTTGAGCTCATATGGCTTTCCAGTTGTACAGCGGATGCTGTGTTTTCGTTCGCAGGCACTGCTTCGTGGTATGGGATCCCGGGTATGGGATGGGGTTCTGACTGAGGAGCTTTTGTGATACCACAGTACATTCTTTCATTTTCTTCGGATTTGTACAGTAGTGCATATTGTATAACAGAGTCATCTGAGCATAACCTGCCAGGATCTTTTATTGAAACAGATATGTCAACGTGATGCCTCACGGCAAGTTCATAGACTCTTCTAGCGCGAGTACATACGATGCCCTGATTATAAGACCAGAGATCACACCGAGACGATCAACGTTCAGACGACTACGAGGCTAGACGATCAGGCTATTGGCCAAAATAATGTGCTGAATTCCTTGTGATATGCATCCATGCCTATACGCCTACCAATGCAAACACCTTGCTAGAAATGCTGGCTCATCGTAACATGCTACATGGGTATCATAATCGGCAACAAACGAAAAATTCTTGCAAAAAAAAAAAAAAAAAACCTCAAAAAAACAAGGCTCAATGCAGGCCTGCTCTTTCCAGCAGCACGGAGGTGCTCGGCGACATGACACTCGACGCCGACGGCGAGGCAGCGGCAGAGAGCGGGTTGCGCTCGCGCCTCCGCGACGCCATCTTGACCTTGAGCCGGGTGTAGTCCGACTTCCAGTTCTCAATGCTCTCCAGGAGGTCGCGGTCCGCGTCGGGCGGGACGTACTCGTAGCAGAGGACCTCCAGGGCCCTGAGCTGGAGGCGGAGGTGCTCGAGGTCGGACCTATTGGTGGCAACCTCGTCTTCTCTATGTGGAGAGTCAGACGCTGCGTTTATTATGACTCCGGGAATCAACATACAGTGTAGAAACGTAGTCGTCTAGCTCCATGATTCGCTTAGCTGCAGCCTCTGCTCTATCAATGAGCATCTCGTGAATATGCTGTACCATCATGTTAGCTGGGCGAACTGAGTGAAAGGGCTCGACAAAAGGGGGCAAGGGGTCTTGCATCTGACTCTTCTCGTCGGTCTTGGAGGTTCTTCACTACCGCGCTGAGTTCCAAGCAGAGCTTCTCTGCTTCGGTGACCAGACTGTCTGCTACCTCTGATGAGATTTTTGGTTCCTCCTCTTCGTCAACGGGCTGGGTCTGGAGATGTGGACCTGATTCCTTAGCATTATCCCGAGGGCTGGAGAGCTCAGATAATGAAGGAGCGATTTGATGCCGTGGCGGAGTCCTCGAAAAGCCCCAGTAGTCCGGATGCTGCTGCTCTTCTGGTGTCTTTGGGCTGCTGTCGGCCCGCACAACGGGCAGCGGGCTCGCCAGTTGCAGGATCGAGGGCCGCTGGCGCACCCTGTTTGGACGTGAGGGTCTGTGATGACGGTCGCTAGCCAGCACCTTCTCCATCTCGTCCACTTTAGCATGAAGAGTGGTAACATCTGCTCCCCCGAGACTTCCGCCAGACGACAGACGTTTGAGTAAGTCGTTAAGTCTGTCTACAAGAACATCCTTGCTGTCTTGTGTGAGGTCATCGTCCTCGTCCTCGTTGCCAGACCAGGAGTCGCGGTTTCTGAAGTCCGGCTCACTCAACTCATCATCAGCATCAGCGCCTCCGTCTCTAGTGACCGCTGGCGAAGCGCTGTTATTTGAAAAGGACGAAGAGAACTGCCTTCGTAGCGGCGAGAGCGGCGATGAGCCTATGCCAAGACGGTAGAGGCTCATGGTCATTGGCGACGGCAGTTGTGGGGATGCTGTCGGCGAGAAAGCATTATGAGGCTCGCTGCTACCTCTACGATGTCGTGGTGTTTGGGGACGGACATTGTGGGCTCCGGTCTCCTTGGAGTTTTCACGTTCAGTCCGAGATGAGGAAGATGAGACCGGGGAGAACGGGTCGGCTACGGGTGACCATCCGTCTTCTGGCATGATGGTACGGAAGCACAGAAGCCACAAGACGGGATCCAGAAGGGACGGACAGGGCCGCGTGAAGCTTAATCAGAGCATCGGACGTCTCGGTTTCTCGGTTTTGACAACCATCTGATAATGCGCTGATGAATGGGGGCGTGATGAAGTGAAATGACCTCACGTTTCTGTATCGTACGTGTACTGGAGTAATTAAGTGAGTTGAGGGCAAGGACTCGGCCACAGTGAGGCTTGGATGGGATGCAAATGGTACAGAGTTACAGCTAGAATCAGATGTGGCTGGTGCACACTAAAGACGGACCCACAATTATATACCACAGTACGGTACTTGTGCCCCGGCCGCTTCCGATCGCCCGAGCTGTTCGAGGCCGAAACCGGGTCACATGCCAAACAGAATTACCTGAGCAGTGCTTTGCCATCTCCAAGTCACAATGGCTTAAAGCTTAAGAGGAGCAAGCAATATTCCAACTTTAGAACTCTGTACTTGGCTCTCATCTGGCCGCAAAGCAATGATAAGTGAGCACGTACAGTTCAAGCTTTGTGCCCAGGTTCCATGCAGCGCAGGGCAGTCCAACCTGGAAGTCACCCAAAGTCACGAAGTCGAGAGCGGGGATCGAAGGGAATGTGGGGAAGCGGAAGCGCACCACGACGTTCTCGGCTTGGGCACTTTTTGGAGGTGCTGGAGGTCCCGGCGGGGCGGCTAGTTTGTATGTAGCTTGGACCATCTTTCCGGTAGTCAGAAGAGTCACCAGCGGAAAAGCACATGAGCAGACAGCATCTTGCCGAAGCCCTTCAACTCTCTCTCCTGTCTTCCCTATTCTTGACTCCCTATCGCTATTCCTGGGCTTGAGCAATTGCTGCCGAGTCAGCAGATCAACGGCCCTGAAGGCATTTCGACGGCGTTTCCTTTACGTCTTCCCTCCATTGCCATCCTTTGCGTCATTGCGTCCGCATTGCCACAGATTCGCCCTGCCTCGGCTATAGACTTACAGGTTCACCAACCGCGAAATTGACCCTCCAAAAACCAAAGCTGCAACCCGAAGACAGTCGTTTTGAAAGACATCGTTCTCTCCCCAAAGCCAGCTCCTAGCCTCAGATTGTCGAGACACGTCTCCCATGGTCTCCCGATTCCAACGCTCACCCTCGTCATCAAGACCAACCCGCCGGACCTGAGTCCGCACCCACAACCACCATGTCGTGGAAGAAGACGGAGAAGCTGATGGACACCATCAGGCACTATGCCAGCTTCCCTGCCACAGGCGTCAGCTTGCGTCAGATGGTCCAGTTCGGCGAGAAGCCGTCCACGGGCACCTTATTTCGTGCGTCACAATTCCTGGCGGAGGAACTACCAATCCGCCTCGCACACCGAGTCCAAGAACTCGACAACCTACCAGATGGACTCAACGAGATGCCCTCGGTGAAGCGAGTCCAGGACTGGTATGCACAATCTTTTGAGGTGAGATAACGCGGCATATGCACTACCCCTCTGGTCTGTGTAAAGGACGCCCTACTGACCGTCCACAGGAAATAACCACCCTTCCTCGGCCAAACCTAAGCAGAGAAGTACGAGAACGGCTCATGAAGCCGGCCAAGAGCGGAGGAAAGGGCTGGCTATCAGAAGCGACGCCGAATCCAAGCATAGAAGAAGGGCAATACGCATCCCTACAAACGGGCCAGATGAACGGCAACGGCAACGGTAACGGATTGTCCAAGAGGTCGAGCCACCCGGCAAGGAGATACTTCGCCATGGTCGACGACCAGGGCGACTGGCCTCCGGAACTGCAGCTCTACAACCAGAGGTTCGCCCAGACGCTGAACCACATCAAGAGGCGGCACGACGGCGTCGTCACAACCATGGCGCAGGGCATCCTGGAGTACAAGCGCAAGCGCCAACGGATGCAGATCGACAACAACATCCAGCAGTTCCTCGACCGGTTCTACATGTCGCGCATCGGCATACGGATGCTGATAGGGCAGCACATCGCCCTGACGGACCAGAGCCACTACCGCGACCCGACGTATGTGGGCATCATCTGCACAAAGACCAACGTCCGCGACCTGGCCCAGGAAGCCATCGAGAACGCCCGGTTCGTGTGCGAGGACCACTACGGCCTGTTCGAGGCGCCCAAGATCCAGCTCGTCTGCAACCCCAACCTGACCTTCATGTACGTGCCGGGCCACCTGTCGCACATGCTCTTCGAGACGCTCAAGAACTCGCTGCGCGCCGTCGTCGAGACGCACGGCCAAGACAAGCAGGACTTCCCCGTCACGAAAGTCATCGTGGCCGAGGGCAAGGAGGACATCACCATCAAGATCACGGACGAGGGCGGCGGCATCCCGCGCAGCGCTATACCGCTCGTGTGGACCTACATGTACACCACGGTCGACCGGACGCCGAGCCTCGACCCGGACTTTGACAAGAGCGACTTCAAGGCGCCGATGGCCGGGTTCGGGTACGGCCTGCCCATATCGAGGCTGTATGCTAGGTACTTTGGCGGCGATCTGAAGCTCATCAGTATGGAAGGGTATGTTTTCTTTTCATTGTCCCCCATGTTCGGACGTTGTGCGGTAGACTAACCGGGCGCCACAGATACGGAACGGACGTCTACCTCCACCTCAACAGGCTGTCCAGCTCGTCAGAGCCTCTCCAATAGCAATCAGCAGTCATGAGGGATGATAAGGCCCGAGGATTGACGCTGCCGTCATCGCTGAGATATATAGTGCACAAGAGGCTGAAGAGCCAGGAGGTGTCGGAGAGGAAGCAGGTCGGAGACGCCGAGAGCATGTTCGCGGCCAACTCTGGTCGGTACACCGGGGGTACCGACAGTGAGTTTTGAGGAAGGGAGAGGACCTCGTGTTCCCTGCCTGTGTGTGTGTCTGTGGGTGTGGGTGTGTTTTTGGCTATACCTTGGATATAAAAACTTTTACCATGCAGCGCATTCAGGGGGTTGGTTACCTTTTACTTTATAGGGGCGTGGGATACGGGCAGGACAATATGGGATATGGCGGTGATGTGTATGTCTACTGGCAGATTTTAGGAGAAAAGCATCTGTGACCCAACAAAAGAATCGAGACGTTTCGTGGTAAAGACGGAAGCTAAGGGACCTTATACCAGTGCTACCTAGTACCTCTTATGATATGTACAAACCAACCACCACCGGTCCTATCCCCACAATCCCTCCCTCTACTACGCCTTATAGCACAAGTCCAAGAAACCCTTGGCCAGGTCGACCACGACGCTCTTGTTCGGCAGGCTCCCCGCGACGCCGTACAGCGCGGCCGCGTCTCCCGCCGCCGCCCCCCTGGTGCCCTTGCCCTGCACGACCCTGACGCGCTCCTTCTCCCTCTCGGCCTCGACGACCTCGTCCAGGTCAGACGCCAGGCGCTCCCACACTTTCACGATGGGCAGCGTCACGGCCACGTGCATGGCGGGCGGGTTCTGCAGCGCGTTGAGGTGCCACCCGCGCGCGCTCATGGCGTCGGCGATGTCGTACACGTTGAGGTCGCGCGCGCGGAAGGCCACGACGCTCACTAGGGGCCGGCCGATCACCTCCAGCTCCGGGTTGGCGGCCACGCGCTCGGCAAGCTGCTTGGCGCAGCCGACGATGCGGGCGCACGCGTCGAGGTAGCCCGCCTCCCCGACCGACACGAGGCTGGCCCAGCAGGCGGCCAGGAGGGCACCCGGGCGAGAGCCTGCCGCGCCGGGGGAGGCGTAGACGCCGCCCGACCACGACGGGTCGACGAAGTACTGGTACGACCGGAGCTTCTCGGTGCGGTACAGGACGGTCGAGTTGCCTTTGGGCGCGAAGCCGTACTTGTGCGTGTCGCAGGAGATGGACGTCACGCCCTTGAGCCGGAAGTCGAACGGCTGGGTCTCGAACCCGGCCTGCTCGAGGAAGGGGACGAGGAAGGAGCCGAGGCAGCAGTCGACGTGCAGGGGCACGCGGCGGCGCAGCGCGAGCTTCGAGAGGGCCGAGATGTCGTCGATGATGCCGTGCGGGAAGTTGGGGGCGCTGCCGACGAGGAGCACCGTGTTCGGGTTCACGAGCCGGGCCACGCGCCGCACGTCGACCTGGTAGGCGGGCGCGGGGCAGGGGACGAGGTGGATCTTGATCTTGAAGTACTCGCCTGCCTTGCGGAAGGCGGTGTGGGCTGTCTCGGGGAGGATCCTGTTGATAAACACACCGGTCAGTGGGAGAAGGGCAAAACGTGAGGGATAGGTAGCGTACATCTCCGGCTCGGTTATGCCCCGTTCGGCGTAGCCCTTTTGCCTCGCAGTCAGACAGGCCATGAGGATACTCTCCGTGCCGCCGATGGTGCACGTGCCGGCGGCTCCGGGCGGCGCGTTGAACAGGTTAAGCACCATGGACACGATCTCGGCCTCCATCTTCCTCACGCCGGGGAAAACGTCCGGATGGATCGGGTTCGCGACCGTGAACTTGCCGTACGCCTCCGTCTGTAGCCTCATCAGGTCCTCCTCGCCGTGGTAGACCGCGCCGCTGACGTAGCCATCCTCCCAGCGCGTGTGGTCCATGTTGGCCAGCGTGTCGAGCTCCTTGCGGACCGCCTCCTCGGACCAGCCCTCCTTGGGGAGGGTGAGGTATCGCGGGACATTGGTGGGCACCATCTTGGCCGACAGCTTGGCAATGGCCTCGTCGACCTGCTTGCGGACGGTGGTCCGCACGCCCGGCAGGCGGAGGAAGTAGCCGTACAGCACCCGGTATGTGTCCGTGTAGAGCTCGGCGATGGTGCCGAGGAGGCCGCGGCCTCTGAGTTTCCATATCGCTCGACGGGTCCAGCGGAGGACGAAGAGGAAGAAGACGATCTGGCGGATGCTAGGTGTTTGCAAGAGTTAGTGGTCAATTTCCGCTACCTATCTGACGGATCGAACAGTACTGGCTGGAGAGGAGAAGAAGAAGAAGAAGAAGGGTTACATACAGGTCAATGCTCACCACCTGCAGCGGATTGCTCCAGACCGGCCTGGCGCGGGCCTTGTTCCTCACATTGTTGAAGCTCTCCCTCAAGCTCACGGGCATGCGCGAAGTCCCTGGCATCTTGACGTCGTCGCGGCTCGAGTACTATAGAGACTGCGGCATGTCTCTCGAGGTCTCGAGTTGATGGAAGAGAAGTGAGGGTTGCGCAGCGTTTCAGAAGCCGGGTGCGACGAGGAAAAGGGAAGGCCCCAGGTTTACGTAGTGCAGGTGCGAGCGAGCGAGCCATTTGACTCGGCCCCGCTCCGCGGACACCGGCTACCTTGGCCCGTCCGATCACATGTCCGGAACAGGTCGCGCATCGTCGGCTTTGTTGCCGTTTGTAGATAAGATAGGTAGCGATGTTTGCTCCCGCGTTACCCAACAATACGCTAGTGCTTTGTTGGAACTTCCAAGATGAGCTTCCAGATACGGTGTGCCTTATCTTGTGATGCTCCCTCAGCCCTGGATACATGTAGGAGAGAATTTATATTATATCCCCATGTCCGGCCTGACTCGGATAATCCAACAGCTACATGTAGTTCTCAGTCAGGCCAAAATATGGGAGATGTCATCAGCACCTCCACCAGTTCCAACAATCGAAACCCAAAAAACGCCGAGTCTAGAATCCTGTACATAGTGTACCCGTCCCTCATCCAAATCGAGTTGTAAACGCCCCTTCGCAATGTGTTACACAAACCGTAAGATGCTCGGGTATTCGTCAAATGTGGCCTCCAGATATTGAACCACCGCACCGAGTCGTACAGTTCCACCTCGCATCAAAGTCACTCTCCGCCTCCCGATCTTGGCTCACGCGTTCTTGAACGACGTCCGCCACTGCTGCTCAAAAGGTTTGGAGTCCTTGGCGCAGGCCTGCGAGCTCCTCTTTTCGCAGTCGGCGAACCGGACGACCAGGTCACCCGGCGTGTATTCGTCCCCCTTCTCCTTCTTGCTATACGAGTTCAATGCGTTCTGCGGGACGATGGCCAGTTTCGACAGTATGGTTGGATGCCATTGGACAATGTGTTCCTTTTTGCGGGCAGTTAGCAGCATGTTCTCTCGCCTTCATTTTCGCATGACATGTATTGCAGAGGGATGGGCACTCACGAGGGCATGCGTCTCCGCCTTCTGGAAATTGTAACTCCGGTAGATCGGGTCAAACCACGTCTCGAGGAAGAACTCGGCCCACTCGCCGTTCCTGACCAGAAAGCTGCCCACCGACAAGCCGTCCTTGTCCTGCGTTAAGACAAAATCCACATCCTTGCCCTTCAGGTGCGTAAATGTCTTGATGATGCTGTCCGGCGGCACGACGGGGTGGTCCTTGATCATCAGCGCCTCCAGCCGCGACGGCTTCAGGATGTGGTCTTCGATTCTCAGCGACGGGTTCATGATGAAGGCGTCCTGGTCGAGGAACCATATGTATGTTGCGTCGGGGAATTTGCTCAAAGCATGGCGCATCGCGACCACTTTCGTCCAGGAGAACGGCGCGCCATTGAGGTCGTAGGTGCCTATCTTGGGGAAAAAGGTTTCGTAGCCTGCCCGAGACAAGATGTTGTAAGTAAGCGAAGCCAAAGATCAGGGATGCGGGACCGGAGTAGTTACCATGCTTCTCGGCATACTGTATCCTGTTCTCCCTCACTGCGTCGAGGTATTCCGTTGGGTAGTGGTGCGCCTGGTCAATGACCGTCACGATCACCACCGGCGGCTTCCCTGATGGCGCGTGCCGAGCAAGAGCATGCCTCCTCCCGCCCGTTCGCGTGAGAAGATAGAGCACGACAATGAAGACCAGGCCGATGAGGGCTATGATCTTGGCGCGACCCCTCCTGAGCAGAGGTAACCTCGTCGACGATCGGGGTACAAACTTTGGCGGCGTCGAGCTCTTCCGCGGCGGGTAGGCGAAATGCATCGGCGGTCGATTTGCCTAGGACAGGCTCCTAGGAATTGCACAAACAAGAGAGTCTGGTGAATGAACGATGGCTCCGATTTCCGGAGGTTGCTTCGCAGCAGCTTCACAGCGCTTGGTCGAGTGGCCCTCTTCGGGGCTTGTAGGTGTCGTCGAAGCAAAAGAGTGTTGCTGATCTGGGCTCTCGGCGAGATCTCGTATTTGATGCGCCCCGTGTCCGATTCCCCTTTTCAGCTGCCTTGGCTGATTGTGTGATGAAGATCCGAGTCACATGCAAGTGGTCAAGGAAAAGGCATCGCAGATGAACGTATCCGTATCTAAAGGTATCGAATCTCCATTGTCCCTCCTTTTTTTATGTTCGAGCAAAGATTATATAGAGGTATGTTCTGCGCAAGCAATCCTCAAGATCCTCCAATTAATGAAGATGGATACTGGTCTTGGCAAAGGGTGGTTGAAATGGTTGGCCCCGCAGGTGTAGTCGGCCCCCCACTTCGCGACCCACATGTAAGGTGAGTAAGTAGGTCGTACCTTACCACAATTCCAGGTGAAGGCAAACGTTTGGTTGAATAATATCATCTGTAAGGTAGATTGTCCTCCGGAAAAGGAAACTGCATTGGCATTGGCGAGATGTTACAGGACGAAACATGTGGGCACCGTATAAACCATCGCGGACGCCTCGTACGGGACTGCCAGAAGCTGCCTTGATGAAGGTAGTTTACTGGTCATTATCACAGTACAGGAGAAAGAGAGGCGACGTTGTAAAAATATCTAGTCTTGCAGGTGTGAAGTTCTCATGAAGAGACATTGCCAACTCGTCAGGATAAATTGTCTTATAATGAGTGGGTCTACGATGCCATTTTTTATATATGGTTACGGGAAAATGAGAATTGAGAATTGTATCAAGGCTGCCCGCTACGTTCTTCGTGAGAGGTACCACAAGGGTACGAAGTGCAGCAGGAAAAGTGTGAATCCGAGGAATCACACGCCGTAAGGCAGAGATTGACGACAACGTTCCAGCCCAGATGGAGGCCAAACAAGACGTCTGGCCTCCAAGCCGTAGTGAGGTATTGATCTTTGCACGCAGACACGCCGACACGATACGGAAGCGTGAGTCGTGCCAGCTTAAGAGTGTGCATATGGTAAAGTGGTACATCTATCGAACATCTTCAATGATAGAGCGTTGCGAAGGCGACTGGCTGGGTATCAACACTGTTGGTTATAGATACAATTTGAAGGTAATTCGAGCCTATCTGTCCTTCCTGGACTCCTCACCCGTGGCCGGTACTGGTTCATCGTATTCGTCGTCATCATCGTCATCATCGTCATCACCGTCTTGTTGGATATCAAGAACCATCTCGTTTGCCGTATCAAGCAGCCGTATGCTCAAGTGATTGACAAGCTTCCACGTCGCCTGCACTACAGTCAACAAACAGATCGGGGCGGGGAAGAGGAAGAAACAGCGGGCTTACCCCCATGAATGTGATTATGCCGATCACGATGAACGCCCAGTTGATCTGCTGGACACGATCCCGTCCGGTATTGCGCCGTCCACCACCACCAATGTTGGTGCCCCAACGAAACCAATACCACGGCCCCAGGCCGATGAAAGTCTTGAGAAACCCAAGCAGACCCAACGACAAGACACCCTTCGTAAAGTGACCGTACCATGTGAACGGCTCATCATCACCCCGAAGCGGTGCCAGTGCCTCGACATCAGTGATGACATCAACAACGGTGCCCACGGGGTCGATCCACAGGTTAATGATCGGATCGGCCACGAATCCGAGGGCGAAGACAGCGACTGCCATAATGACAACCGTCAGAGACGCCCGAGCCAGCCAACTGGACAGCCATTTCCCCATCCGCAGCCGCTGTAGGCGGTATTTGAACTTGCATGTCGGACAGCTCCAGTAGTTCCGGTCCTCAAAGGGTTGTGCCTGCCGCCATGCCCGGAGACAGCCTTCGTGAACGTACTTCTGCGAGCCCTTGCATTTGCACGGGCTGATCAGCCGGCCGAGCTCCGGATCCTCAGACACGTACCGCACGCGAGCCTGGGGCGCAAAGAACCTGGTTGCGGATCCTTGCATCTCCGTGACCGGCTGGACGACTTCCAGACATATTCGACATGTGCGTGGCTTGTAGTGTTTTTGCCGCGGTCCAGGACGAGTCCCATCTTGGTGAGACTTGTTGTCGCTGTCTGGAGACGGACCGGAGCTTCCGCTGGGATGGTAGTCGGAAGAGTCGTATCGGGTAGACGGTCCAGCACTAGCTGTTGGCGTCTCGCCGTCCATTCCCATGTCCGTGGGCCATGACCATTCTGCTCGGTTAAATGGAGTGCCACTGTCCATTTTCCCCTGACTTTGGAGAGTGTTGATCTTGACAGGTAGGTAGTCGGCTGGTGTTAGTGCAAGAAGTGGCTAGAAGAAGGAAAAGACTAGAAGAGGGCCAAGTGAGGGCCAGGTGGCTTTGTGTCCGACCGCCGGGATTGCGGGCAAGCTGCCCAAGCTGAATCACTAGGTAGACTTCAAGTGACGAGCTGCACCCAACCGAGCCGGAGCCTTGCGAGCGGTACGCGCATGGCGTTACTGCTCCAGAATTTCGAAAATACTGTCGTTCTGCTAACCACTGTTGAGGAGAGAGACTGAGCAGCAGTAATTCGCGTCATAAAATGTAATTCATGAAGAGTTGGAAGGAGAAAAATCAACTTTGAACAGTTTGGAAGCTCAAGTGGGTCAAGACGGAATTTGAGGTACGCAGGTACATAGACTTCAGTTGGCCCGAGCTTCGCGTTAGCGCAAGGCCAGGCAGGAGAGCTCGACGCGGCAACGGCAAGGCAGCTGGAGTTTGGGAAGCTTCAAGCCTTCAACTTGCATGTCAAACGTCTACACTTCGCAAAGCAACAACGCAAACCTGTCATTCTTTCCTCCCGTGAGGCTGCATCAAGAGACATAGGCTCTTAGGCGACGTGGGATACCTTACGCACAACTCATCAACCCAACACACCTGATACTCCGGTTCGAACAAGATGGCGGACCGGTATTCGTTCTCTCTCACAACCTTCTCGCCCAGGTTAGCTCAAGTCTGCCACGCTGCGTCTCACATCTTTAATTCTCTAACTTCTCTTTAGTGGCAAGCTGGTGCAAATAGAGTATGCCCTCAATGCGGTCAACCAAGGAGTGACAGCACTCGGCATCAAGGGTTCGTCTCACCTCCATCGAACAGCACACCGCGAGATATGCTAATCCCATCACAGCCACCAACGGCATCGTCCTCGCAACCGAGAAGAAGTCCTCCTCCCCGCTCACAGACCCCACATCCCTCCAAAAGATCAGTCTCATCACCCCCAACATCGGCATGGTCTACGCCGGCATGGGCCCCGACTACAGGGTCCTGGTGGACAAGGCCCGCAAAGTCTCGCACACCAACTACAAGCGCATCTATAACGAGTATCCGCCCACGAGAATACTGGTCCAGGACGTGGCCCGCGTCATGCAGGAGGCCACGCAGTCCGGCGGCGTGCGGCCCTACGGCGTGTCCCTGCTGGTGGCCGGCTGGGACGAGGGCATCCTGCCCGAGGGCGACGAGGAGAACAAGGAGAACGCGAAGGAGGTCGAGATGGCCGAGGCGGACGATGAAGAGAAGAAGAAGCCCACCGGCAAGACGGGCGGTATTCTCAAGGGCGGCCCTATGCTGTACCAGGTTGATCCGTCCGGCAGTTATTTCCCGTGGAAGGCGACCGCTATCGGCAAGGGGGCGACGACTGCCAAGACATTCCTGGAGAAGAGGTACACCGAGGGGTTGGAACTTGAGGATGCAATTCATATTGCTCTCTTGACCCTCAAAGAGACGATCGAGGGCGAGATGACTGGGGAGACGATTGAAATTGGTCAGTTTACTTTGTTTTCATTTTTGTCAAACTTCCGATTCTTATTCTAACTCGTGTGTTTAGGTATTGTCGGCCCTCCGGCAGACCATCTCCTTGGGGTTGAAGGAGTCGAGGGCGCGAGAGGACCAAGGTTCCGGAAGCTCACGCCTTCGGAGATTGAGGATTACCTGACTAACCTTTGAGCTGGACTTGCGGACCAACTCGTCTTGGTGTACGGTCCAGCATCTCTGCTAGGCTTCAACACGCCCTGGTGCCCTAGTCAGGATGGAAACGTCGAACCAGCTCGGATTGCAGTCGTATGTCGTGTGACATTTCCAGGTTTGGCACCAGGGTACTTGAATCATAAAACGCTGGCCAGGTGATAGCAGCTTCTCGATCGAAGTGTACAATAGTAAATAGACAGGCGAGTGGGAGCGTATGAGATTCCTTCTGAGCTGACACTGGTGTCTGTCCTTGTCCAATCTTTCTTCCTTGTCTACCTAGTTGCCATGTCACTTACAGCTGTCGGCATATGGTGGAGCTCCAACCATATATGCTGCACGGTAAGGGAGTTCTGGACATATGAGGCAGAGCCACATAGTGGTGAGTGGTGAGGTATGAGATTAAACATACAAACATACGTGAAACTATTGCATTGCTATATTAGCTCAGGCATTTCAGTACTCATGAAATGTACGTCGTTGGCTGTTCTGTATACTTCTATCAGCAAGTTCCCGTCGGTTGTGCTTTTGAGCAACACCAGTTCAATATCTCCGAACTCTTGTAATTCTTTTCTTTCTTCCTTCTCTTCCGAGGTTGCAGCTCTGGTTGCTACCATCGGGCGTTGGGTGCCTTGACCATACTCCTGGGGCATCTGTCGGTTTTCCTTTGCCGTTCTTACTCCAAAACTGTGTGTTGATATCGTCCGCCTTTAAACATCCCGCATTTCCTGGTCCTCGCTGGACTTTGGGAACTTCCGCGACGCTTCATTTTCACATTCCTCCATCTTGGATTCGTCCTCAGAGTCGATCATTTCCTCGTCCACTTCCCAGTTGTTCTCGACAATCAGAAATGAATTCTTGGGGCCTGCCCTGACGGCCATGACGGTGCTTTCCTTTCCGATATCGGGTTTGACCTCGGTCCACGTCGTTGCTTTCTCTGCCTCAATGCCAATGCCAAGCTGCCCGTGTGTGTTGTTGCCGATGACCATGACTTTATCGTCCTCAGTCAGGACGATCAAGTGAGAGTCGCCAACAGCAACGTCCAAGATTTCCTTTTCGTCAATGTCCACCAGGTTCGGAGTTCCGTTGAGCCCCGGTATAACGGGCTCTTGGCCGGCGTGGCCGCCCCAGCAGTAGAGGTCGTTTCCGTCTGTAAGAGCAGCTATGACATATCCGTTCGCTGCTATCTTGGCGATCTTTCCTGTTGAGAGGTCGATCAGATCAGGAACTAGGCATGGGTGGTCCGCTGGGCTATACACTCGTCAGCTGCTGTTTCCCCTTGCCTTGTAGCGTTGGACAAGTGTTGAATGACTTTTCTTCCGTCACTTCACGGCCCAGACACAAAGGGTAACGGTGGTCTCCCCATGTGTACACTCGGCCAGTGCGGTCCAGTGCCGCGAATCCTACATCGTATCCTACGAGCTGAATAACGTCACAGAAGCCGGGAAAAACCAGGCAGCGGTGCTTGCTCTCGCAGAACATCCTAGCTGAGGCGTGCTGTCGGAGGTTGCCCTCATGGTCCAATACTGCGGCATATTTTCAGCACATACAGGGGCGGATTGTTGGAGAGCATGCCGTACCGGTGACCTGGCCGTTGGCTGCCTCTGCGACCAAGCGGTACGAAGCTCGTGATTGAGGAGAGTGCAATTCACTGTTCCATTTGGGGACCCTTCCAGCGGTCAGGGTTCTGGTGGTCGTCGTCACTGCGACGCATGTAAGCAGAGAAGCTGCACAAGGGTCGAACCACTAGACTAACCCACGGTATAGGTGAGGTATGACTCAACGTCCCTGAAATCGTTGGTCAAGCTGTGCAGAATGCGAGTGAAGGTATCTACATCTTCTGGCTCTACGGGAACACGGCGATTAGGCTTGAAGAGCACCTGACCCCAAGCATTGAAGCCGGTAGCGTAAAGGTCCGTCCAGCCCATGGCAGCTGTCCACTTGGCACATTGTCAGTGATATGTGACACCATGGATTGGTAAATGGGCTGCAGAGCCGGTTTCGAACTCTGCATGCGGTGGTTTGCGTATTCATGCAACTGCCGACTTACGTGCGGTGTGACGACGTGGTTTCGCGTACGGAGACGAATACTGCTAGTCTCATAACTAAGGAATAACTAAGGCAGGTACATGTCAGTACTGATCAGCGGACGTCGTGTAAGCTGCCGAGCAAAATCAGAACTTTCAGGAGCTGTTTCTACTGTTACAACCAGAACTGACAAAAACAAGCATAGGGGGTTTCTGTCAATGGAAGTGGGAAGATTTTGAGGTTTGTTTCAATCAAGCACGTCGGCTGTGACAGAGAATGGAATGCAGTCAGGTCGTCAGTCCTCTTTTACACAGCATGGCAACTTAGAGGTACGGACTCATGGCAACGACAACTTGAACATGGAGTTCCGGAGCAGGAGGTGCTGTGGGTCGTGCCATCCGATCGTAATCCTCCCAGGTCTCGCTGCGGGCCAGGAAGGGATGGATGAACATCAAAACATCAACAACTTCCATGGACTGTGTCCCCTCGAAACACATCGGTAGTAACATTTTATTTTGTCTTCAAAACCATGGCAGTCACTACTCATCATGCATGGTACTGCCGCCTTTGCAGCTGCCAGATGCGCGATTCGACGGCATTTCTAAGTTATGGGCCTCTTTGGCCTCCGATGCGGTCGGGGGGCCTCCGGCATTGCAGCGCATCGTGATTTGCTTCATCTTCAGCTGTGCAGTCGTGGCCAGATAACAAACACAGCCCACCGACCGCGGTGTCTGAGTCCTGCTGCCATTTTTGCCAATTAGATACATGGTAGTCAGAGTATATATTCTAATTTGTCCTCTCTTCGGCCAAGTCGCTGTTTCTCAGTCTCTCGCACTTCTCGCACTCTGCGCGTCAACGAATACAAGACGCGTAAGACAAGGCTGCACGTCCTATCCAGTGACGGCTGGCCGCCGCGCTTCGTCTCCACGCCGCGCAATAGCCCCTCGTCATTTCGCTGTTCCTCATTCACGCTTGTGGAATCCGTCAGAGCTCCGTGGAGTAAGAAACATGGCTTCGGATGATGATGAATCAACATCATCCGCATCGGGCTATGGCCTGGCGGGAGATGATAATGATATCGCCGCATACCCAGCTCCCGACGCCTCAGATCAAGATGATCCCCTCGAGCTTTCTGACGAAGACACGGCGGGTGCGAGCTCGACCAATCCAGTTGTCATGACCGCACGAGCATACCAGCTCGAGATGCTCGAGGAGAGCATGAAACGGAACACCATTGTCGCTGTACGTCCGACGTTCGCAACTTTCCCTCGTGCCTTGCTGACATGACTACTTCGGTTTAGATGGACACCGGGAGTGGCAAAACACAGGTGTAAGCTCTGCGTACTGCCACCTGGCTAAGACCCAACTGACGAGTAATTAGAGCCGTGCTTCGTATCCAAGCTGAGCTGGACCGGAGTCCAAAGGTAGTCTCTGAGGCCAGGACCCAACGTCGTATATCCATGTGCTGACAACACGATGTTTAGCGGATCTGGTTCACGGCACCGACTGTGGTGCTAGTCGATCAACAGCTCGAGAGAATCAGGGAACAGATCCCATCAGTTATCTCCAAGCGGCTATGTGGCGATGACAACGTGGACGCTTGGTCAACTCAGAGGATCTGGGATGCATTCCTCGAAAATGTCCGCATTGTCGTCTCTCCGCCGGATGTTCTGCTCGATGCTCTCAAGCATGGTTTTGTCAGCATCACGTCGTTGTCGCTCATTGTGTTTGACGAGGGTTGGTTATGCACCCAAGCCCCAAAGCAGCATGAAAACGTACTCATCTAGACACCATAGCGCACAACTGCAAGGGCAGAAATGGCGGGGCGAGGATTATGAAAGAGTTCTATCGGCCAGCAAAAGAGAAGGGCATGAAGGTTCCTCATATCCTCGGCCTGACTGCAAGCCCCATTATCAGCTCATCCAAGCGGGATCTCGATATCTTAGAAACCACATTAGACGCTCGCTGCCGCGCCCCGAAGCGACATAGGGAAGAGCTTCTTTCGCATGTCAACATACCGGAGATGTCTATCATTAACTACGGCCCCCCTGAGACGGGCGTTCGGCCAGACCTCACTCAGTCCATGGCAAGCCTGCGTACGGCGTATACTAACATGGATATCACACAAGATCCCACTATCCTCAGACTTCGAGCCACCCCAACACAACGGAATCGGGATGAGCTTGCCGCGAGATTGATGAAAAAGGACACTAAAGCACGAACTCTAATGAAGTCATTTCTACAATCTAGCACGGCGATTATGCAAGAGTTGGGTCCTTGGGCGACAGACTTTTACATTCACAGAGTCGTGTCGGACTTCTTATCGACTAATCTTCGGCCGAATGGCACCCTTGTTGATGATACTGTCAACGAGGACACTCGATATCTTGTGAAGATATTCCGTACCATTGACGCACAGGCTCCGCCTAGTACACCGACGGAGATATCCAGGAAAATGCAGAAGCTCCTCGAAACTCTCAATTCTTACGAAGGAGAGCTCACTGGAATAGTGTTTGCCCAGGAACGTACAACCGTGGTGGTGATGTCCCACCTGTTGAAATTGCACCCTATGGTACGTGACCGGTTCAAGATCGCGTCGGTGGTCGGAACCTCGCAGTATCGCAGCAGAAAACGCGACTTTCTGGAGCTCAATAGCGGTGATGCCCAGGAAGCCCTGCAAAGCTTCAGGCGCGGAAAGGTCAACCTCCTGGTGGCCACCACCGTGCTCGAAGAAGGCATCGACGTGCCAGCCTGCAACATAGTCGTATGCTTCGAGAAGCCGAAGACTCTGAAGTCTTTTATCCAGCGCAGGGGCAGAGCAAGGATGAACACCTCCAAGCTCATTCTTCTGCTGGACGACCAGTCTACCGCTGCTGCCCAAGAGTGGCGGACACTGGAGCTTGAAATGAAGAAGAGGTACGAAGATGAGACGAGACAGATCCAACTCGTTAACGAAGTCGAGGAGTCAGAACACCCGGACTATCCTCCCCTGGAAGTGGAGGGTGAAGACGGCCGACTAGCTCGTTTGACGATTGACGATGCGAAAGGCCATCTTGAGCACTTCTGTGCTACACTATCGTCGAGAAAGTTTGTCGATTTCAGCCCCTATTACATCCTCCGCACGGTCGGTGACGAGGAAGATCCCCTGAGTCCATCAGCCTTGCTCAAGGCGGTTGTGCACTTGCCTGTATCCCTACCCCCTGAACTACGGAAAGCAGAGAGCCTCCGCGAATGGAGGTCGGAGCAGAACGCCTACAAAGATGCAGCGTTTCAGGCCTATCAAGCTCTGTACACAGCGGGGCTGGTCAATGACCATCTTCTGCCGCTCAGAGAGTCGGATGTCTTCAGGGACATTGAAGTGCGGCCAGGAATGACGACTGTCCGGGAGCAGCTAGATCCGTGGCCGGTGGTCGCATTGGCCTGGGCCGCGAACAAACCCCTGGATTGGCGAGTACTACGATTCTCAGATGCGGACGGCGCCCACCAAGCCGAATTCGATCTTTTCCTTCCGGTACCAATACCGCAACTCCCGTCGTTGACTCTTTACTGGGATGCACATTCGGCATTTACAGTATCAATGGAACGACCGATCAGTCGATGCAGCTTCGAAAGGGATCCGGCGATTTCACGCCAGAACGACATGGAAACCTTGATCACCCTGGCATATGGACACCGGGGGGAAAGATATTCTGTCACGGGCAAGAGGCATATGCTCTGCATGCTTTCTCGAGACTGCGTGCTTGACAGTCATGGTATCGGAGCCGACGATTTTGACCCGAAATCTTTGGAGGCGCTCGGCGAGGCTCGTCTACTCCGCGATACGGTAAACGACAATCATCCCTATTTCTTTGCCGGTTATCTCCCAAGCAAGCCGCCCGCGGAGCTTGTGAGGAAGCCGTCCAGCAAACACGACGAGCTCCCGGAAGAAGAGCCGTATGTCGTGGCGAAGAACTGGCCCAAGAAGACTGCCTACTTCCACCGACCGGCACGTGTCCCTGAGCCCGCCATCACGAAGCCATACTACCGAGTCCTCCCGGCCAGTTCTGTCAAGGTCGATGCTATCCCCTCGATATATGCGCGGTTCGGGATGTGTCTCCCCTCGTTGATCCACGCTTTGGAGGTATACTTTGTAGCCACAGACCTTCTCACACAGCGGCTGGAGCTGCTGCAGTTGAAGGACTTGGAGATGGTGGCTACTGCCATCTGTGCCCCAGCCGCCAGAATGCCCATGAATTACGAGAGAGTAGAGTTCCTTGGGGATTGCATTCTCAAACTCACTGTCACCAGCAATTGTTTGGCTCATCGTAAGTGTTACGACTACGTGTGTGCTAACAATCGACTTACCGCTGACTGTCTGCAGACCCCGACTGGCCGGAGGGCTTTCTCTCCCTCATGAAAGACGCACTCGTTTCCAACGCCAGGTTAGCAAAAGCCTCGCTCGACTTCGGCCTGGACCGGTACATCATCACCAAAGCACCGACGCAGGAGAAATGGAAGCCCGTGTACATCGAAGACCACCTACAAGTATCCGCCTCCATGGAAGGGAAGCGATCAATGTCGACCAAGACACTGGCAGACGTGGTCGAGGCGCTCGTCGGGGTGTCGTACATCGATGGCGGCCTGCCGAAGGCGCTGGAGTGCGTCAAGCTCTTCATGCCGCCTAAGATGCCCAAGGACAAGTGGGACAGCATCGCCAGCGCGCGAGACGGGCTGTTCGACGCTGCGCCCACGGAGATGACCCTGCCGCCGACGATGGAGCCGCTGGAGGAGCTGATCGGGTACTCGTTCTGCAAGAAAGCGCTGCTCGTCGAGGCCATGACGCACGCCTCGTACCGCGTCCCCGGGACGCACGCGTGTCTGGAGCGGCTCGAGTTCTTCGGCGACTCGATACTGGAGTACCTCATCGTCCGGCGCCTCTTCGGCGTGGTAGACCCCAAACCCCTGGCCCACTGGCAGATGCACCTGCTCAAGACGGCGCTGGTGAACAAGGACTTTCTCGCCTTCCGCGCGATGGAGTGGTCCGTCGCGGTGGCGCGCAACGAGGTCGCGGCCGAGGACCCGGACAGCGCGCCCATCACGATACAGCACGGCGCGACACGGCTGCCCCTCTGGAGCTTCATGAGATACTCGTCGAGCGAGCTGGCGCTGGCGCAGAAGGGCACCAGGAGGCGGCACGCCGCGCTACGGGAGCAGATCGAGAGCGCCATGGCGGGCGGAGACAGGTATCCGTGGGCGCTGTTGGCGCGGCTGCAGGCGCAAAAGTACTACTCCGACTTGTTTGAGAGTCTCTTGGGGGCGGTGTTTGTCGACTCGGGGTCGTTTGAAGAGTGTGATGAGATCCTGGAGAGGGCGGGGATACTACCTTATATGGAGAGGATGCTGAAGGACGAGGTGAGGGTCTGGCATCCCAAGGAGGAGTTGGGTAGGCTGGCGGTTTCGGAGAAGGTTGAGTATGTTGTCGATGTCAAGGAGCCGGAAGATGATGGCGTCCGGGAATTTACTTGTCGGATATTGGTTGGGGAGAGAGTTGTTGCTGATGTCGGTGGTGGTGTTAGTCGGGAGGAGGTTAGGACTAGAGCTGCAGAGGACGCGATCAGGTATTATGATGGACTTGTGAGAAGGTAATTTGTAAGGGTGATGATTGCTGGTTAATGGTCGTTTGCATCGCTTGGAAAATAGGGGATACTTATGTCAAGTGCCTACACTACGAATTGATATTGATATTCTGTCTAACGCACCTCTCACCAACTAAGAATGAATAGCTTGGCTGGCTCGAGATTCCATTGATGTTCTTCCCAGGTGGTTTCCTCGGCGTGTAAGTAACAAAGCAATCTCATTGGTGATCTTGGCGTTTTATGCACGGTGACCTGGCTGCATGGCCTCGGTGGTCCAAAACTGCCCGACCATGCAGCCCTGGCAGATGCTGCGTCATGCTTTGCATGGTCGCTTGACTCGCTTGACCTACATCGAACTTTGCGAACAGACCCGTCGTCCTGCTGCTTCCTCGACTCGATAGCGGCAGCTTTACGTGCACAATTCCGATACGGCTCGAGACACGCAATGACCGTGAGTAAAGTACCTTAGGTACAGTGCATCAGATCTGAGATAGGCACCTACCGACTTGCAGCACTCGCCAGAACATGATGATGATAAGCCGGCAATCGGCTCCCAATGTCGTCAATCGTGCATCTGCTTGCAGCCAGCGTTCCATGGTTTCAGCCACTCCTGTCGCAGACTGAGAACTGGAGCCGGGTCGTCGCCAGCCAAGTTGTGCCACATCATCGATCCCTCCCATCCACTTCGGGCCAGTACCACGTTCTCAGGGCCAGCTTACCCGGCTGCCCGGATATCTTCAGCTTGTCTGGTCAACTTGGCAGAGTTGGTACTGTAGTGCCGTTTTGACTTTGGACCAAGAGCGCTGACGGTTGCATATTGTGGCGAAAGACAGGTGAACTTCGCTGGCGCATTCTTTGTTGTTCGTTCACTTTTTTGGTGAGACCAAGGTACCCTAACCGCCAAGAAACAGACGGTCGCCAGAGCAGCCAGAACGGCACAGAACAATAGCCGGCCTCCAGTTAATGAACAATTGATGGGTTTAGACAAGAAGACATCGTCATTGCTGGGACAATAGCTTAAGCTGTCGGACTTTATGGACCCAACGTCGTCATAACCACGAGAAGAGACTGATTACCTTCCCTAGGTTAGGTACTTGTGTATTTTAGTGTACCGGCATTGAATGCATTCTGGATCTGCTGCCGTTAAGTCTGTTTCATTGTTTTAGGTTGGAATGTATACGCAGTACATGCATGCCGTGGCAGGTGTGTGGCCTGTGGTGACGGCCACACATAGACATGTGGCTGTGCATGCACCTGCGTGGCGATCACAGCAACGCATACCCGACGAGGTCATCTGGAAGATGCGCAGACACAAGTTGAGAATTTGAGATGCTGTGATGCTTCTTTCGGCCTCTCTCCCTTGTCCGAGATTTTGTCCGCGATCGAAGCGACGTGGTAGCAATCAGCATTTGAGCGTCTCTTTCATTTCGGAAAAGAAAAGGCCTGTTTCCCTTAAGGGCAAGTACGAAGACACTGTAGCCAATAAGAGCTGCGGGTCACTGGTCTTGTTCCTGCCGTAGCCCCAGGGATGGGGAAAGCGATCCGTTGCGCCAGCATTGAGTGTTAAATTTGCGGGGGCCCTTTAACAAGTGAGCCCACTCGACTCGAGACCACCAAAGCTCATTGTTCTCCTTCCCCATTTCCGTCCTTAATTAGAAGCACCCCCAAAACTAGAGCTGCCGCTCTCGAGCTTATTCCTTCCTGCCTTGTTAGCTCCCATCACCATAACAACAACCCCAAAAACTGATACGCTTTCCCATACCATCGCAACAATCTCACCTTGACGGAAAGCTTGCGACAACAACATCACTTGCTTGCAAAGGTCGAGAGGGAATTCGACTGATATTGCTATCACGAGGACTCCAAAGGGCGAGAACAAAACGAGGAGGCTTGTTTCAATTGGATCCACAGAGCAACGAGAGAACCGCATAAAAGCCACACCTTGATTCAGATCGCATCGCCAACCACCCGGCCCCATTTATCCCTTTTGCGACGGGCTTTCTTGCTCTCGCCGCGACCATTTCCGCCTACCAACGTCGAGTCCTTTGGAACTTTCAATTGCGCTTCGACTTAGCCATCGTTTGGACGCGGAGGAGGCTTGATCGTGTTGTGCAGGCGAACATTTTGGATTAGGGACTTGACCGCATTGTGCTGTTTGAGATCGGCCACGGCACCAGGCGCCTAGCGCTTCTACACAGTTGCAATGGGGTCGACACAATTCGGCAACTTCGAGGTATGGAAACCCCTTCGTCTGGAGTGCTAATGCTTTGCTTTTCGCCTAGTCGCTAACTTGTGCTCCTGTGTGCAGAACTTCTGTCGAGACGCCACATTACCAGTCTGCAACGTGTGTAATCCAATTCGTCGTTCCCTTCCACCGCCAGCGATCCCGCGCGTCTGACTGCGATTTGCTGACTTTGGGGTGTTGTTACAGTTGCTCTCCGATTCTCATAACCAGACAGGACCATGGGGTGGTTGCGAACTTAGGGGCATATCCCTGAGTGGTGGACGACATCTGGGGAATCTGGGTACGCCTGACTGATATTCACCCGCTTGAAATTCCCAAGAACGAGACTAACACTATTACAGGTTCCATACTACTTTGCGGACTTGCCATAGCGACTTCAATATACCTGATCTTGCGATCTGAGCGAAAGAGAGCAGCCGTCGGCCGGAGGTGAGTTCACGCGAGAACCACGCTTGAGGTCGAAAGCAGCAGCTAACAATTCGAGCAGAGAAATGCAATTATTCTTGCTCGGCTACATTGTAATAGAAATATGCGAAATTTTTACGGTCGGCGAGTTTCCGTTGAGTTCACGAGTGCGAGTGGTATGTTCTTCTTCATCATATCTATAAGCGGATAGTGAACTAAAGCTTTGTCGCCATCTATAGGCTTTTACCGGTATCCATATCGGGTTCATCATCGCGACAACCTGGATTCTCATGCTGAACGCGGTGGTGGGCTACCAGATCATTGATGACGGCACACCATTATCGTTGGGCCTTATAGCGGGCACCGCACTGGCTCTGCTCATCGGTACTGGTTACATTGCACTCGACACCGGCTACCACTGGACTGGCTTTTGGGACAGCAGCTATGCTTCGCCGAATCGCAACATTGCACTTTATGTGCTCTACCAATTGGTGCCGCTTGTCTTTCTCGTCGCCTTCTTCATCCTTGAGGCTATCTTGGTCCTTCGGGTGTTGGGTGAGGTTCGCCCGATGGCGTACCTTACTGGAGCTGCTATTCTCTTTGCGCTCGGCCAGATCTTCAACTACGTCATCAGTCGGTATATATGCAACGGGACAATGGGCAAGATCGACGGAGCGCTCTTCGAGACGCTCTTCACGCTCTTGTCGGTTGTGCTTATCTGGATCTTCTGGTCCAGCATTACGGAAGACGATTGGCCGATGCCTGTTGGTAACACGTACCCTTAGCGAGGCGATTCGTGAGTTACGATCTGATTACATACGACAATTGGAAATGAAGTTCTGAACGCTTGGGACCATCTCCGTCCTCCGAAAGCTGTAGAAAGGGACGGCGGCCCGAGAACGACGTACGACCGAAAATGACTGCGCTGGGCAACTCGATGCCTTTACTAACTAATTATTAACTGACTCGAACGACTGCTCTTGGACTACGGCGCAGACTGGTTGGATAACTCGGTATTCTTGCGAGCAGCGCTTCGATGGAGCTGGAGATGGTGGGTCCGTTGACTTCGTTCGTGGATCAAGACTTTTCTTACTCTGGGAGGGTGCAAGTTTTTATAACGCTGCTTTGGCTTGCTGGGGTATTGTTGGAAATGAGCGTGTGTGCTCTTGAGCGCCCGTCTGGATTTTGTTGCGCTTTGCAAGTGTTGAAGCATGACTTTAGTATACCCCGGTCGAACGACCAATGCATATTTGGTCACGGCTCATTGATAGATAAATGTATAACGCCGCCTCCTGGCGGATTCACTCCTTGATATTTTTGAACAAGATCCCTCCAGATAGACACTGAGTTATGGGATGCGTCGGCGTTCAATGAACTCAGAAGAGAAGAAACGCTGCCGCTGATTGGTTACTCCGAGTCTCACAGGTGCAAGGCTACCATTGACGCATGCCTAATTATTCAGCCTTGCACCCATCTCTTTCAACTCTACATCCATCTGTCGACTTCACATTTATACTTTTATTATATGTATTAAACGACGTGAACCTCCTTGGTTCAGCTTCTGATATCAGCCAAGAATCCACATAGTTTTAAATCCGCCCCGGGCGAGCGGTTACTGCCCATTTCAACCACCAACATGGCCGACTCGGACGGCGAGTACGTCGAGGCCATGTCCGACGATGACGAGATACGCCCAGTCGCAGCTGCGTCCACCGCGCACGTCGAGTCAAACTATGGCACGCGATCAAAAGGAGAAGCGCCTTCCCGGCGAGAGCGAACCAAGCAGCCCCAAAATGATAACCGCAGGAGAGCAGCATGGGAGGACATGCACCGGTCGTGGGAGGACGTCATCCGCGACGACAAGGACGGCAAAGCGGCCTACACAATCGACCAGCTGATAGACGAAGAGAAGAGGCGCCGTCTTCTGAGAGACACGACGCCGCTGCAGCGTGGCATCATCCGCCACCTGATGCTTGTTATCGACATGAGCTTTGCCATGACGGAGAAGGACCTGCTGCCAACCCGGTACCATCTGACACTCAACTACGCAGTCGAGTTTGTGCGCGAGTACTTTGAGCAGAACCCGATCAGTCAGCTGGGCATAATCGGCATGAGAGATGGCGTGGCGGTGCGGATCAGCGATATGAGCGGCAACCCGGCCGAGCACATCGAGCGGCTGCGCTACTGGCACGATCAAGAGACGCCGTCGGGCCACCCGAGCTTACAGAACGCACTGGAGATGTGTCGCGGTGCGCTATTGTACGTACTGGTCCTGTCGAACTCTACACGCAGACTGTAGCTAACACGTTTGTCCTCCAAAGCCACGCCCCCTCCCACGGAACCCGCGAAGTCCTGATAATCTACGGCGCCCTCCTCTCCTCCGACCCGGGCGACATCCACGACACCATCGCCGCGCTGATAGCAGACCGCATACGCGTCTCCATCATCGGGCTCTCGGCCCAGGTCGCCATCTGCGCCGAGCTCTGCAGCCGCACCAACGGCGGCGACGACAGCACCTACGCCGTCGTCCTGCACGAGCACCACTTCCGCGAGCTGTTCCTCAAAGCCACCACGCCGCCGCCCACCCTGAAACCCACCGCCGGCGCAGCTCAACAAACACCGGCCGCCGTCACCAGAGCACAAGACGGTAGTGCCGGGGACAGCAACGGCACCGCCAGCCTCCTGATGATGGGCTTCCCCTCCCGCGCCCTGGCGCCCAAGGACGTCCTCACCGTATGCGCGTGCCACAACAAGCCGAGCCGCGAGGGCTACGCCTGCACGCGCTGCCGCGCAAAGGTGTGCCGCCTGCCGTCCGAGTGCCCCGCCTGCGGCCTGACGCTGATCCTCAGCACGCACCTCGCCCGGTCCTACCACCACCTCTTCCCCCTGCGCCTGTGGGCCGAGGTCTCTTGGGCCGAAGCCGCCCGGTCGCGCTCCGCGGCGTGCTTCTCGTGCCTCACGCCGTTCCAGACCCGCGCCGGCGACAGGGCCGCGAGGGAGGCGGCGGAGGGGGGGAGCAGCAGGCCGAAGGCGTCCAGGAGCCATGGCAAGGAGAGAGACCAGGCGCCCCCGCCCCAGGGCGTCAGCGAGAGCGGGAGGTATCAATGCCGAGTGTGCGGAAATCACTTCTGCATAGACTGCGACGTCTTCGCGCACGAGGTTCTGCATAACTGCCCTGGGTGTCAGAGCGATACGAGAGGACAGTTGACGGGGCAGATCGAGGATATGGAGGTTACGTTTACGGAGCAGACTGTTGCAGTGCAGGATGCGGGTACTAAGTTGAATGCTAACGGGCACAGCGTCTTGCGGGATGATTTAGGTAGTGGGCAGCCGGATGGGTTCTTAGCTGCCCAGATTGGTTAGATTTTAGGGTTCTGATATATGTCAATTGGCTTGGGGGGGCGGAAAATCATTGCGGTTCGGCGTCATGGGGGTCAGCGATGCTGGAATAGGAAAAGGGGTAGAACTGGGAAATCGAGCAATTGCAAACTTGGTGACGTTTGCCGACGATTTGAAGATCCATGCACTCCCTAGTCTTTGTGCCTCTCACAGCCTTGGCAGGGACACTGCTTCACTATTAAAAGATAATGCTAAATACATGAGAAAACCTTGCAAGGCACGCTGGTGATCCATAAAGACCACGGGAACAATTAACAATCATCGTCTCGTCGATCATACCGCTTGCTCCTCACAGATTTCCACGCTCGGCCTGCTCCCTCTCAATTGCCTCAAACAAACTCTTGAAGTTGCCGGCGCCAAAGCCATCAAACTCGTTCCGCTGGATAATCTCGATAAAGACCGTCGGCCGGTCCATCAACGGCTTAGTGAACAGCTGCAGGAGGTACCCCTGCTCGTCGTAGTCAATGAGGATATTCAACTTCTCCAGCACGTCAAACTCCTCCTTCAGCTCCCAGTTGCGCTTCTCCGTCTTGAGCCTGTGGCGCATGGTCTCGTAGTATGTCTCGGGCACGCTGATGAACTCGACGCCCCGGGCCCGCATGGCCGACACCGTGGTCACGATGTCCTTGGTCAGGAGCGCGATGTGTTGCACGCCGGGCCCGGAGTTGAAGATGACGTACTCCTCAATCTGGCTGCGCTTCTTGCCCGGGGCAGGCTCGTTGATGGGCATCTTGACCAGGTTGTTCTCCGACGCCATGACGATCGAGGACAGGGCCGAGAACTCGGTCGAGATCTGGCTGTCGTCGACGGACCAGAAGCGGTGGAAGGAGAGGCAGTGCTCGTAGAAGGCGCAGGCGGACACCATCTCGTTCCAGTCCTGGTTGCCGACGCAGTGGTCGATGCGGGCCAGCTCGACCTTCGGCATGGCCATGCTCACCGACGTCTTCTTGGGGGTGGCGGCGCGGAACCCCGGGAGGAAAGGGCCGGAGTAGTGCTCGCGAGAGATGAGGGTGTGCGTCGTGTCACCGTAGGTGCGGATGACGGCCGTCGTGACGTTGCCGAATTGCTTGTCGACCAAGCGTTTGGGCGGCTGGACGGCGTCTGCGCCTTCAGCGACGGCCTTGTAGTACACGCCCTCTACGTTGTCTACCTCAAAGGCTACGTCCTTGACGGCGTCGCCGTGGCGCTCCAGGTGCTCGTGCATCTCCCGCAGCAGCTGCCTCTCATCGTCGGAGATGGCCTCGTCGGCGGGGAGGTGCTTCTGCGACCGGAGCGGAGAAGTGAAGACGAAGCGGATCTGTCCGTTGCCGACCACATATGAGGCGAAGTACCGACTGCCGGTCTCGAGACCGCGGTATGCGAGCGTCTCGAACCCAAAGACTGTGCTGTAGTAGGTTGCTGCTTGCTTGGCGTTGCCAACCCACCAGGTTACGTGGTCGTAGCCGGTGAAGTTGCCACCAGTCTGTCCTACCGCATAATCATCGTGAGAATCAGACGAGGATGAATATGCTGCGGAGTTCCTTGGCGACTCTGTAATAGCTGAGGGTGACATGGACACAAAGATATGAAGAAGGGTGAACCGGAGACTAGAGCTAGCAAAGGTAGGTATGTAAACGGAAGACAAGTACAGTTCAAGTGATAACCAGTCCTGTGATACTTAGAAGACAATATGTTATGGATATGAAAGCGACATAGATACGAGCAAGCATCCGAAACGGCGATGGGAGAAGGTTAAGTACCTGTCAGAGAGAAGGAGGATAAGTCAGCTTCTCCACGGTCATCAAGATGAACTTTCCTTTCTGGTAGATCGACCCAGGGAACAACGACCCATAGAGGTCGGATCTACCTAGGTAGTCAGCATCATGTACAGTCCTGCCGAGCCGAGCAATGTTGCTCTCAGGCCTAGAGGCACACAGCATAAGTTGGTCTCGGAACACAAGAGGCGACCGATGGGAGCTGCCCAGTGCCTCTCATGGTCCGGATCCATTTCAATGCCTCTGGTAGGCAGAGTGAGCACGCGACCTGGATTCCGATTGGCAGCAGATATGCGGCGAGGGCAGTCTGAGCCGAATGCTCCGTCCGATACCATTGATCGACCTGGAGGGGATGATGGTTGTCGACGTCGAAAGGCTCCAAACCTTAAGCCGCCCGCAAGGCGGAACTTAGACCGTTGGACTCAATCCCTTGGCGAGCCGACAAAAGCCGACGCTGACCGTCAGCCGCGTCCTGCCACTGCGCGGAACTGCACTTGTGTTCCACACCACCCATTGGTCTTGTTGCTGACTTCCATGATTTCTGATAGACGACCAGAACGACGTACTCCAAATGCAGAGTAGCATGTGGTTGCCATTCGGGGATGAGAATGATGCAAAATCAATCCGAGTTGACTTTTGGTTCGCAGGTACCCCTTTGTCAGCCTAAACTGTCAACTGAAGAAGCCCCCCTTCCCCATGTTTCAAAAGCATGCTGTAACTGTAAAATCAACATTCAGCTGTTGACTTGCTATTCATTACTACTCCTCGCCCTCGTGCACATACATTCGGCTCGACAAATCCAATTTCACCATGGCATACCCGTCGCTGAGCACGCGCGACATCCACGTCCTCGAAAAGATTAAAGACCCGGAATCAGATCCGTCCGCAGGTGTATCTATAGACCGGAACTTGCCAGCCGACCCGCATGTTGAAGACCAGTCCATATATTTGCAAATCGTCCAGGAGGAAAAGGAGATAATCTTCTCAATGCAATCACTGGAGCTCCAGATCGCCGGTCTGCGGCCCTCGACGGGCTCGGACGTCGTTGAAGAGTACCGGGGATGTATCAAGAACTTGGATGACCTAATCGAGAGATATCCTGACTATGCGAGCGTGCGAAACAACCGAGCACAAGCTCTGCGGCGGCTGTTTGGCGACGCGATGCTGTTCGCTGATGGGAGTCCGCTGCCGCAAGCACTGATAAGAATGGCTGAGGATGCTGAGAGGGTCCAAGCAGCCCAGACCGTCCTATCAGATCTTGATCGATCCATCGCATTGTTGTCACCAGTCCACCCCAAGGCGAGCTTATCACCACAGGCAACAAAAACTCTGTCAATGGCACATACGCAGAGAGCCGCTATCTACCATATGACATCCAAGCTTCTCGCTTCTGGTCGTACGATAGCCATGGAACAATCGCGACGAGAGGCCAGCTGGACCAAGCTGGAGTTCGAGGAGGCTGCGTCAAGAGACTTCGCCCTGGGAGGGAGATACGGCAACGAAATCGCAAAGGGTCTTGCTGTGAGCACGAATCCGACAGCGAAGCTGTGTGGGCAGATTGTGAGAGAGGCGATGAAGAAGGAGTATGGGCCAGGTTTCGGTGCTTGTGCTGCAGAATGAGACATGGTGTATGATATTGTCGTGAGAAAGTCGCTGCCGAGGATTCGGCGTGCCGTGATGTCGAAATAGCGTTTGATAGCATCCAATTACGACTGGGTTTGCTTAGGCGAGAGACCGAAGCGTCTGACACCTTTGTTAGTAAATTATTGCATACCGGCAGCGCTGTACCTTCATTCAAAAGCGTTACACGTACCGTCGGCAGGCCTCAAGTATATCACTCGTGGTCTTTCCCTTCGCTTTCTCTTCCCGGTTGATCCTCATAGCTGCTGCACCTAGCCCTATGAAAACAGCAAAGATGGGGTCGCCAACCTTGGAGATGATATAAGTTGGCGGCGCCATTGTCAAGCTGTGCTAGACTGCTTGGAGTCTTCAATTGAGGAGCAGAGACACGACACTTGCTGAAGATACGCTGAAGGTCAACCGGTCTTTGCGAGTCCGGCTCAGAGTGAGTCCAGTGCAGCCGATGAGCTTCCGCTAGCTCCAAATCTGCGACCCACAGGCGTTCAAGTGCGGACTTCAGCACGTGACTGTATTAGTCACCGGTGTTTGGCTCCGCTTGGTAAATTCGACCGCACAATTTTGATTTTGGGGACCACATTTTCGAAAAGTGACTTTTCAGCCTGCGACCAAAGCGACCTTCAACCTCCGCAACTACTAACGCCCATCACAGCAGAGGTTCGCCAAAATGAAGTTCCTTAAGGTCGGCCGTGTTGCCATCATCACCCGTGGCCGGTATGCCGGTAAGAAGGTAAGCGATACACTCCGAATACACTCTTTGTGAAATCCTCACGAGGGCGAAGCATGGGAATGGAAACGCAGAGGCCAATCGCGAACTGCATCACCACGAGCTTGGAGCAGGACTCGTATGAAAAGCACTGGAGGTTACATGGCGGAGGAATGGATTCAGCACGAAACAAACAAGACTGACATCGTTCCCAATTACCAGGTCGTCATCATCCAGCCGATCGACTCCGGTAACAAGTCACACCCGTACGGCCACGCCCTGGTCGCCGGCATCGAGCGGTACCCCTCGAAGATCACCCGGAGGATGTCAAAGGCGAGGCAGGAGAAGCGCAGCAAGATCAAGCCCTTCATCAAGGTCGTCAACTACAACCATCTGATGCCCACCCGCTACACTCTCGAGCTCGAGGGCCTCAAGGGCTCCGTGACGCCCGACACCTTCAAGGAGGTCAGCCAGCGCGAGGACGCCAAGAAGACGGTTAAGAAGACGCTCGAGGAGCGCTACACGAGCGGCAAAAACCGGTGGTTCTTCACCCCTCTGCGTATGTCTCCCTCACGTTCTCGTGGATCCTTGGTAGAGGAGCAACACACAGCTCCTCCGTCAATACTTCTGGCGGTCTCGAGATTTTGTTCTGAACTCCAGCTAATACTATATCCTCAACAGGCTTTTGAAAGGTTACTCATCGGTTGGGCGGGGCGAACGGTTTTGGGATGTATACAGCATCACTCGGCATTAGACCAAACAAGATGGTTATAGCTGAATTCATGGCAATTGAATGACACCTGACACGCGTCTGATGTACCTCTGGCCTCTTCAACTCTCGATTTTCTCACGGCTGGCTCAAGGTTTCTAGGGCCGAAAAAAGGGCTGGCAGGGACGAGGAGTTTAATCGTTGCTACTGCATGGATGGGATCCTTCGAAGACCGAGGAATGGAATACTGATAAAAACAACTTTCGCCCGACTACCGCTGGGCTTTCCATATTCTCGTGACTTGCCCTGCACATTTCTAAACTCCAAACTGTTCGCGTGTGGCGGAATGAGTGCCACAGCCCACAATTGCCCTTCCAAGTGGTTTTCTCCCTATGCTGGATCGAGAGATGGTGAGAACCATAGAATGCGGTCTATCAACAAGATGATGGTACCAACATGGCCATGGTGACGTACCCCGAAGAGTATACGATTGAGGACAGAGCATGGATACGATGCTTCCTGCATTCTGCCATGCGTGGCGGCTTGACGACATGGCGATATGCGCCCAAGATTTGACTCTTCCACACTTATGATATGTCTCCTAAAAATAGCAGGAAATGCAAGCAAGATGAGGATCATGTCTAGGTACTCATTGAACAGCAGCTTCACCCTTCCAGACTTGCTGCTGGCAAACCATCAGTCAATGTGTGCCCCCATGATAGATTCACCCGGTATATCGTACGTCGGTACCTTCCCACGAAGATATGATCACACGACTGCACGAGCTTCCCACATACAATTGATTTGTCTAGGTTCGCTATTTGCGCCTCCTCTAAAGTACAATAAATCCGGAAATATGCCTTCGTGATGCACTCATGCGACCCCGAATCCAAAAAAAAAAAAAAAAAAAAAGTGTCGACGCCGGTTGACTTTCTGTCTATTAAAAGCAGTTTCCCTTGGGATCTGT
>JAMAJW010000043.1:0-131255 GCA_023628855.1 Coniochaeta sp. PK30-01 | reverse complement strand
TATTTGCGCCTCCTCTAAAGTACAATAAATCCGGAAATATGCCTTCGTGATGCACTCATGCGACCCCGAATCCAAAAAAAAAAAAAAAAAAAAAAAAGTGTCGACGCCGGTTGACTTTCTGTCTATTAAAAGCAGTTTCCCTTGGGATCTGTGTCCCCCTTCCAACAAGAACCGCGAACCAGCTCATGCAGACAGAGAGGTCGGAATACCCTTCGGACCAACGTTGACTCGCATGTGAGATGCTTTGCAACCAAATGGCCAAAGAAGATTATGATGGAAAGTATGTACTCGAAGTTCGTTCCGCCGTTTATGTCCCTGTTCCGTCATCGACAGCCCGTGTCGAGCCCCATCATTAAGTCATGTGAGGGTTGGGTACTCGACAAGGTATTGCCACCCTGTCCCTGGCAAACTAGTGCCCGGGCCACGACCATCCTGCCACTTAGACAGTCGTCATGCCCATTTTGGTGCCCATCTTCGTGGCAGCCTCATTGACCATGTCCGGAGCGTAGGAAGGTGCTAGACCGCCTAGCAGGAACAAGATCGTGAAGAGGACTAGCACGATGATGGAGATCTTTCGCAGGACAGGCTTGCTGTTGCCGAACTCGGCCCACTGGCGACCAGCCTCGCCGGCGTAGTTCTTCAGGGCCTCATAGCCGAGCTTGTAGTAGACCATGCCGCCCAGGGCAATGCTGTAGCCGAAGAACTGCAGAGCCGTGACCTCGGTGCCCCAAATAAGCATCGATGCTGCAACGAGCATGACGTCCTTGAGGACTCCGCAGAGGGTCAGTACAAGAGACGAAGTCTTGCCGATCTAAAAGGGATAGATATTAGTCTTGCTACGTCAACTCTGGTACTAGGCAGGCGGTAAGCTTACCAGGAACACGACCGAGACGTTAAGCAGGAACGCGCACAGGCCGTTCAAGAACAACGTGAACAGCCCGACCCGGTAGAAATCATCCACAGACACCTTGGGAATCTCCCAGACGAGGGCGACCGCAAAGTTCATGGCAGCGCATACTGGGGCGAAGTAGTACAGCGACACCAGAGGGTCCATCTTGAACTCGGCAGAGCTGAGGAGGCGCTGCACCATGGTGAGACGGAGGGCCTCGAAGACAATTCCCATGATCTGGAAGACGAATCCGATCATGACGAACTTGATTTCTCCGATCGAGGCAATGACGACACCGACCACGATGATAGAGACGTTGAGGAAGACCTTCAGGTTCGGTTGCGAGACACCCAGCGCCCAGCTGGAGAGGAGCACGGCGACAGGGGTGGTTGCCTTGAGCATCTGGATGAAGGCAACGCTCAGATAGAGGTAGGTGAGGTTTCCGCAAATCAAGCTCAAGCTGAAGAAGAAGCCGATGGGGACGATAGCCCTCAAGTACACGCGTCCCGTCATCTTGACCGTCTTTCGGCCGTCAAGAAGCGTGGTATACCGGGCAAGGATCTGGGTCATGATGGTCGCAAACGACAGATGGTAGGTTGTCAGGATGACGGGGTAGCCTGCCCCGAGTCTTAGCAAAGAATCCGTCGTACAAATATGGAGCGCGGGGGTTCTTACGGAAGTTGAGCGTATCGAGGATCCATTTGTTGAACAGGATAACGGACGAGCTCAAACTGATCCATACTCTGTTGGGGACTTGTCAGCAAATGCAAAGATCAAAGCTGCTGTCCGTCCAGCTCTCGATGTCAAGCGACTGATAGACCTGGTGATTCCCAACATACATGACATAGACGAAAGACGGAATGGCAGCCTTGGCTGGCTGCGTCTTCTCGGCTTCGGGGTTGACAATTGGCAGGATTGGGGCGCCGGCTTGCTCCCGGGGCGACTCGCCCGACGTCCTCGTCTTCTCTTCCACAGACATGACGGCTGACTTGGTATCGAGGTGGATATTAATTCTTTCAGGTGCTTTCGACTGAGGTGCTGTACCGAGACACTTCAATGATCGTGTAGTTGAACAAGACGAAGCGAAGGTAGTTAATTCTTATCGAGGGGATTAACGAGTGGATGGCCGAGCCTGCTGAGACCAATTCGAGGCGCTGAGCGCTTCTTTACAGCATACAATAGAACGGAGATGATGTTACCGACTCTCGACGACACAGAGGGATGCTCCAGAAATTGCAGAAGGCAGATTGCTGTCACAAGTCGGAGGACGTTGGGGATGGAAAGGTGCAAGTAGGAGGGAATAGGAGAAACCAAGAGGCGAGATTGGGTTACACTTTTGCTCCGTACGAATAGTGGTGCAGTGATAAGACTGCGGGCACTGGCGAAAATAATTGATAGCGTTCTACTGCAAAGTAGTAGCCTTAAAATTGAGAACGTCCGCCCAATGCGGAACCTGTTCCTTGTTTGCGGGCGGAACCTCACATCCACAGCCACAATGAAAAAGATCGGAATGGACTTTGACTGGCCCACAACCGATGCCGGTGTTAGTGAGACAAGGATTGACTCGTCATGAATACATGTCGGAGAAGATTTTGGAGGCGCCAGAACGCTGCTTGTCCCACAAGAACCGGCGTACAGATACAAATTACGCAATATGCGCTAACAACAGTAGTTCCTTGTCAAGGGTGCGTTCTTGGTAGATCAAATTTCACACGTCGAATCAAGACGCACCGCGCAACCACATGCAGATGAGTTCACTTGTTGATGTCTGCGCCAGGCTTTTCTTCAGAGGCTTCTTACAGGCATTAGGTAGGGTCTTAATCTTGTGTACTAAGATATCACTTAGGTACGGCAGTAAGTGGTAGGTGTGAAGTGATGGCGAAGAAGTCGACTCAGACTTGGTTGACAATACCTAAGGTAATCCTAAGGGAGAATTCCTAGATTCGTGGGTGTTAGTGGATGTACACGTAACACTGAGGACCGCATCGAGGTCTTTTCAGACCCCGGTCCCGGCAGTAGTACACGTGTAGTCTACCCGGCCCAGCCCAGCTCGGTAGCTGCACGGTTGCCAAGAATTGAAGATGCTCTGCAGATTTGGCGTAGCGTCTGGGGCACATTCTTTGTTTGCGCTTTCGGTGACACAGCACGTATGACGTACTGCAGTACTTCAACATATTCAACCGCCCACAGAGTTGAGCTAGCTATACGCAGCTATTAGGTAGGTAGTGTAACTGCTTCCGGCAGACTACTTCCCGGTGAGGCTCCGGAGATACTGTGCGACGCGGCTGTTGCAGATTTCAGATGCAAACGCGGGCAAGCGCACCCCTATGGTTGCCTCACGGGATAGTGGGCAGATCATCCTACCACCCGCATGTTCTCGAGATGATTGATACCTTAGGGACAGTCGAGTCGCTGTCTCGGCTCCCTTGGAGGCACTCGGTAAACGATGGGCACGAAAACGGGATACCCTCGTACTTTGTAACATATGAGGGAACAATATGATACACGACGTTGGGCAAAAGCCGATTGTCAACCCTCCGTGGCCTGCTTTTGCCAGCAAAATGTCGCAGCCTTTTGGACTGGGCTGATGGCTCTTCTATTGCGGTGTAACTGTGCGAAAGAAAGCCTGGAGAGATAGGCTTGATAGGCTCAATGTCAACCAGGTTCTCATCGCACAGGAAGACGCCAGGGTTGAATGCTTCTGCTTGCTGAGAGCCTGACGGCCTGAGAGTCATTTCACCGAAAATCGGACGCAGATCGCCTGGATGCTTTAGTGGAGTCTATCGTTTCGAATCAGTGTCCCCGAATGTTGATCGTTACTTACCACAGTATGGTGGAACAAGTCGAGGACCCGTAGGTCCCAGTGGAAGCTTTTTATGTCTCTGATAAAGAGCTTCCACTTTTACAGTACCGTGGGGGACTAACGGTAAATCAGTCACAACGTCTTTGCTACGGTGCGCTTACCACTACGCCCTAGACCGACCAAGGACTAGGTTGAGATTTCCGTCGCTTGTAGTCGCGATTTAGCGATGTGGTCCTACGCTTCTGCTGCGAAGGATGATGAGATGCCCTGGATGCACGGCTGAGTCGAGGTAGAGGAGCGTTCGGTCTTTTCAGCTGGCGGCTACTGACCAGGCTGTAACATACATGATACAGATGGGTGGTGATTGGCTATTTCGAGTCGGCCGCGGCGAAAAGCAAGATCTCCAGTGATTGCAGTGGAAGGGGAGACGCAGAAATGGCCAAAACTTGTACAACGGAGCACTGGGTTTGCCGTCAAGTTACCAGCCGGCTCCAAATGCCGCTTCCACCTCGAGGTCGCTTCAGATATGCAGATTGTCCCACTCTCCATCTCAGAAAACAGGAGAAAGGGAGAAGTTGTTGGCGCAAGCATCTCTCAATGGCAAAGGGTGATGATATTCACGTGAAATTGGTACGGCCAGTTGTTCAACTCGAAACAGTCTGACAACTTTCATTTGTTCACTGGTGGGCCCTGGATCTGCACGGACCAAGGGGCTAATCTCAATCTTGTCAGAACTCAAGAGAAAAAAGTGGCGGTTGTTGCAGACCCCCCTGTCTAATAATTTTAGCCCCTCCATTTCAACCCATGTCCCCTTTTTCCTGGTCCAAGGTCGAAAGGTTGTGATTAATTGCAACATGGGATATAGATTCTCACCACGGTAACCACAAAGCAACTTTGATAAGGAGAACTCGTCTCTCCTGTCTTTGCCTTTCTCTACAACATAGACGATAGATTTTTGTCGACAGACTGCCGCCTTCACTTCAATTGAGTCGTAAAGCACTCGCTCCGCAACCCAGCCTACCCGAGACATATCTAGACCGCCCCAACCTACTCCCCCACGATGGCCGATATGTAAGTTTATTTCTCAAGTGCCGCCCTGTGGTTCGCACCTGGTTTGCATAGGTATTGTATCCCGGTACAGCTGGCTAATGTATTATCTCAGTAATGTTGATGTTCTCGTCATTGGCGCTGGCCCGACCGGCCTGGGTGCTGCCAAGCGACTCAACCACATTGTATGCCCTACGCGAGCCTGCTGCGACCAACACCTCTGGCACGACTCAGCTAACATCGCGGACTAGAACGGCCCATCTTGGTTGATCGTTGATTCGAACGAGAAGGCCGGTGGCCTTGCTTCTACAGATGTCACTCCCGAGGGCTTCGTACGTCTCCTGCGACTTTCCACACGCTTCCACCTGAACAGGATTCTCGCTGACTGCTGGACATGCAACAGCTCTACGATGTCGGTGGCCACGTTATTTTCTCCCACTACAAGTACTTCGACGACTGCATCGACGAGGCTCTCCCCAAAGAGGATGACTGGTTCACCCACCAGCGTATCTCCTACGTGCGCTACAAGGGTCTTTGGGTACCATACCCTTTCCAGAACAACATCTCCATGCTGCCAAAGGACGACCAGGTGAAGTGCGTTGAGGGTCTGATCGACTCTGCTCTCGAGTGCCGTGTTGCCAACACCAAGCCCAAGAACTTTGACGAGTGGATCCTGCGCATGACCGGCAAGGGTGTCGCCGATATCTTCATGAGACCCTACAACTACAAGGTCTGGGCTGTGCCCACGACAAAGGTGAGACAGTTTCTGCAGCTACTACTCTGTACACAGCCGATTGACATTATGGACAGATGCAAGCCGAGTGGCTGGGCGAGCGTGTTGCTGCCCCTGATGTGAAAACCGTCGTGAAGAACGTCATCCTTGGCAAGGTTGCTGGCAACTGGGGCCCCAACGCCACTTTCCGTTTCCCGGCTCGGGATGGCACCGGTGGTATCTGGATTGCGGTCTCCGACACGCTGCCAGGGGACAAGAAGCGCTATGGCAAGCAGGGCGAGGTCACCAAGATAGACGCTGAGAAGAAGGTGGCCACCTTTGCTGATGGAACCACTATCGGCTATGGCACTCTGGTCAATACCATGGCGGTTGACCAGCTGGCTGAGAAGATGGGCAACGATGAGCTGGTCCAGCTGTCTAAGGGACTGTTCTACTCCTCAACCCACGTCATTGGCGTGGGCATCCGTGGCGAGCGCCCTGATCGTATCGGTGATAAATGCTGGGTAAGAACCCGACGTACCTGACAAGGACCGTAATGCTGGCTGCTAACACGTTTTAGCTTTACTTCCCCGAGGATAATTGCCCCTTTTACCGGGCCACAATCTTCTCCAACTACTCACCATACAACCAGCCGCAAGCAGACGCCAAGCTCCCGACCTTGTACAAGGCTGACGGCAGCAAGGCCGACTCCAGCGAGGCAAAGGAGGGTCCTTACTGGTCGATCATGCTAGAGGTCTCCCAATCGACCATGAAACCTGTCGACGAGGAGAATCTTCTCAAGGACTGCATCCAAGGTCTGATCAACACAGATATGATCAAGCCCGAGGATGAGATTGTTTCGACCTATCACCGCAAATTCGACCACGGTTACCCAACACCTTCATTGGAGAGAGAGGGTGTCCTCAAGCAGCTGTTGCCGAAGCTTCAGGATATGGGCATCTACTCACGTGGCCGGTTCGGTAGCTGGCGGTATGAGGTATGTATATCTGTCGACGTCGATCCTGTGATGTTCTGCGCTTACAATTGTTTCCAGGTTGGTAACCAGGATCACTCCTTCATGCTCGGAGTTGAGGCGGTCGACAACATTGTCAACGGCGCTGTTGAGCTGACACTCAACTACCCGGACTTTGTGAACTCGCGCCAGAACACAGAGCGGCGTCTGGCTCAGACCTTCTCCTTTGGATCCAATGCGCCCAGCAAGCCTGCCGCCGCCACCAACGGCATAACCGAGACCAAGGAGCTCCCGACAAGGGAACGCGCCGGGTCCAAGGTGTCTTCGAGTGGTGCTCACTCTCGCAAATCGTCGAAGCAGATCAAATAAGGCGACACACGGTCGGTTGTGTTTTACAATAGATGAAGGCTATCTGTTTTATAACATGGCCGCTGGAAAGTCTGGGAATATTGAAGGAGAAATCTCGATGTTGGTCTGATTCGCAGCAAACGCCTCCATTAGCGAGGCCGATGGGAGGTTTCGACTGTTCTTGGTGCGATCTGGTTTTCGTAAGCGAAAGGCGAATTGGTACCACCATATCTGGCACACTGGGTGATTATGATTCAAGAAGGGCAAGCCAATTAATTTAGCGACTAGAGTTTAAAGTGCCTTGGGCTGGATAGAGGATAGATTCATAAAACCGTTGCTTACCTTGCTAGGGCATGCTAGCCTCACCTTATTATCAGCTTAATCGTTGCGACCTTTCGATAGTCATCCCATATTCAGGTGTTTCTAGCTTGCTTCTACCCGACCTGGCGCCTCCTGTACCGGACAGGGAATTTATATTCGCCGATGATGACGTAGTGCGAGGGCTGAAGAACCAGGGGATTACGGGAGGCGCCGGTGCATCCTTGTCGGCCACCACAAGAGGTACGTATCGTCACTGTACCACAGAGTGCCTGGCATGGCACATGCAGACAGTTGCAGAAAAAAAAGCCTTTTTGGTGCGCCGTCAAGCTGAAGGACGCTTCTAGGGTTCTACCTGCACCACCCACAGCACCTTTTGCGTAGGACAGGCGTAGAACAAAGCCAATGCTGCCAAATATGTCCAAATGCAAAGCCGGTTGGACAATGACGCAGCGTCGAAACAGGGCAAAAAGGCCCGGATTATTTCCCGGAGTGGGCTTAATCGACCTTGTCAACACTCCGTTCAAGGGGCTGATCATAGGCGTTTCTTATTAGCCGACCAAACAAAAAACCTGAACAGAAAAGACGTGTATTTTTGATCTACCAGGGAAAAATGTATATAGCGTATAGCGCGTTGTATAGACCCAGGTATGTTCGTTGCTTTGCCGAGGGGAAATGCGGTTTCTCAACTTCGCCATCTGCAGACGGTCCCTTTGCCATCCAACGCTACCTTATTCCTACGTATGTGCTCGAAGTAAGGTACAGTACCTTCCCTACCTCTGCCAAAGGTAGCCCAGTCCAGAGACACGGGAGATAATGAGATTGTCTGGTCTGGATATTCGAACGATAACAAATATTATTGCGCTAAAAAGTAAGGTGGCTTTGCTGAGACGCGGAATGAGCAAGCCTGTCCCTCTCCTAGGACGATGGCCGAAGAGACATGATTAAATTCGATAGAGACGCAGAGAATGAATAATTCATGTCTCTCATCAAGGGTACAGTGTGATGATCTCCAACGGAGATTTGCCTAGGTAGCCCTGCGTCAGAAGCAGTGGCGAGGAGCAGTGGAAAAGGGAATACACTAGACGGGACGATGGCACAACGGAAGTACTTATTTGCCATATGTCAAAAGGTGGGAACACCGAACTACTGAACAGCGGTCCGGGGTGGAGGTTAAGGTCCCATATTTCGCTCTTGTTCTCCACCCAAGTTCTACCAGGCTTGGGCCTTGCCATTCCGATCTATTCGTACAAACTCCATCTCTCCTCAACATCGACAATCGGGGGGCAACCCAACCGAAGAAAGCGACACCATTTGACAGAAAAGTTTAATGCTGCCGCCATCAAAACATGCCTCTCGCCGTCGACGGCACCAACTGTGACACGTCCCTCGAGTGAACCCGTGAGCCCGTCCAAATTAGGGAGTGTCCTATGACCTCATCCGGCCGCCATGGATGGGCCTGCAATACCCCCCGACGACCAGCTCGACCGGCTCGACCAGCTCGACCATCCACCCTCGCGCATCTTTGAGCGCCTGCGCCAGCTTGCTGGATACACATGGGACGAGACTCGAAGTCCTTTTCACACGAGCTACGACAACTGGTGAGATAGCCCTCAACTATTCCTGGATTCTGAACCGTTCTGCATTGTGTCTTCTCTCGCGCCGTCCCCTTACCTCTAGAACAAGTAGAGCCAGCTGGGTGTGTCGCGTCTTTATGTTCTCGCTTGCTAACCCCGTATTCTTTTCTATCTCGACAAGGCATGTCTTTGGCACGCGATTCGTCTCCTTGTACTCCACCACAGCCGCGACTACACCGGCACCGCAGCCGCACATATCGGCGAGTCCCTCGGCCCTAGCTAAACTCAGCTCCCGCAAAGTCCCTCCTGGAGATTTCCCCGGCTTGCCGCTGTCAACTCCTCACAGTGAGACGGGATCAGAAAATTCGGTGGCATCTCCTCTAGGTGGCCCTGCCCTGTCTTCCGACGCCCCTTTCGTGGAAGAACCTATTGTCGCCAAAATCTCGTACCATGTGCTCCGAGAAGAGCGTGGGTTTCACATCGCCAAAGGGCTCGCCTCATCCACCGACCCCGAGGGAAACCACATCGCTAAGCCTATCGAGTTCGTCCGTCTCCCTCCCCTGCCCGGGGATCGTGGGCCTATAGTGGTGGCCATACACCAGTTCCCCGGCGAAAATCATATGTTCAGACTGATAGATCTGGGCCCAGCCTTCTACTGGGCCCGGAAGGTCGAGGACAGATGGGAGGCAGTCAGGAAAGACACCTTTAGGCTTGACCCGCCCATCAGCCTGCAACATTTTCTAGATTTTGCCATAGGCTCGAGCCAGTGTCTGGAGATGATCCATCATGGGCAGGGTGTCGTGCATGGGGAGATACGCGGGGATGCCTTCCACTACAACCTTGACACGAACAAGGTCAAGCTCACCTCCTTCGGATCAGGCTTGAGGTCCTTCGAACACGGCTTGACTAGTACAGGGTGGTCAACCCTCTCCAAACAACTAGGCGCGAAAAATAGACTGTTATACATTAGCCCCGAACAGACAGGCCGTATGCCCGCCGAGCCCGACTCCCGAACCGACATATACTCCCTTGGAGTCCTCTTCTGGACGCTTCTCACCCAGCGACCGGTGTTCGACGGCGACTCGCCCCTTGACATTGTTCAGGGGGTTCTTGGCCGCCGTATACCTAACGTCACAGCCTACCGGATGGATGTCCCAGAGGTCGTTGGTCGGATAATTCAGAAATGCACCTCGAAGAATGTGAATGATCGGTACCATTCTGCGAGTGGGTTGCGCTATGACTTGGTCCAGGTTCAACAGTACTTGGCCGCTGGTGATCACGCGGCGCTGAAGGACTGGCAGATAGCTTCGAGAGATGTCTCATCATTCTTCATCCTACCCACAAGGATGATCGGCCGCGACAAGGAGAGAGCTGAGCTACTCAAGGTGATTGACAAGGTTGCGAGGAGCCACTCGATGCACCAGAGAGGGAATGGTAAGGCATTTTCGGACAGCTCGACCATGTCCAATGAAATTCGCGAGAATGGCGAGGTTTCGAGCGACGGTACCAGCTCAAGCGACGGTAGAAGTCGAAGCAGCTCTTCCCTTCCCCACACGACAATCGACCTTCGTTCCCGGGCCTACTTCGCTTCTATCGCCATGTCTACCGAATCCGCCGCAGAGACCAGCTCCTCTGGGAACTCTACCAATCCCATGACAGGCACGTTGCGTCTCTCACGAAACTTGGGTAGAAACCCGTCGATATCTTTCGATAGTAGGAGCGATTCAGCAGAAACTCCGCGATACAGTTCGGGAATGGATTCCTCTGCAAGCCTGTCAAGACAGCTGGGCTCGGCGAAACTTCGGAGGCGAGGTAACTGCGAGGTGGTCGTCATCGAAGGAGCCGGAGGGCTAGGGAAGAGCTGTCTTGTGCAGTCCGTGCTTGCCGACGCCCGGCGAAGGGGCTATTGCGCTACCGCCAAATTCGACACAGCCCGGAGGCAGGCCTTCGGACCCCTACTTAAACTACTCTCATCACTATTCCGCCAGGTGTGGGGGGAAAGAAACACCGACACACCGTTCCACCAGACACTCAAGCAATATGTTCGCCCGGCATGGCCGATGCTTCATCAGGTTCTTAGTCTCCCTGAGTTCCTTCTCGGTTCCGCGGACGTTCCTCTAGTCCGTAGCCCCTCGAGCCCGCAGAGCTCTGCACAGAGCAAGACTATTTCGAGCCTGAAAAGGAAGGCTGCCTCCCAGGGAACTTCGCAAGATACCTCTTCAGGTACCTCTTCCTCACTACTGCATCACCGGACATCTGCCAGCTCCCATGATTTTCTCAGTGGTGGCAGCTCTACTAGGAGCATCAGACTGATGAACACTTTCCTCGACGTTCTGAGCTTGTTTACCCACCACAAGTTCATCTGCTTTTGCCTGGACGACCTCCACTTCGCTGATGACGAATCATTGGAACTGATTTCACAAATCGTTGCCGCGAGGTTGAAGATGGTCATCATCATCACATACAGGCCCGAGGAATTTCCTGCCGAGAAGCTCAAGCGCGTACTCAATCCTGCCGAGTCTGGGGACAAACCCAGGTTCGGTGGTCCTACGGTGACGAAGATCGCATTGACTCCGTTGAATGAGGAGGACATAGTTGATTACGTGGCCACCACCCTCTGCAGACCAAAAGAGGATATCCTGCCTCTGGCTTTGGTTATTCAATCCAAGACTGCTGGAAACCCCTTTTACATGAGGGAGATGCTGAGTGCCTGCTATCGGAAGAAGTGCATATGGTATGACTACAAGGATAGCCACTGGCGATACGACCTGGAAAGGCTGTTCGACCAGTTTCGTGGGGAACAGCACTACGATGTGCTAGACACGGCCTTCATCACCCGTCGCTTAAAGGAGTTGCCTCCAGCATCGAGATCCATCCTCGCATGGGCTGCTCTCCTTGGTCAGACATTCTCCTTTGCCATGGTCTGCAAGCTCATGAGTGGCGAGTTCCACTATGCAGATGACCTCTGTCCAGAACCGAACGGCGACCATGCCCGAAAGCTCTACTCTCAGCAGGACGCCGTGGAGGGCCTACACGCCGCCATAACGGCATATATCATCGTACCCAGTGAAACGGATGACCGGTTCCGCTTTGCTCATGATCGTTACGTTCAAGCGGCGGCGGCGCTCAGGGAGTGTAACCCGCGGATGATGCACTTCGTCATTGCGCAGACTTTGCTGAAATACTACTCCTCCGATAAGAAGTGGAGGGACAACACAGCATCCCACATCTGCGAGGCTGTGGACATAATCAAGAAGAGGGTTTCACACCGAGAGCCGTTTCGGAAGCTGCTATGCGATTGTGCGCGGGTAGCCACTGAAAACGGTGCCCGACCTACAGCCGCTAAATATTATAGCAATGCCGTCGCCTTATTACAGTCGAATCCTTGGGACGATAGTGTGGAAGACGTGTCGTATGCAGAGTCACTTGACTTATACCTGCGGGCTGCGGAGTGCTATCTCTATATGGGTCGCCTCAGCGCCGCAAGTGACGTGTTGCAGACGGTATTCTCAAGTGCCCGGACAGCAGCTGATAAGGCAGCTGCGTGGGTGTTGGAGTCAAGGATACATGCGCAAGGGGGAAATTCCGTCCTTGCCTTGGAGTCCCTCAAGAAGTGCCTGAGAGCTCTGGATGTCAGTTACGACGAGGACCCGACGTTCGAAAAGTGCGACGACGAATTCGAGCACCTTGCTGTCAAGATGCAGGCTATGGATCGCAATGACATCCTAAGTCCTCCGGGATCAGACGACAATGGACTGTCTAACCTGGGTTCAGTGTTGACGGAGACGATCAGTGCCGCTTGGTGGAGTGATCGCCTCGAATTCTACCACTTGTCGCTTGTCATGATTGACCTCCACTTGTCACGCGGAGCCTTCGCCCAGTCCGGAATGGCATTCCTGCATATCTCCATGATCGCGCTGGCTCGGTTCAACATGATACAGTTCACGGTGGATGCTGCGTCAATGGCTCTCGAGCTCATCGACAAGTACCGTGATCCCTATTGTTTGGCGAGAGGATATGTGATATATACTAACTGGGTCGGCCACGTCCAACACCCGATCAGCGCTAATCTCAACTTACTCGAAGACGTTGTCGAATATGCATCTGCAGCTGGAGATCGGATAACGGCAATTCTAAGCTTCGGTCTTTCCGCCCAGCTCAGATTCTTCGCCAGCGAAAATTTGGGAGACTTGGAAATGTTTTGTCTTTACGGATGCGAAGAGATACCTGACTGGTACAAAGACACGCGGGGAGGGACCATCCTCATTGCTGTCAGGCAAACATGTCGTGCCCTACAAGGCAAAACTCGAGCCTCAAATGCTGAGGATGTCTTCAGCGACGATCAGCACAGCGCCTTGCCTTACAAGAGCTGGCTGCAGCGTACTGACAACGGTGGGCGGTCAATTCTGCTTTACGAGACTATGGAAATTGTGCCACTTTTCCTCTACGGACACTACGAGCATGCGATCGAAGTTGGACAAAGATGCTACGAGAACTCCGATCTGATATGGTCTGCCAGGAACACAAGGTTCGCTATGTTGTTTTATGGTCTCTCGCTGGCCGGTACGATCCTGCGCCAACAGCAAGATCCCCGACCGGATGCATACGACCTACAAGCCCAGGTTGATCGAACCGTGGAGCAAGTCACTGAACTGAACGCCAAGATCAAAGCCTGGCAAGCCTATTCAGACGTCAACTACCTAGCGTGGTCAAAACTCCTCGATGCCCAAGTCGCGGAGATGAATGGGAACTCGGGGCTGGCAATCCAGAACTACGAGGAAGCTCTTGACCATGCGGCGGAACACAACTTCGTCTTTGAGGAGGCTCTGGGGAACTATCTAATGGCCAACATCTACATCCGCCACCATGCGAGGCGATCGGCAAACTCAGCTCTCAGAGAGGCCATCGGTCTGTTTCGGCAGTTGGGCGCTACGGGCATCGCAGACCGAGTAGAATCAGAGCACAGCCTGCTGCTTCACGGACCGGCGAGGAACATGCAATCAAACGACGTGGGTGTACAGACGGATTTCGCTGCGGATACCCCTTCTATGGGGTTCAGGGACGATACTGGCAATGATGGTGAGGAGTCTCCGCATGCACAGGCAGGCAATGCAGACCTCAAAGGAGACCGTATCGGTGCCTGGAGAGGCTCAATGCAACCTGAGGTTGGTGTGGGTCTTCCCGCGCTCGATATGATCGATCTCCACGCCATCCTCGTCTCTTCACAGGTCATCTCATCAGTGCTTAGGGTGGACGAGCTGTTGAAGACCATGTGTGACGTTATCCTGCAAACATGCGGCGGCTCGGCCACGCTCGCGGCCATTATCGTACAAGATGACGGCTCGTCGGATTGGTGCGTGGCTGCCAGTGGGGATCCAGAGGGGGGAGCCGAGGCCCATATACCAGGGATCCCTTTGAGCGGAACACCTCTCGTGGCAGAGAATGTCATCTTATACTGTACTCGGTTCCGCGAAGTCGTCTTCCTTCGGGACCTCGTCAGTGACGAGCGATTTGGAAACGTGAGCGAACAGTGGCTTCAGAGGAACCCGCAGAGCAAAGCTGTTATCGCGATCCCGATCTGCCATGGGTCAGCACCACTCCTCGGGGTACTGTACTTGGAAGGCGTGCCGGGGTCGTTCACGGATAGGAATGTCACCGTTCTGCAATTGCTGGTCAACCAGATCGGCATCAGCTACTCGAATGCGCTGGCGATGAAAGCTGTTGAGAAGGTCTCGGCCGAAAATGTCTCTATGGTTGCTCTGCAAAAGCGTGCTCTTGCCAAAGCCATCGAGGCGGAAACAAAGGCTAAGGACGCAGAAGCCGAGGCCAAGCGCAACGTAAAGTTGGCCGAGGAGGCCGCGAAGGCCAAATCCATATTCCTTGCCAACGTTTCCCACGAGCTTCGCACGCCACTGAACGGCGTCATCGGCAACTCGGAACTTCTTCGCGATAGCAATCTCAACAAGGAACAACAAGAGATGGCCGACTCGATTAGAGTATCAGCAGATTTACTCCTCACCGTTATCAACGACATTCTAGACTTCTCGAGGATGGAGGCAGACAAGATGAAGCTGTATATCATTGCCTTCAATCCGGAAGAAATGGTTCGTGAAGTTGTCCGCGCTGTCTCATATAGCAACCGGGAAAAGACATCGAAGAAGAATGTCCAGATCATCAGAGACATCAACCTGCCCCCGATGCTGATATATGGCGATCCGATCCGACTTCACCAGGTTCTCGGCAACCTCATTGGGAACAGCTTGAAATTCACAGAATACGGTTCCATCACCATCGGCGCTCGTATGGACGCGGAGACGGAGTACCAAGCAACACTGACATTCTGGGTTAAGGATACAGGCATTGGAATATCACAACAGCAGATGCAGAAATTGTTTCAGCCCTTCAGCCAGGCGGATGCGAGTACGGCGAGGAAATATGGTGGAAGTGGCCTCGGCCTGAGCATTTGCAAGTCACTGATCGAGACGATGATGAAAGGCAAGATCCAGCTGGAGAGTGAAGAGCAACAGGGAACCACAGCCTGGTTCACAGTCACTTTCGACAAGGCTCCTAGCGAGGTTGTGGCCGGAGATGCTCAAACGGCATCACCGCCGCCGCTACCGGAAGCCACGTTGCGATCATTATCCATCGATGAGACTTCCGATTATATGCCTTATGCCGACCTTGCGCGGATACCCAAGGAGCAGCTGCGGATTTGTATTGCCGAAGACAATGCCATCAATGCAAAGATCGCTATTCAGTACATGCAAAAGCTGGGATACACCAAAGTGGATTCTTACGAGAATGGCATGAAGGCTGTTGAAGGTCTGCGGAGGAAGGCCATGGAAGGCACTCCGTACCATGTAATTCTCATGGACGTGCAGATGCCCGTGCTGGACGGGTACGAGGCAACGAAGCTCCTCCGAAACGACCCCATAGAAGCAGTCCGGAAGATCCTGGTCATCGCAATGACAGCGTCGGCCATCCAGGGAGACCGTGAGAAGTGTCTCGCCGCGGGTATGAACGACTATCTCGCCAAGCCAGTCCGGTCAGACGTTTTGAAGAAGAAACTGGAGACCTATCTCGGCGCCCAGGTAGGTTTCAGCAACCAAGACAAGCCATTACCGGTCACAGTGGTGTTAAACAACTCCCAGCATTCTCTAGAACGAAGTCTGAGCATACCGCGACTGCCGTCAGACAGCGCCGCCCGGCACACTCCCCGCCCCCCTGGTGCTGAGGACGTCAATGGAATCGGATCGCCTACGCCTACGCAGGAATCGACTCTGAAGGATCTGGCTCTTCGCCCGGCGGCGCCCCCACCTGCTGAGGATCGGACGTCTGCCGATACTACCCAATCCGAACCGCTGGAGACTCTCCCGAACGGCAACGACGCGGCAGCGGCCAAGCGCCAGTCGAGGATATCGACCAAGAACGGGCGAGATAGTGATACAAGCGTAAAGTGATACAAGCGTAAAGGAGAATTGAAGTACTGATGCGAGACCGGATGGACGAATCATCGGAGGAGGCATCGCTTGCCGGGTTGTCACCGCGTCCCTGACAGAGGGTTCAGAGGACACGACGCCGGCAAGACTGAGGGCGGGTGCATGACAAAGTCGCATGCAAGATACGGCGTTGGTGTTTTACAGGACCAGGACGTCTCACGGCCGGGATGTCAGTTTGTTGTAACGAAGATACATGTACACGAGTTTGGGCAGAGACGGGACATCTTGGTCATAAGGGGAGGGAGCCCTCTCCCCTGAGTCACTGTGCGGCGGCCAACAGGAGTGTGGACGAGGGATCGCGAGTTCGCGAGCGGAAGGGAAAGAGTTTACCATATGCAATGAAGGTTTATTAGATACCCCAATTTGTTCGAGTCCTGAGATCCACAGCAGCTGTTTCTGCGTGTCGATCGGGGAATAACCTGTTATGGAAGATGCTTTTAGATGCTTTTCACATGTCGGTTCATCTTTCCTTTTTGCTTTTGGGCGAACCGGTGCATGGCCGGACATAGGGCAGTCGAAACGGTCTATACGTATTCGGCATGTATAGTTCACTGCATCGAGCATAGCGTGGATCGATGCCGGGCAGCGCCGCGGCCAAGCGGTAGACGGCGGAATGGAATGGCACAAAGTTACAAAACCCATCCTGCGACAGCTTTGTCTTGCTTCGATTCCTCCTTCCCTGACGTCCACCCGCCCCCTAGCCACATGGGGCGCCTCGCTTGTCTTAGCTATAGCGAGCAGTGATCAGCATCGCTTGAACGTGGCAGATGCAGCTAGCTCCATCGTGTAGATTCTAGCGTTCTTGGCGGCAGCACTTCCCACGTTTCTTACCGCGACCGATGAGCGTGCGGCTAATAACTCCATGGTCCTGTCTCTCCTTGCCCGAAGGGAGGGTTCGCGCGCCTGTCGCATTTATCACATGTGTGCAGTATGCTGCCAGGTGTGTGAGAGAGGGGGCGGCGGAGGTGTGTGTCGCTTAGGTATGTGCATCATCACATCCAAGTCCCTGTCGGCGCGGAAGCCAGGTTGCGTCACTGCCCGCCGATGAGTGGTGGACGCAGCTCGGAGATTGAAGGTTAGGCAGCTCTTGACCGGTCGGGCGCTCGCTTTTGGACGAGCCTGTGGTGAGGTATCCATTCCTGGCCTTTTGACGTATGTGGGGCTAGTAAGCTGTCGTTGAGTGTTTAACGTTTCATGCCCTGCACTACGAAGTATTGCTTGTTGAAAAGGGGGGCGTGAGCCGAGTACGTATGCAGTCATTCAAGCTTAACATGTGGTCTGCGCGCCTGACGAGCAGAGCGGGAACGATGGCCCCAAGGGGCGAGAGACAACAATGAGGTGGAGTTGATGATGCCGAGCTGTCCGTAGTCTTTCGCGGTCCGTAGAGAGGACTGGAATGGGGTTTTCTTCCGTGGCGGGGCGGCCTGGTCGGCGGCGCTGGCGTCAAGACGAGGACTACACGAAACTAACGTTGTAATATAACAAAGTAGTGAGATTTCCGCGTTTTGCCCAGAGTCGGTTTGCTTGAATTGTGAGACTTGTTGACACTCGCGAAAAAGCTTGGTTCTTGGTGTGGGCTGTTGGAAGCCCGGCTTATGCACGTTAGTCCCCCTTCCAATCTCAAATCTCGATACCGATGCAGCTAGCTTTGTAATCGCGCCCTGCGGAAAGGGAGCAGGCAAGGAACACGCGCCGGCCACGCTATGCGAACGACGATCTCCCTCCGGGGGTAAAGACTGTTGAACACGGCGCCAAGCTCCCGTCTTTGGAGCAGGTTGCATCCGCTTGTCTCCATGTCGCCTAGCTGGACACTCGGGCCTTGCGTGACGTCGGAGCTTGGCTGACTACGCCTGTGGCTACGTATTGTTGTGGTAAACAGCTGGCCTCTTCCCTCTGTGATGCCAAACTGGGCTCCGGGCCGTGGCCGGCGTAGAGTAGCACGGCCCATGACATTGTTGGCATGTAGGGGGAAGCTTGAGGTTGTAAGAGACCTCCCCGCCCAGCTGAGACTCGACAATGACTGTATTATGTTCTGTAACGAGCTTGTGAAGGTCGTACAACACCTGTCTCCGGTGCTACATCAGTTGTGATATTCCGATGTCTCGAGTATTCGCCGCGATTGATGTTCTCGGGCTCCGCATATTGCAGTCTAGAGCTGGGGAATGTAACGGTTGCCTAGCATTAGTTGGATTCTAGGGTGATAGAAGCCTGTTCCCTTCAGGTTTATGTCGGGACCCGTTTTACCAACGTCATATGCACCTCTCGGCTCAGTCCAACAAGTTATTCGCTTCCTTTCGCGGATCCGTTGACTTCGGAAGACCGTCTCGGTGGTGCTCCGCGGTCGTTACATGACTCCGAGCTCTCAGCTTCTGCTAACTCGGATGACACAGAAGTCAATGTTGGGAGCAAACAGTTGTCGTTGATCCTTGTTGCGGCTGACAATTCTGAAATCGGTTAAGCGGTGGCGCCTGTAGGGATTTCAGATGAAGGACCGTCACCTCACTCTGGCGTGACGCTAGTCGAGCTTCCTTGGCGCCATGGCTGAGAAGGAGGCTTGACAAGGAATGCAGGAGGGCACGATCGATCAACAACCGTTGACGGCGACTCGATTCAGAGTTCGCAACTTCAACTGGCTACGTATCTGCACGTAGAGTAGAGAGCAGTGCGGCCCGCTTGTCTGCTAGTAACCAGGAGACGATAAGCTGGCAGTGACTCGCGCGATTATGTATGATTGTCGTTCGCGCCTCTAGGTCCAGGGCGAATCCTGCATCTATTGCCTGCCGTGAGCTCTAATAAGTGATGCATGCACGGGGATTCCGACTCAGTCCTGTTCCATGTTCCATGAATGGAAGGTCCGTAAGAGCGGGCAGGATCGGATTCAACACCACAAGTGCTACTCACACAAGCCACCCAACAGCTCCAAGTTTGACCCCGCCGGAGCTGCTGGGTGTGGCTTGATGCCTCGCCGTATTGCCCAATCGTTTGCTAATTATGTTGCAGGGGCTTTCGTCCCATCCGTCTGCGTGAGCCCCGCTGTTTCATATCGAGGGGTAAAGGGCTATCACAGTAAAGGTTAGAACGGACGAGATCCACCAAGATGTTGCTGTGGCTCCTTGTCTTGGCAGCAACTACGGTACGTCCACAGTACTGCCATAGTAGGTTACGTACCCAGAAGCCCAGAACAAAACATGAGAAAACTCCCCGTCACACAAGGTGACATCGCGTTAGATGCTCACCAAAAATAAGAACCCAAAATCTTGTTTCAGATCAAGACGCAGACAGGGGTTGCTGAAGTCCGTGTGAACGCCGATACGTACCTTATTCACCATGGGGAGTTCTCCGACGGTGTCCGCCGAGACTCCTTTATTTTTATTTTGAAATTTCTTTCTTTTTGAGGAGGGTACGTACCATACCAGGGTTCTCGACGAAACCAGTGGGGTTCCAAAACGGCGTGCCGTAAAAAGTGAAGGGACCAACGGTGTGTCTGTCCCTTGAGGCTTCACGTTGGTTCATGGCCAGCCAGCGACAGTCGCTAAGGTACCTTAGGTGCCTCTCCTCCTCACAACTCTCACGTATGGAGAGACTTCATCCTCTAGTGTCGTACTCCAGAAATCCCTCCAAGGCGGCGCGACAGATTCCGCGTGTGATCCGACCCTTCGGCACTGGATAGCCTCAAAGTGTAATCGCAGTGGTTGTAGCAGAGGGATGTTTCAAGGACAATGCCTGACAATGCCTGTCTTACTTGTTGGGAAATAACAGGCGTGATCCCTCGCGAACTCCTGCAGGGCTTGGATCAACAAGGTCAAGCTTTTCTCAACCAGGCTCTTCCAGGGGCATCACGAACGCCGATTCTCAGGGAGGTGCCTGGCCAGAACCATGGAAGACTAAATCTCGGTTCTGCGCCGCACCATAGTGGACGTGGTTGGGTTGGGCTGCCAGGGCTGGTGGATTGCCGCAGAGTGCAGCAAAAAGCGGATTGTTCTCCCTGTAAGCAGGAATGGACCGGACACACTGTGCAATACCCGTGGCTACAGGGCTTTTGTTCGCTGAATGACCACCGTAATAAGAGGGGTCAGTAGAAAGAAATAGTGGCCGACGTAAGTTTGACGAGCTGGTGGTCTGATGGCTCTGCAAGTCCGTGTCCAAATGCCTCGAACCATTGCGGGAATCATTTCAGGTTCGAGCTCCACCGAAATATGTAGAAGAGTCCAGACTCCAGGGCTGATGGTAGGCAAGCCGGAGACGCGCAACAGCTAGCGACTCGGACATACGCTCTCGTACCAGGTGTTATCACAGGCGCTTCACTTGTTTGGTCCTGGTGTGGGCGTCCTCAATATGGTGATGTGTCGTGGTCGGGTTTGTACAACCATGTCAACTACAGCAAAGCGACTGGACGGAACACAAGGTTGCGAACACTGTACGTATCTGCAGGGGAACCGACGACAAATACGGAAGCCTCCTCGAGTCGTCGGGAGTGGATGATTTGTGTAATAAAGCAGTTTGTATACATGTATTTCGTTGTTGCAACTGGTCCGTGCCCGTCATGGAAAAGCTTCTCGATCGAAGTCAACACTTCAGCCATCTATCATCAGCCACAGGCAATAATATGCTGCAACGCGCTAGTGCGGTCTAGCAAACCCTTTTTGAGGTGCTTTTGGCGTATGTAGTGGGTATCAGGTGCCTCCTACCTCAGGAAAAATAGGTAAGCTAGGTACAGTATCTCCTTTCCGCAGGTTCCCCAATTCGATCCAGCCTTTGTCCGTCCACAGTGGTTGGTACCTTCCTTCCCTGGCTGGTACTCGGGTTCATCGATGACCAAATCGTGACTGAATTGGAAGAAATCAACGGGGGTGGGTTTCGTGGAGCCTCCATATCTCAAGAGACCAGAAAGAAAAGGCTGCTTGTAGCAGCGCTACCACTCCAGTACGTGGCAAGCACTAGATTTTCTTACCCACACTATTGCATCGTGCCTATCGCCTTCTCCAGCCACAAGAGATCGCCTCCATCTCTTCGGACCCCGGCATCGGCATAGAGCTGGCCAAGGTCCAACCACAGAGCAGCAATTCATCAACGTTGAGCTTGGGTCTACCATTGCTGACATGCTTCTCGCGTTTCGACTTTCTCCATCGATTCTTGCTGCAGATACCTGCCGGCCTCCCTGCCTTGCTCCACGAGTTGAGTCCTGCAAGGAGGTGTGCACTGTACAGATAGATGTCCGAGAGTACATACTTGCATTGCAGGCACTGCTTTTATTAGATCGGCTGTTTAGGATGTTCAAAGTGCTGGGCCTGTCTGGCCGCCCTCCATCCGCGGCTACATAAACGATCCGTTGAGTGAGAACTTGGCGCTCCGTGTTGCTCGTGCCGAGAGAGCCATGCTGGGCCGGAGACCACTCAACAGATGGAGAGCCGAAAATGGAAGTCTGGTATCAAGTAAGAGACTTGTTTGCTAGCTCACAATTTGACGACGTACTCCAGCAGTCAAGTCGCCCACACCACCTCGCTTCGTAGCCACATTACGCAGCGAGACAAGTGGCTCTTCACAAACCACCAATGCACCAGCCACACCTCTCCTTTGCAGTACCACAGTAGTCTCTTGCATCTAGGTGCGGCGCATGATCCAGTTACGAGCGTGTGAGTGGATATGGCCGCACGAGCGAGGATGCACCGCCATATCAACAGGCTCCACCAAGGAACACTTCATTCGCGCTTCAAGCCCGCAGGCTCTATACTATACATGGTACATATTTTCTTTGTCGAGCTCGTCTAGCAAGGAGACTGGGATCTGCCATGCACCCAGGACAACATCCGAGGAATCCCAGTTTCCTAGCGTCCTAGCTTGTGGCCCTGTGCTTGCCTTCCAGATGGTCCCTCACAAGGACCAGGTTCCTCTCACCTGCAACGTCAGAAACCAAGGAGCAAGGGGGAGGACATGGGAAACCTGGGAGACAAGCTTGGGTCTGGGCGCGGACAACAGCTGTACTAAAAACAGACCCGGCCACAGACCTCTCTCTGTCTCTCACACACGCGCACACACATATCGGGTTGCTGGAGCACTGTCAAGGAAGTCGGCAATCCCTCCTCCCTTGTCACACTTTTTTGCGCGCTGGGCCAGCCTTGTCAATCCCGGCGCCTTGGAAGAGAAGGCCGGTGCATTCCACGCATCCACATAAAACGATCGAAAAGTACCATCTACAGTACCTAAACCACCACACTTGTTGATGGTCCCGCCGCTCGCTGCTCCACCGACTGTCCCTTTATCTCTTTGGTGCCTTCCCTCTTTTAGCTTGCTTGTCACCCGGCAACTCTTGCCTCGATCGCTCTCTCGATCCACACCGGTGCAGTCTCAAAGAGTCTCAGACCCTTCTTTCGGTCCACAACGGCTTGTTCCTCATCACGCTTATCCCACCTCAGGGCATCTTGGAGGTTTCCAGTTGGATTACCCCGGTCACCCAAACGACCTTTAGCTTCATCCTCAGGTCCAGGTCTCGCAATTCCCAAGGACGCTGCAGCGGGTTCCTTTCCCAGGAGTTGATCTCCCTCATACCCTTGTGTCAATCTCCTTTGATACATATTGTTCCAGGTGAAATAACAAAGGACAAAAGCCCTCACTTCAGACACCTCTCCAGTCCCCACCATTGGGGATTGGCTTTTGCTTTCCTCGTCTGTTGGCCCAATCGAGTCCGGATAGCATAATACGGGGAAGACCATCCGAAAAAGAACAGTCGCCTCACAGAAACCCCTCCGTCCAGTCTTAGTCGTCTTCAGCCCAAACAAGACAAGGCCTGTGCTTGTCTTCCGGCCGAGGGTAGGGAAGTGGTTGTGGCTCCATCCTTTGCTCCTTGTCCTGGACCTCTATTCTGTATTCGGTCTTTACCACATCGAACTTTTAGTTTCTAGTATCGTCCCGCCCCGGACATCACCCCTTGTACCTACGTACAATTACCTTCCTTGGACATCGCCAGGTTCTTTATGCCGATTCCGTCCACTTCCCAAGTCAGCACAAGTTAGCCTCTCGTCATCGACATCCCGCACCAATGGCCAGATGAGGGTGGGCGTTGTCCAGTCGCCGTTTCATCAACACACGCCCCGCCCGTCTTATTCGCTGCTCCCGTTGCTAGGCTGGCCGCCACCTCCAGCTTGTTCTTCTTGTAAAGGTTATTCCCACATCTCTTCAATCCCTAAGTAGCTTGTCGGTTGCTCTTTTCGTTCCCTTTCCCTGACCTCCACTCCTTGTCACTTCTTCAGGGTTCGCTTTCGTCCATGTGTTCGTAGCCCTCCTTCAGTCCTGTTACATCATTCCTTTAGAGCCATAACAAGACCTTGAGGAGGATGCTCACCATCAGCCAGCCAGCACATTACGGCTACAGATCTGTCCATGATCTCCCCACGCCGCCAAGCACCTCCCGACCTTCTCCCCCCTTGATATTCCAGGAAGTCCGGAAACCTCTTCAAGCACTACCGCGGAGGAGGAGCCCACCCGTCCAGCCCATGTCCGCACCTCACCGCGGGCTGCCCCCTCCGGCGGCCATGGCACTTGCGCAACCGTCTCTTCAGAGTTCTGCACCACCACCACCCTCGCTTGCCCCACCGCCGTCAGCGTCATCCTTGGGGCAGCAGACTCAACCTCCGCCAGCGCCCCCTCAAGCGCAGGCGCATGGCCAGTTTCCGGCGGCTCCCTCGTGGCAGCAAGTTTCCGAGGAGTCGATGCGAGCCTATCTCGCGGCTAAAGCTGAGGAAGAGAAACGGAGGCAGGAGGAAGAGAAGACGCGGCAGGCAACCCTGCGGCTCGAGCAGAGGCGAATGGAGCACGACATTCTTCAGGCTTCGTTGCAAGGTGGCATACCTCCGCCAATGGTCCCGGTCGTGTTTGCTGGGATGGGTGGAGGCGTACTGCCTCAAGCAGCCATAGACTGGGCCCAGCAATATGTTTATGCGCAATCGCATCAGTCGCACGCTCCGGCCCTGCTCCCCCCGGGGCAGATTTCTGCGTCGCCTCGGCGCGACTCCCAGGCTCAGCCTTACGGCCCGTATGCGGGATCTGCGGGTGTGCCGTCAACCCCAGGGTCTGCCCAAGGCCCGTCGAGCGGATACATGTCCACGTATCCAGGCTCTCCCACGCGCCCCAGAGGTCAGAGCATGTCGGGCCCGTGGTCCAGCCGGCAGCCGCCCGCACCAGGCCAAAACCTGCCAAGCCTGAATACCACTTTTCCGGGAAGGGCTGGAGGGGATGGGGGACCAACACACCCAGGAGTCGTTTCGGCGCAGCAGCAGGAGCCGCAGCCCTCGCCATCGATATATTTCCACCATTGGCAGCCGCCAACCGGCCAAAGCAGTGGTAGGGGCAGCGGCACAGATCAGCCTGGGGGGCCGTCAGGTTCGTCCAAGAACAAGCCCAAGTTCAAGCGCAAGTTGAGCGCCTGAGGACTGCCGAGAGCTAACATGGCTCGTTGATGCTGTAGGAGACTCGCCGAAGAAACGAAAAGCCACCGGGCCGCAAGTAGCTCTCCCTGCACCCGGCGGCGGGAATCCATTCCAGAGCGGACCCATTTCGAATCCTCCACCAGGGCGCCGAAGAGGCCATTCGAGGCAACGAAGCGATATAGGACCTTATAGGACCTCAGGACGCTTGAGACAGGAAAGCTTTGGGCCGCCAGGAGCATCACTGAGCTACGGGTCCGGCGCAGGTCTGTCGCGTGAGGCTGGCGTCGAGGCCTCGTCGTCTTCCTCGCAGCTTCAACCACAACCGCAACGAAGCGGTACACACTCGGTTTCATCATTGTTAGCAGACGTCCCCCCATCACCGCCGACAACGCACTATCCTCCCAGAGGCGGTCCCGATATTGGAACTCAGCAGAGCGGGAGTGGAAGGAGACCCTCGCCAGACGAAATGGCGCGCGGTGGGCCGAGCCAAACAACGCACGAGCGACAAAGTAATGATTGATGTCTAATTTCATGTACCACTTTTCAGCCGTCGACAACAGTTCTTTATGGCCTTGGTTCAAATCCTGACACTGCGAACCGCACGGCGAACCAGAGGTGGGATTTTGTTGGAGGAAAGAAAATGGGCGCCGGACCAGAACCTCTTACTAGAGAGAAAAAGTTGTGCACACGGTTTCTTCTAATCTTGCGAGTCAACAAATATCGCGTGGCGCCTATCGTCGAACCATTTGGCGACATGATCTGCGCCGATGTCGAGTTGATCTGCAGTTTCTTGCCATAACGGGCATAACTCATCATTTTTAACATTATACGTGGCGCTAGGCTTATATCTACCCGGGCCATCACAATTAGCATCACGGATTCAGCAACGCTGGTCTACTTCTCACCACCAGCAAGTCCGAACATGCGGACAGACGCTTCGATTCTTTTTTGAGATCAATCTACAACTTTCCATCTCGTTCGGATTGTATCTTCATCTTTACACTATTTATCTTCTGGCTGGTGCCATCAAGACGGCCTCTGTGGCCGACTCGAGATAGGGAAGCCAACTGGGATTTTCGTCACGGAACGGTCTACGGTTTTGGTGGTCATGGTTACGGGAGCATCATACGGCGCTTTGAACAGGGAAAGGGGTCCGGGAAGGGGTGCGGCGGAGGTCGTGGGAGGGAGAGAAGCATGGGAGGGCGTCCATACTGGTGTCGGGACCTACCGTGGTCTGACATTTGAGTCCTGGCCGCTCTTACGATACCTTTGCTTGGTGCCCTGTATCATGAGGCAGACTCAAAAATGTCAAACTACGGATTCTTTGCTCCTTCACCTTTGACCATACTGACGTCAAAGGCCGGGCCTCTTTCTATCACGGCCTCTGCTGTCAGGGTAACCATATGACATTGCAACCTGGTTTGCTCATTTCGTTGAGTTGAGGCTTAGCATTATCTGGGACATTCACACGTTGCTTTCAACCTGCTCCTCTATCACCCTGCCCTCGAGCCAACGAGTACCGGACCGGTAGCTAATCCAGGTGGCATATCGACATCAGAGCCACCACCACCTAGGTATTCCCCTGACATCCTACCCGCAGCCGCACGAGAATTACATGCAAGCGTACCTGATGCTCAGTGCAGTCTTCCGCTTCTCTACTTAGCTTCGCCAATGACTAACTGCGGGTGCTTCTATTCTGGTGATACCAAACAAAGTACACAAAACATGAGGCACTCCTTAAAGGGGGTTTCGGACAATTTCTCATTCGCCAACCAGACACACTGCGTATAGACCTTATGCAGGTGTGTGGCAGACGGCAATGTCACACTGGTGCGAGTGTTACTTAATATAGGGCTGCACAGGCGCCGTCAGCCCAACCACGGCCGAGCGAGCGACAGCTCACAAAGTGTCTTTTTCTCACCATACGCCGCGCTACTTCGGCTATCTCGCCTTGACCCTTTCTTTTAGCGCTCACTCATTCACCCGACAGAAACCGCGTCATCTTTAAGGCAACTTGCTTGCTAAGATCAGTCTGAGCGTCTGGCGCTAACTCGGCGCCTGGTAACTCTCATCTCGATACTTATAGCCTTCTTCAGTGTCGGCTAACCTTGCCTCGCAAGGCAAGACCAATTAGCCGCTGGAGTTCAGCATGGAAATAGAAATAAAATTAACGGCACAGTCCCTTGTCGCGTGGATGACGAGGAATGAAGGGTTCTAGGTACGAGTCCTCGGTTAAGAGGAACGGCTACAACCACTCTGTCCATTAGTTGCTAACGCCTAAGGAAATATGCCTTCCCTTGAGAGAAAGGAGCAATAGCCGCCTAGCAGCACAGTATTTGACTGGGGCTGAGATCAAGACGACCGAAACGATTGTTCCTGCGTCCCGTCGCCGCGTGCGAGGAACTGTAACCTCCTTATCCCCTGGCCTGGAGATGCGATTCATGTTAGGTGGAGGTTTCCTGTCGAGTCTCGCCAAGGATTCCTTCTCTCTGAGTCTAGAAGGAGGAGAGGGTCGAGGTACCTGCAAGTCTGTGATCGAATCTACTATGGTATTATTGTCCTATACGCGACAACAATACCGAGCGGTATGACTCGCATCTGGACGGGTTGATATTGCTGCAGACCGGCAGGGTGAGGGCCCGAGCCAAGACACGGCACATCAACGCGCGTATCTCCCTTCATATCAATCTGCGTGTTTTTACCTTAGCCTTGAGCCGGCTCTCGTCGTCTTCCATTTGTCTCCCGCGTCTCCAGGATAACGCGGGAGATTTAGCGCGATGCCCTTCTCGAGCTCAGTCCCGCGGCGTTTATTTTTGTACTCTTCTCCGTATTCGGAGGCACATGGTCAAGGCAATGTTAGCTCTCAGACATTGAGCACTTATAAGTTCTTTGGTTGATTTTACACAGCCTGCCGAGCTCACATTGCCATAGCGCCCATAATACCGGTGCTGTAGGGTCATAAGCTGCCCGCATCGATACCGCACAGCCTGACCATCTCAGAAGGCCCGAGAATATTGCCAAGGGCACATGGATCAAGGTTTGAACTTCATCTATGCTTCAACAAATATACTGCATATAACGCAGGCTGGAAGAGGGGTTTAAAGCAACGGAAAGATCCATATTACCCATCCCTGCACAAGACGTTGCAAACATGCGCAAATCATACTCCTGTGACCGACAGACATCGACCCAGTAATCAGACCTTTCCAGCTCCTTCTCGTTTTGGTTCGTCGAATGTTTTTACAACTTCAAATAGCATTAACGCAAGGGCAAACCTTATATACACTGGGGAAAAGCAGCGGTCAAACGGGAAGCAACAAGCTCCTCGGGACCGAATGCATAGCAAACTGCCGTGCAGAAGCGATGAAAACCCAGGCACGTTACGAGAATGTTTTTGGGGCCACATAACACCGTCTGATCGGCGGAGGCCGAGACGTGAGACGAAGGGATGATTGTCTGATAGATTGCCCCCGACATGATCGTAAGAGAGTGACGTTAACAGCACCTGGTGTCGGACCACAGGACGGGCAGCAGCGGAGGAAAAAATTGTAATACTATCCGGAGGCATCCCGGTAACTCCTCTTCCGTTCAGAGAAGAAAACAGGAGTGTCTCCGTGTCCCGGTCCCGCCGCCGGTCCCGTCGGTCACAGCTTCCGGACCGGATCCGATGACAGGGATCCCCCGCTTCGGACCCCAAATACCCAATTTGGAAGGCGCACGGTCCAGTGCCGGCCGAACCCGTTGTGTGCCCCACCCTTTGGTCGGCGGATAAGTGGGGTCACCTGCGTCCAACCTTCGCACGGTAACGCACAAATTATCATTTATCGGACTGGTGAGCATGGAAAATACTTCAGGTGACTTCTTGCGAATTTAAGTTTGCTGCGAAGGCTGAGTCTGCGAGCTGACTAAGCTATGTATATCCCAGCAGGAAACTCCCGGCTACGATGGACACCTATGCCGGGAGGATGTCTTTGGCAGATGCAAGCTCGACGCCATCGTCGGTCGACGCAGCAGGGAATATGACATTCGCAGCCACGACGCCACAGAGCTACGATCGGGACAGAGCAAACCCATTTCCTAGTTGTCCTTATTTCAATCAATGTGCCAGTTTCTCATTCCGACCTATCAACAAGGTGGTCTTTTTATCGTCATATACTGTCGTCCAGTTGCTCGTGGGCCACTCATTCACCCAGAAGAACCATCCAGAAGGCAGACTCCCTAGGGGAGTGGGTATAAAAACTAACCAGCCACACAAGCCGCCACATCTGCCCACCCGAGCAAGCCTCTTTTTGTCGTAACAAAGGGAATTAACGCCTGTCAAAGGCTGAGTGAGTGTTGCGCGGCTCAAATTAACATGTACATCAGTGAACAGGTAAACATGGGGTATAAAAAGCAGAAAACGCCTGGCAAGCCATGTCCAAATCCCGAGGTCAGACCGAGAGAAGACGAAAGAAAAGTTATCGAGTGCGAACATGGTCAGTTGGAAGAGCGCAGGGCGTCCCAGGGCTTCTTACTGCTCTGATGCTGCTTCCACTCCGCTCGCGTGACCTTCATCAACATCTCCTCGTCCTTGATAGGAACCCAGGAGGTCAGGGCCTTCATTGCGTTCTCGAAGTCCGAGTCGAGGAGGACCTCCTGCAAGGCGTCGATGAGAGCGGCGCTCGTGGCGTGCAGTACGTCCAGTCCGCGAAACGAGGGTGGCGCTGCCCCTTTGCCCTCCGATGGTCCGGCCGAGGTCAGACTGGGATATTCCGGCGCGCATTCGCCCAGGAGCATAAAGACATCCCAGACACGTAGTTGTGCGGGGAATGGTATTGAGAGGTTGAACAGAGTGAGATACCAGCGGGTTCCGTATGCGGTAGGATCGATAGCTAGATCCTTCTGACCTGGGATTAGCATGGTCCTGCCCAGCAATACCTCGAGAGTCGACATACCAGCTTGCGAGCAACCTCTTTGCCCTCCAACCAGTACTGCTCAAAGTCCCTTAACGTCGCCATTAACCCCTCGAAGCCGTGCTGATAGAGCCTCTCAAGACCGCGATATCGCCACATCCGGACTAGCATCACGAACGTCTTCTCCTCGTCGAAATAACAAAGCAGAGTGGCGGCTAGCGAGGCCATACCCTGCACGTAGCCTGTATCCGGGAAGTAAAGCGACATGGCGTGCAGCACCCTGAACAGCAGCCGCTGACCTCCCTTGTACCTCTTCCGGAACATGACGTGCCTGTTGATGGTCCTCGGAACATCGAGATCGATCTGCACGTCGTCCGGAGATGGCTCATCCAGCAGCCGGTGAAATTCCGAGAACAGTTCCTCATCTTTCTCCTTGCCGCCCATGTTCCGAGCACTGGTGGCTAAAAATGAATACCAAGCAGCTGCTCGCCACCTGTCCGGAATACCTTTCCACGTCCGGTCGATCAGTTTCTGGTTTCTTGTGTCGAACTCAAACTCCATTCCTTCTCCGTCTTTCCCCTTTTTCGTGACCTTGGCCATTTTCCTCCACTTCTCGGCGCGCTCAATTTCTTTGCGCTTCGCCGCCTCGGCGAGCTTGCCTGTGAGCTCTTCTTCCTGTATATCATCAAGCCCTGGCGAGAGATTTAGCATATCCCCGGCCTCGTCCATCCATCTCCTGGACCGGTTGTGCGGGAGGCGGTTCGTGGCATGCCGAACTACGGCGCGAGCCGAGCGCCGTGAGACGGCCGAGGAGTCGGTATTCTGAGTGTTTAGAGACCTTGCGGAGACCTTCTTGGTCGGTTTGCGGGCAAGGCCAAGTGGTGATGATGTGTACGAAGAGCTTGGCCGTAAGCCTAGTATGCCTCTCCTCTTGGTAGGTGATAAGTGCGTGTCATCCGATGCAGTGTCGGGTGATTCGGGCCGCAGCTGCGGCTTCTTCGGTGTGATAAATCCGTATCGATCGACGTCGGCGCCGCTGACGTCCTCCCAGTCCTCTAAACCTCCTGCTAGTTCAAATTCTCCCCTCGCAGGCCTACCTTGTGGCTGCGACGAGGAACTGGCCGATAGTAGCGTACTGGATCCCGGAATATGTGTGCGAGGTGGAAGTGCCCCTTCGGAAGGAGAATGACGATTTGAGGGACTTGAATGCCTGAGGGGGTCGAGGCTGTCAGCACCGAAGAAAGATATGTGCACCGGGTCAAGTTCTAGGAAACCATACGGGTCATTCTCTTCACCGCGCGACGATGGGTCATCCACTGTAGCCTGAGGTAGCTCAACATGCGTCGAGACCCGGCCCCCATCGTTCCGATCGACCTTCTCGGTGGAATCATAGAGCGATCTCACCTTTTGTGATTCCTTCTCTACGTCTGGGGCTAGGACCCGGATGCTGGGTACCGCGGACGAGGCTCCATCCCGGGCCGGGGCGCTTGCTGCGCTATCGCGTTGCGAGTCATGCGTCGCACTTGGCTTCTGCATGGATGGAGATGATGCAATTGGTGAGCGCTTGGAGCCAAACATAATACTGCCGCGTTTGGAGAATTCCAGCTGTTCGAAGAGATCCTCGGACAGGAGGCTGTCGTTGGGGATCTCGGTGGTGAGAGGCATGAAGGCCTTTTCTTCTTGTTGGAATGAAGAAGAGATGGAGCCACGCGATGCATCGGTAGCGGAAGGCTTAGTCTGATGGAGACGTGGGGGTGGGACCCCTGCAGTTGGTGACTTGGGGCCCCTTAGCGAACCCCACGTTTGCAGGATGGAGCCGGCCGTGGAAGGGGACACAGGCGGCTTACTTGCATCGACAGAGACCGACATATTTTTCTTTCGAAGACGTTTCGGAGGCCCCCCCGACGAAGAGAGACTGAGACTCTTGCCGAACATTCTGCTCTCTGGCTTTGTGTCAGTTGGACTTATGCAAGCTGATTCGAGCCCGGGCAACAGTATGATCTCTGTCGGAGCATGGATAGCTGGGAGCTCCGGTGGTGTCGGCGCCGCGCGTGGAAGAGTGTACGTCGGAGGGAGTGTGGATGGGGAGACCCTCGGCACGACTTTCAACGGCTTCTCGTCCACCGCGAAGAGGGGCCTTATCGGATATGGCTCATCACCGAGCTTATGGTAGACGTATTCTTCATCGATATCGCCTTGGATGGTCACAGATGATGATGTTGGCGCTCCAGAATCCCGTTTCCACTCATTAGATTGGGTTAGCTGCGTGCGAAAGAGCGGATGTTCCTCTTGAGGAGGTGCCACTAGGGGAGAAGATATGACAATGGGAGAATTCTCGGACGTGACGGTTGATAAAGGCCGGTTGGTACGAAGAGGGTTCCGTGGAGGTGGAAGGGGAATGGGGGGCTTGGCCTGTTTTGTCTGCTCGTATCTGAAGGCGATGAGACCGGTGTCATCTCTGAATGGGCTGATACGAGCAGCCGGTCGTCCCTTGGAGCGGAAGCTGCTGGACTTTTGGGGGGTCATGGCGTAAAGCTGCTGGCAGCAACGCCGAGCAGAAAACGATATGAGCCTATGATAACCGGTACGGCACGGAGCCGAGGTGGCGCTCGGAGCTCTTGCTCGGGTCAATGCGACAGCGAGGACACGTCTCGGGCCTGTTTAGTCTGCTAGTATTGGCGGCGGTTGTCGTCGAGTGCTCCGGGAGGCAGGTAAGATGGTGTGGAATATGCCCGTGGTTGCCCGTGCGCGTGCCGAAAGCTCCAAGGCAAGTGTAACTTGGATGCCTAGTAGAAGGAGAGCTTCTTTCTCTACCTTAAACAAACCCGGTTATGGCTCAACTAGGGTATTCGTTTGAGTTTCTGATAGGGACGAGTTTACAGAAACAAGGAAGGAAACAGAGAGAAGCAAGCAAAAACAGACGGGAGGAAGTTGAAGTCCGGCCCAAGGGGGGGACCCGGGCTTAATTACTCGTGGGTGGTGACTTCCCTGGATTGGGAATATCGACAACAAACCTCCGTGTGGCTCCTTCCATCACTTCAACTCTACGTACCTCACTTCACCTTGCAGTCTTTGTTCTGTCAGTCGTGAATTTGACCAGCCACTTGGCTGCCATCGATTGACTTTCACCAGGTCCACTCACCCACAGGCTCATGCACGAATCTGCATTCCCGTGCTTCGTGACCGCATCTTTTGAGCTGTCCTTAACCTCAAGCTCGATGCCCAGGTAAATTATGACTCTCCCACGGTACAGTAACCTGCCAGTTACCTTAGACACACTTGGGTAGGGAGTCTCTGACGACGAGCAACTGCCACTTCCAACAGCTATTTACTCGCGATCCGTTTACAGTTCCGTGTGAGGGAATCGCCTGCAAGTTCTATTACGGGGTGGCCAAAAGAATTTGAATAGCCAGACCGTACCCTTAAACAAAGTCGATATTGCAAACAAAGCTGGTGTTGTGGCTCCGGCAAATATCAGAAAAACACCCCACCCAAGCTCCATCACACAGCAGGAAGCCACGGAAATCTACGTGTTGGAGTGTGCCGACTGTCGTCCTCGCTTTCCTGCTTTGTGCTCGGACGCTGGCATTCCTACCCAAAATCCAACAACAAGTAATCCTCGACTGTTGTATGGCCGAGATGCCACAGTCCGTTCACAAAACAAGTTTGCTTCTTGAACTCCTCCTGCTGTCTTGGTCAAAGAAGGTGGGGTTGGAGGGGGGAGGTTCTTGAGCGCCATATGCCCTCGTGGTTCGAAGCGGAACCATGTCCCCCGGTCAAGCCTTCGAAGGCGAAAGAAAATTCCCAGCAACCAAACAGAGTTCATCCTAGATGCCGTTGAGATAACGCTCATTGGGTGAAGCTATTGACGTGTCACTTTAGCCAGCTCATCCCGCCGTCGCGGACCGCGATTTAGGCACTTACCCTCCGTGAACGTCTACATCTGGCGTGGAGTCAGGTCGATCCCGTACCACACGTATGTTGACCGCTCTTCGCGATCAAGAGTCAGCCATGAAGCTATCGCGAGAACCGACCGGCCAATATCTTGGTCAGAAGATTTCACGGTAGGCTGCCGATCCGGAGGGCAGGCTATAATATGGAAGTCGACACACCCAACGTTGTTCATGCTCGGATAGATCCGAGGGAATATGTCCTGAGGATTCTCATGCAGTATTGGCTTTGAATGAGCGGGTTACTGCCACCAGCACAGTCTTGGAAACATCTGATCGCAACGTCGAGTCAGTCTCAAACGAAGCTTGCTTGCCACATGCATTAGTTTTCGTGGTTTACACTCGAGAACTGACCTCTTGAGTGCAGGAGATTCGTGTTCATGGGCCTTTGGACGTCTTAGGTGTGCCTGCCCCTTAACTGTGCTCCTACCCCCAAAGTTAGGCATCACCACGATGATCTCTGGGTAATTGGCCTACCATGAATGTACACTTTCACGTTGAACATGATATTTGAAATGTGCTGCATCACGACTGGCTTGTGGCCTTATGACTCTTGCGTAGAGGCTGCACGAGCATGGATGCGTTGCATGCCCACTTGGCCGTTCTGGCCTCCTCCAGCATCGCACGTTGCCAACTGTCTTGTCGTCCCTTGCAGCTTGCATACACGTATCGCATGCCTGCATGTTTGCGCCACCCGTAAACACCACGCAGGTCAGAGGCGGGACAGAGAAGACTGGAGGTACGTGTGAAAAAGCACAAGGGCCATTTTCTATCAGCCATGCTCTCTCGCTTGCTCAATATCGTCGGATAGCCACCAGTGTATCTCTATGCGTACATCCAATTGGCCCAAGCCCGGAGTTATCATCATCGCTGCCTTTGCATTATCGCTGGGGCGGGCACCACTCAGGATACCGTTTTCGCAAAGCTATCTCAATCTACCGCCCCTGTCTCATCCATTGGCCAGTGAGATGTTGCGCATGCAGATGACGGCTCCATCAAACCTCCTCATCCTCCCAGTCCTTCTCCTCAAACATAGGCCCCTTCTTGCTCCCGCTGCTGGACTCCAGCTTGTCGAGGAACTCCGGAGGCACCGTGGGTATATACTTGCGTTCCCTTTCGCGGTTGACGCCGCCAAAGCCGGCGCCGTAGCTGACAAGCATGTCCGTCACGCTCGGTAACGTGAACGGCAACATCAGCGCCGGATCGAGCAGCAGATTAGGCGGCGCGTCTTCCTCCTCTTCCTCTTCAGGCATCCTCGGAGTGGCCGCCGGCTGCGTGCCGGGGGTATTCGCGCCGTTCCCGTTAGACGAGCTGTTCTTAATCGGCGTCACGGGCGCGCTGTCGCCTCCCGGTATCTGTGGCAGTTGTTTGCCCTTCGGGGAGCCGATTGTGCTGTTGCGCTGCCTTTCCCGTCGTAGAGCTGCCTCTTTTTGGATGGCGACAAGGTACTTCATCGCGCTCTTTGGTAACCCTTTCTCACCGACTTCTGGCCGGTAATGGGTGGCTGCATGGATGAGTTGCTGCGGGCTCAACGCTTTGAGCTGCTGCAGCGTGCCGACCAGTGCCTCCAGATCGTCGGCTCCGAGTGACGAGAAGCACTGGAGCCACTGGAGGAGCTGGATCACGGGAGCGAGGTGGCGACGTGCAGCATCGACAGTCGTCTCACCCGACGACTTCATCTCTCCGTGCTCAAAGTGTTCTGGTTGCCTGTTGTTGGAACGGGCCCAGTCCTCCAATATCGAGATGTTCATGCGGATCTGCATTGCTTTCGTTCTCGCTAGATACCTCCTATTGGACATGATGCGGTTGAAAAGCTCCGCGCCAAGCCAGTAGAGGAGCTGTGATATTATCTGTGCCGTAATGAAGGAGTGGATATCGTATAGGTCCAGGACGAACAAAGTTGACGATAGGAGGGAGGTGACATTGCGAGGCGCCGGCTTTGCTCGCTGCTTGGGCGAAGGCGGCCGGAACCGCTTTTCTAACGGTTCTTCCTTCACTTGTGGCTTCCGCTTGAAGATCTTCCACTCGTTCTGGAAGGTGATGTCTTCGAATCCGGGAATTGTCTCGTGGTCCAGCATGGCCGCATCAAGGACCTTATCGAGCCGTCGCTCGGCATCCCGGACGATAAGGATGAATATCTCGTTGATAAGCTCCACGAGCTGTAGCTGGAACTCTGTCGTCGCTTCTAGCAGTCCTGCGTCTTTCTTCAGATAATGCAATAGCAGCGTGGCATTGGACATCCAAAATGCAAGGATAGTCATGTCCCATTGGTATCGCTCGACCACATCGTTGATTCTGTCCATGGCAGCGATGAGGAGCTTAGCCAAGAGCTCGGGGCTCGAATGATAATGCGCATATCTGGCGCTCAAGAATATCATGTTAGCTGGCACTGGTTTCTGCGAGGGCGACCGTTGCGGCGTCATGTTGGTGATGACAATGTCCAATATACGATCTAGTTCGTTCTCCTGAAACACAAACATCTGATCGTGGAGGCAGCGAGTCCAGTCGAACTCTTGCTGTTCCTCTTCGAACTCGTCGACAGGCTACTACGGTTAGCATGCCAACAATATCACGGTACTGAGGTGACGAACCTCTGGTTGGTCGTCCATTCCCACGTTTCCTAGATCGACCTCTAAATCCCGAGCGCTCTCCATCATCATGCGCCTCCGCAACTCGTTCTCGGCTAGCTCTTCCTCGAACTTGTCTTGTGAGAATCCTGGGCTGTAGAAGTCATCGCTGGTTCCGGCAGTGCCGATACCGTACCCGCTGTCGTGGAGATAGAACGACATGTCGCTGTCAGGTGCGACAAAGTCAAAGGCAGTCCGTCCTGAGGATGTCTTCGCCTCGGGAGAAGCACCGTTGTCAAGCAGTAGCTTTGCGATCCCCTTGTGTCGATTTGTCATGGCCCACATGAGGGCGCTCCACTGGTTGCGATCTTGCTTGTCGACATCAGCGCCGGCCTTGATAAGGGCTTCCACGACAGATTCGTGCCCGAAACAGCTCGCGTATATCAAAGCTGGTGTGCCGTCCTCATCAACAGCGTTGACGTCCACGAAGTCCTTGGCCTTGCCATCCAATATTTTCCTGACAGAGTCGATGTTGCCGTTGCTCGCGGCCATCGTCAGCGCTTTCTGCAGCAAATCTCGCTTCTCGGCTTCCGAGAGCTTATCGTCCGAGGCTATCGCATCTTCGTCCTGGAAGCCTACGGCCGAGTGTGCCGCCTGGGCCGCAAGCATCTCCATGAGCCTGCTCTCGCTGTCAGGCCCGCCCCTAGTGATATCTTCGTCATAGCCGGGGTCGTTCAAGCTGAGCTTGTCGAAAGTTAGGGGTTTGGCGAGCATCGGTGATGTTAGGAATTGCGATTGTCCTAGCAGGATGTTAGCGAGACGGCTCTGGGACGACGCGCAGTGTGGAAGTCCAAGGTAGGAGGAGGTGGACACGTACCCTGCCATCCATCGTACATTTCTGTTTCAGGCACCAGCTCAGTCGCAACATGTCTCCTGTCGTCCAAAGACCGCGGTAGGTCCGCGGGAAGGGCTTGCTTCTTTGGCTGTTCCTTCGGTTCGTCCCAGCCTGAATCGAAGCCTCCGGGGCTTCCATCAGGATCCGGGAAGTCCATGGTGGGGGGTTTGTCGCCTCAGGTGCGACTGCCTGTGTCTCATGAGATGATCCGGTCGATCGATATCCGATGATATTGCATCCTTTCTTGTTATCGAGTTGGACAGCTGAGTGTATCAGTGAGATATCAGATCGATTATCTGGTGCGCGATTGCGTGCAAGGAGTCGAGAAAGCCTTGACCGTGAAGCTTGCTTGACCTAGTGATTTGAGGTTGGGCAGCGCAATCAAAGCCCCCCATCATCGAAAGCACCCCATACGGAAATTGGCCCGTGCGCCTAGCAGGGTCCAGCCGATGGATCCACTTCGTCGCCCGGAGTTCCAGGTCCATCTCGTCTACACAATGGATATGGTCGATGTTGGATCCCAATATCTTAAACATGGGCACGGGTCAGCCGGTGACACTACATCAAATTCTTCTACCTTAAACTCGCATACAAAGATCAGTCTCCTAAACGTCATCCCGTGGCTGTTCTCATATCGGTCGGACGTTTTGCCCATACCTCTTCAGCACCAGATATTTAATCCTCATAGCATCGTGTTTTTAACAGCGTTCAATTGACAGCTTTCGCCCCTTCCATGTTCTGGACTTCGATTTATGCCACGAGAAGGCAAGGCCAGAGCAGAGAGGACCGGGCAAAGCGCAGAATGTTCTCTGCGAAAGTTTGCCATTGGGAGGGTTGTGCTCGCGCTGAAGGGGGGTTCTCTGTGTGTTGAGGAGAAACCGACAGACACAGCTCACGTCATGGGAGAGGAACTTGAGCCATGTTTAGCAATTCTTGCGCAGCCGGATACCTTAAGCCCTCTTTGCCAGTACTCGCAGTCTCTTGACTCCACCGTCAGGCACAATAATCAGCTTCACATGGGTGAACCGCTTGTCCTTGGCCAGGGAGGCAGCTTCGTGCTCACGATCAGGTCCACATTTGATGGGCTCTGCAATCTTCTCCCACCTAACACTGGCTGAGGATGGCTCAGTGCCTTCTTCCTTCCATTCAATGGCTTCCAGCTTGATTTGCTGTGGATAGTTGCCTCTGAAGTGGGCAGTGTCGGCCACAAAGCTTTGAATATACCCTGGAGCACCGAGCCGGATGATCGCCCAGTCGACGTGACCTCTTGTCCTGGATCGTGCCGTCTCCCATCCGTCACCCATATCCTTGCCTCTACCCGGTAGCAGGAGGTTGTCCTTGGTGCCGAAGTGTTGGTCGCTGCAAGAGATGGCCACTCCGCCATTTTGCGCAGCTGCTAGGTCGAAGACGGCGTCCTTATCCTCGGGGAAGACAGGGACCGCGTGTCCGAAGAGTCGAAACCGGGCGATGCCTCCGTCAGGGTACATGTTCAGCCTCACATGCGTGTACTGCTTCGATGTGACCTCGTCCAGCTTCCATCCGTGTCGTTGTGACGGTCCACACTCCTGAATCCCGAGTATGGTTTCCCAACCACCGCGACCGCCTTTCCACGAGACAACTTCTGCGTCATCCTGGTTGAAACAGCCCTCGACTGATATCGCCGGCGCTTCGTTGCCATTGAAGAACGCCGTGTCAATTTCGACGCCTTCAACCGTGCCGGAGGCAACGCCAAGCCGTATCACGACCCAGTCGAAGGGCTCTGGGTTGTGTCGCCTCGTCTCCCAACCATCATACCAGGCTCCAGTAAACACCATCTTGCCGAATTGCCTGATTGGAGCGGCTGGGTTGATCAAATTGGATGCTTCGGCAAACCATTGATCCGAGAAGGCTAGTACCTTTCCTCCCAACGTTGCCGAGATCAAGTCTGCAGGGTCAGCAGCCATTTCTCTACTTCAAGTGTCGAGAGACATACCAATGCAGCTTGACCGGAAAGTCTTATCAATATCCGCCGCAGCTATGCGCGTGGCCTTGACGGCGTCCAACTTGTACTCGACGTCCGTCATTTTAAGATGATGCTTCTCCGACTTTCAGGTTGTCGCAACAGCTGAAGTGGATCCAAGCAAAAAGCGTAAGATGTTCAGTGCGATTCGGTGGTAATCCAGAACTCTTTAATAATGCTAAGGATCCAGAGAGTAGACGATTGCACCATGCTAAAGCCCCGGAGCAACTCCAACAGACGAAGAGTGGAAGTCGGCCGGGTCCGAGGCTGGCCGTCGACCAATGCAGTCACCCGCGCTAATCAATACGTAATAGCTAATAGCAATGCGGACAGTTCTGATAAAATGGGGCTCCGTCCACGGCGTCGATAGACCGACATCCGATAGAAAACGCGGAGCATGGCACCGGCACCGGAGCTGTCGATATCCACTTCATCATGCCGCGCCGCCCTATTCCTTATCTCGACGACGATACTGCGTAAAGGGGTAGAGTCCCTACCACTGACACTCCGAAACAACCCCTTAACGAGCTGCACATATCTACTGAGTGAGGTTACTTACCGGAGCCGTTGCTTAATGAGTTCAAGTCTAAGCCGTGAAACCTTGTCTTTGATTGACTATCCCCCATGGCAACCAATTCCAATCAGGCAATTTTACAGCTGGGCAATAGTCGCTCTTCCTGGGTGCGAGTCAGATAAAGGGCGCTTGGTGACCTGGCATGCTTGCATAATAACTGTATTCCGTATCTGGCGTGGCACACGATGTTCTCAAGTCGGGTCGTGTTGCTCGACTTCTCGGCAGCCGCCAATGAGATTATAAAACCTGCTCATGTAAGGCACCTTACCTGCATCGGAGACATCTGGCCTCGAGGGAAATATTCGACGGCGACCATTATGGAAAGTGCTTCCTGACGTCTGTGTTGATATAGACTCAACATCATGGACTGATGTGAGGGTGGAAGGATGGAAGTGAGGTAGGTCATCAGCTCTTTCCGTCGAGCGCAAGTGTAGCTCGATCGTCCACATACACGTAAGTTCGTTCCTTCCTGGACCATCCATCTTATTCGACAAAAGGCATCCGATTGCCATAGCAGTGCTGTCAGACTTCTGCCTCTCCTCAACCTCATACCATATCTTAGTCCCATCTCGGCTCTAGGCAAATCCTTCCAACCTACCTATCTATTTTATTCTTAACGGTACAAGACATCCCTATACACCCCTTGAGATTCAATTACTTCCCGACCGTTCAATAAAAGTATGAACGCACCAAAGTTGGAGCAATCGGCGTCGATCGACATGGCCGATGCCAACAGTCCAGCTGGCTCTCGGATTCACAGGAGCCTCCTATCAGAGCAAACTCGCAGTGACGCCTCCATAGATACCTGGCTCTTTCCGGATGCGTTGGCGAACGAGCTGAGGGGCATCGGCGATCTCTCTGAGGAAATGATTCACCAGACGCTGGCAGTGGCTTAGGAGTACACAAGATGCGTGATACCGGTATACACAAACTGGGAGCGCTACCTCGCTTTCTGTCGAGTCATCATTGTCGGCATCGTTGCGGAGTTTAACGGCGCACTCGTCGATATCTCAGCCAGTGATACGGTACTAAACTATGATCTCCAAGAACTCTTCGACATCCTCTTTACTCAAACTCCCGGGCGCGACGACATGGCACGCGATTATCGGACCTTCATACTCACAACTGCCGAGAAGACTAGCAACAGGCAAGACTCTGAGCTATTCCGCCGATATGTAGAGGCCCTAGCAGACTCTCCGAAAACATGGTTCCGCATCCGCGACGCCGACGCCATCGTGCGCTTCTCCCTCGCAGCCGCGCTCGCATGCAATGACATTCACGACGTCTGGTTCAGCGAGGAGCAGTTCCAAGTCCTAGGGGAGATCGGCTGCACACTGTACGACGCGGTGGCGTTCTACAAGCACCGCGCCGAGGGCGAGACCAACGACACCTTTGCCTACCTCCACCCATCCCTGCGTGAAGAGGCCTATCGCCGTGCCCGCGAGATCCTCTGGGCCCTCGACGTTGCGTGGGCGGACTCTCCGGGCCACCTGCCCATCGTAAACTTCCTGCGCCCCTTCGGCGGCCCGATCCATATGATGATGGGACGGTACCGCTTCGTGGAGGAGGGTCTCACCATCGGAAGGCCGGAGACGGAGGATGTGGTCACGCAGACCCGCCGGCACTTCAAGCTCTGGTACCGCGTCGATTCGCGACATGAGTGCAGCGCTGATCAGGCGAGCTATCATGAGGCCATTAGACAGAGTGGTAGACTTCTGTTCGACGGCCTGGCAGAATTACTGCAGCGGCAGGAGCCGGAGAGGGGACGGTGCGGTCAATGCCGCTACCGGATGTCGTACGGTGCTGAGCGGCTGGGGAAGTTTGGGGGTGTTGAACTCTGTGACGAGTGCAGAGAGCTCTGGCGGGCGTATGTCGAGTCACTTCCGCAGCGAGCCGCGGTGGCATTCCCCGAGCTTCGTGGCACACAACTGCGGCTCGATTGACGATGAAGTCAAGATGTATCTGGTGGAAGAGATCAAGTCGGCTGGAATGCTGCTAGTTTCCCCCTTTTTTCGGTGTACAAGCTGCTAGAATAACATGTCTCTAGGATCCTCATCCCAAAACTCCGCCCAAAGTTGCTTTAGCACCTGCTTGCCATTCTTGCCCCCAACATTCTCCAGCGTCGCGGCGTCCCAGAACACGTATCCCATTTGCCGCATGTCATCCGACACGTACCACCCGTACAGATTGCTATACGTGCCGCCCCAGATCATGACCCACCCAAACGGTGGCGCATCCGGCTCACTATCCCCGCGGAAGGGGAGCGACGCTCGTTCTTCTTGCATACGGTCTCGATCAGAGAGGCGTTCGTGGCGCCGCATGGTCTGCTGTGTCTCGCCGAGGATGCCCTCGAGCGCATTGATTGGGATGTAAGAGCTAGTCAGGCGCTGCTGCATTGTCGTGACGAGGTCCTCGTGGTTTGTTATTTCGAAGAGAACCCTGTGCAACAGGTCGAGACCCTGAAGCACTGTTCCTTCCAAGTAATTGCTTCGATCTGCTCTTTACGGATTAGATGTGATACCGATATGGATATTGTGGTGTACTTGATTGACATACCAAACTTATTTGAGATAGAGAGGTCATATGCCCCGTCGGGTGTGGGAGGGCGTCCTTGGTCGTCGAACTTGGGATTATCCGGATGTAGGTCCCAGCGGATGTCGTCGAAAATGTGGTCGTATATGTCCTCTGCAAACTGATAGAACGAATAGAGCTCCTCCCTCTCCCATGGCTCGAAGATATCTAGGAAAGATTGCACATTGTCTGCTCGCCATACTCTAATTCGCCTGTCATCAGGATTACCAAGGTGACATAGCATTTGGAAGCGATATGTTGCCCGGGTGAATCGTGCCAACTCCGTGTTTGTCAGAGTAATTGCGGCCGTTTGACCGTCCAAGGTTTGACCTGGAGCCTCCTGAAGGTTGTGCAGGATCCAGTGACCGAAGTGCTCGGTAATTGGTTCCACACAGCGAAAGTAGAACGCGACCATGCCTATGACATCGCCTAGAGTAAGCTTGTCCGCAAGCGGTAGCCATCGTCGCGCGATGATCTCTGCGTACGATCTGAGGAATCCAGAAATATTTCGGTTCTTGTTTCCAACCGGAACTGCAAACAGGTGGACAGCATAGGCGTCAACCGTAACGCTGCCCAATGTCTCCTCAAGACTGCGGCAGAGAAGATACCTGCGGTCGTGAACATACTGCTGATGGTAGGTCGGGCAAGCGTGTACCAACGCTTTCAGTCTTGAAAGATCCAGAACGGACAGGATAAGACGCCGAACCTCAGGCGGAAGGCTCTCAAGCCACGTACTACACGTCGGTTTCCACAGCACTCGGCTAGCTGGCTCAACGGGACTGTTCCTCAGACATGTGGCTTCGTCATCTAACTCGGTGTCCACGGGTATGGACTCTGTATCTGGCGTTATCGAGCCTGCAATACCTCTGAGACCTTCGGAAGCCATGGCAGAACGCTCTCAATCTGCGGATTGCCTGTTCTTCTTGGAGTATTGAACTGTCATGGAAGGGGACGAGAATTGAAATAGGTTGGATGATGGATTCGTCCGAAAAGTAGACTGCGCAGTTCATGTAGATACTGCCGAAGACATACAAGAATTGTCGGTGCAATCGAGGACCTTTATTTGACGGCGGGCCTGATGAACTAATAAATAAATGCTGTTTACAGTGACCTATGACTCCGCAATGTTTATCCCCGTTCAATGCGTTATGGCTGTGCTCGACAATCTATCATAGCCATTGGTTGAATGAGTAATTACTCACATAACAGCACTTCTATGTTGCACATAGGTGAGTCACGATGTCAAGACGTTTTTGTCTGGACTTAGATGTCTGTTCATTTCTTAAGTTACCTTCTCTCTCGGAATTTAGTGACGACCGGAACTCTTTATATGGTAACACGTATAGCACTAACTGAGGTACAGTACCTTTATTTCACAGGACAATTACACGGGAGCCAATGAGCATCCAGCTTGGAGTTTCTTCACCCTTTGCACCCATACATACCACCCGACCTTAAGTTACGCAGTACGTATATACCTAGTTGAGGTATACAATACAGATAAGATGTGTATGTCGTCAAAACAGAATTTCAGATTCACGATCAGTATAAAATACTGAATCTTTTGAACCAAAGTAAGGTACATGTACAGTACCTACATACCGTCCTCGCCGACTACCAAGTTTGCTATATATCACACGATCAAATACAGTGTGGGCGCAAGAGTTTGTCCTGACTTTTCATTCCTATCTCACAGGTCCCTACGTTGTCATTGGCCTACCACCTTTCAAGGGTCTTACAAGAAATCAAAGCGTATCGAGCGAGCAATTTCGAAAAAGTCCGCCTACTTGATGATATCGCACCGTAATAGCACTGAGACAGATACCACCAACCAGTACCCTAGGCTGTCCTCCCCGACTAGTTCGTAGCACAGGCGCACTCACACGTGTCCCATCCCGGGGCACAGTCAAAGTCGTTGACGATGTTCGAGCTGATGGTCTCCGGGCAGCAGTTCCGGCCGCCGCTCGTGTCCTTGCACTTCTGGAAACATTTGCCGCTCCAGTTGGTCTTGCAGCCGCCTCCCTGCCAGGCTATGGCGGTACGGTAAGCACAGGCACGCTTGTCGACTTCAGCGCCGTCAGGGATGGCAGCCCGGACCTCGACTTTGGTAGTGTCGATGGGCGTCACGGCTGCTGCTGTGCCCAGGGTGAGGCTGCCGAAGATGAAGAGAGTTGACATGAGCTGCATATTTATGATCTTGATGTTTCAATTTGGAACTTTTGACTTCTTGACTTTTATGAGTTGAAGATGATTTCTTTCCTCAACGATGAAATTCTCGAAAGCAGCACCCGCCTTCATTCTTAAACTTCACTGCCATTGTACGTGTATACCTTACCCAAGGTAGACTGTACGGTCCAACATTATCCGATGCTTACCTCAGTGACAGACTGATGCTACACAGACTCGAGCAGTATTACTACTCTCGCTAACTCGGTGTTTTTCGTTCCCCAATGACAGGTTTTTGCGTACCATGTCTGTTGTAACCTTAAATCTCTGGTACCGCTCAAGTAGTACTGAAGAAACGCTCTGTGGCCAAGAAAGGAAGGTCGGCCGAGGGGCTGAATGTTCAATGCCATTAGGGCTTATATTGACGTACAGCGTCTCCTCAGTGCTACGTCTGTGAATGTTTTGCGGAGGGAAAGTCATCCAATAGTTGTCGACTCTTACACAAAGCTTACACAAAACAAGTACTCACACGTAATTAAAGCTATTCTTAGCTCGTTGAAAGGAGAGCGGACAGGATCACGAGTTCAAGTTGTTCACCATTCGCGGTACGTTTTTAGAACATCAGATCATCGAAGCGGTATACCAAGCATTTTCCACTTTTTGGGCCGAATCGAAGATGCAATAGCTCACTCACCTTTTTGATATTCACGTACGGTTGCTATACTAGTACGTGTGGATAAGGTGACAATGTTACAAGTATTCATGCATAGCCAACCTGGAAAGGAGAGGACTGGAATAAGTAAACGTCTGTTCCTCTTTACGAAGCATCTATAATCTAAAGTCTAAATGAACAAGGGGTATCTCTTGGAATTTCTATCATGCATCTCTATCAACAACACCGCCCCTGCTCAACATGAACCACGGAAGCCTCTCCTCAGCTTTTCACATAGTCTATGCCCTCGTCCATGTCCGAGTCGTCATCGGAATCATTATCCACACCGTCAACGAGACTACCGATGAGCATCTTCCATACGCTGTCATTGCAAGAGCTGTGGTCGACGATGTCTCTGCGGATACTGTCAGCAGTGGTATTCTCAGTCGATAACGTTGTGGGAGCTGTACGATGGGGTGAACTGACCTGGATAGCACCTTCTTGCCGGGATTCTTCGAGCTCGGTTTCCCAAGGTTATCCAACTTCTTCAGGCGCCTGATGCCTTCGGGCAGGTTCCCAAACCTGACGAACTGCAGCGCGACGAAACTGTCTGCAGTGTCGTGTTTATCCAGCTCCCGCACCAGTCTTTCGACGCTCTTGTCCACGCCACCCAGGCCCCAGTTCCCGTTGGTGAGCACGAACACACTGACCGGACGACGTAAGTGCGCTCGGAATCCCAGGTGCTTCTCGATGATGATCTCCGCCATGGCATCGAGGCTGAGATTCATCATGCAAGGCTGTTCCAGTCTCTGCTTCTTGATAATATCGACCAGTGGGCCCGAGTGTTTGTTGTGGTGCACTTTCTTCGGACTAGATGTGAAGTACAGATCGAGGCCATCGTCATCCACAAGCTTTACAAGCGAGGCAAGGGCTTGGAAGGTGTCGATCACTTCTTTCCAATGGTCCCTCATTGAAGGGGAGTCGTCAATGATGAAATACTAGTTCCATGATACCATGTCAGCAAGATGTGAGCAAGTCAACAGTTTATGGTGTCGGCAGTGGTTACCTGGTCTCGCCCTGCAAGCTGCTGCAAGTTACTGCTTCCCTCCAGATCCTTCAAAGAGCGCCCTCCAGGGTAAAACCTCGAGAGTCTCTTGCCGCCCTCCCCACTCTTCCACTTGAGCACATCGGCAACCGTAACATTAGGCAGAACGGCGGATGAGATCCTCGCAGGATTCCGAGCCTGTGGGTTCATTGTTGGGATTGGGGCTCGCGAGCTAGATGGCAGGGGCAGGTGCCGATCATCGTTTGACGATGGCCTGGGCGTCCACGTCTTGGGTTTTCTGTCCCCTGAAGGAGGCACGTCCCCAGGTCCTGCTTGTTCATGAGATGCCACTTCATCCGCCAATCGAGTGCCGGACGGTACGTTCAAGCGCTTGATCTCACGCACTTCATCCTCGAACATACGATGCAAATTGGTTGGAGGAAGGCGGTCTTCTCGGTCAGGCCGAAGCATGCGTTTGAGGATAAATTCACTCACAAGAGGCGTTATCTTGTCCCCCTGCTGACGGTATTGTTTAGCCTTTTCATGCATGCTGTCGACGACCACCAAGCGTGAGTCGACCGTATGGAAGCAGCCGCCGTAGCCGGCCTGGGTGATCCTGGGCACGGATTTCGTCGCTTCTAAACGACGACGCTCATATTCTCTGCGCCCGTCTTCTTCCCCCATTATTGTCCATACCAAGAACTCGCTGAAGACGCAGCCGAGGGACCAGATATCGGCATGGGGTGTAGCTGTGAAGATCTCGTCCTTTAGATATAAGAAGTCTCGACAGAGTTCAGGAGCACCTAACTCAACCGGTTAGCTGAACTTCACGCCGCAAGATCATGAATAAAGGACAGCTTCTTGACAGAGCAACACTTACTGTACATTGGAGTGCCGCCGGTGTCCTCAGCTTTCAGATCCTGGCCGGCCAACAAGGCACGGGCAGGGCTGGAGCCAAAGTCGGCGAGCTTGAACCGACAGTTGTGCGGACGGGCCCCACCGGGAGCTCTGTCACTGAACACCAAGATATTGGCTGGCTTTATGTCGAGGTGGATACTGATCTCAGTTGTAAGTTGAGGACTCAAGGGGAATAGGCGCAACGTGCTAGCAGGGATGCGAGACACACCATTTAAGGGACATCAAGTTATTGGAGTCCCTATCCGACTGTAGCCCGTGGATCCTCTTTAGACCTATCAGGAGTTCAAACAGCCTCTCCCAGAGCTGTGCTCGATCCGCAGGCAAAACCGGAGGACTACCCTTCTTGAAGAGGTCGAGTAAGGTGCCGCCATCTGCATACTCCAGGATAATCGTATACTTGTCCGTCTCTTTGTACCGGAACGATCCCAGACATTTCACGATATGGTTGCAGGGTCCTGGTTGGGTAATTGCCTGGAACGTCATGAATTCAGTCTCCCACAAGTGATTTCCCTCAACGCCATTGTATGTCTTGAATACCACGACTTGACCTTCGTCCTGCCGAATCGCCACATTAGTTCGGTCCATGAACACAAGGTTGCGGTAATACGTACCTCCCGGCGCCATATACTCTTCCACAACACCTTTTGAATCACCGGCCTACTTGAGTCGGCGGTGGGAGGTGAGAGACCTTTAAGAATGGATATAGGAAGGATGTAGTGAGGATCAAGCGGCCTCATATACGGAGCGTTGCTGAAGTCAAAGGGGCAAAACCGCCACTGGGTACGTCTAAAAGCCGGGAACAGCTCGTCTACACGGGGGAGGTCGTGGGGCTCGCCTTCGTGGGGTAGACGGGTGTCATCGTGGTTGTGCCTGAAGAACCACTGAAAGCACCCCACCTTTCCAATGGAAGTGAGAATAGATAGGACTCGCAGGAAACGCTCAATGATCTTGTTGACCTCGTCACGGGATACCACAAATCGAGGTCTCAGGGGGATGAGGAGTTGGTCAATGTTATCGGGTATCCAGTATCGTTTCAAATCCTCGAATGTGATGTAGTCTTTGGAAGTGCCATGACCATCCATTCCCGGCTTGCAACGTTCGTCAACATACTCTTGGAAGTTTGTCAAAGCTTGATGGTTCAAGCTTGATTCGTCCGGGGCATAGGGAGAAGATGTGACAGTGGCCATCTTAATAGGCCTGGCGAGATCTGACCACCAGACCCGTCACATGTAGATGAGAAGGAGCTGCGCTCCGACGGTATGAGTGAAACAAGGGTGTATATATCATAACCAACGTGACGCTGGGTAACAATAGCAAACGACTGGATGACACCCGAATACTGCGTATTTGATAGGCTCAGGGGGCGCATGCGAGCCAAAGAGATATGGATTCGTCTCTCATGCTTGCATCAAGCTCATGCCTTGGAGGGTTGCGAGGGGTATTGGGGCCTGATTGCAACCCGTCACTGGAGTGGCGGGGTGGAGGGACTCTGGAGGCTATATGGCGAAGCGGAGTGGGCGAACCACAGCGGATGCGGCCCGCGGCCAGGCGGCTGCCTGCCAAACAAGGCGGAATCACAGCCCAGAAAATTGCTCTGAACACCCAGTCGTTCGGCGCGAGGTTGAAAAGGGTATGCAGGACCATAGCGTGCTGACAGCAGCGCAGACAGGACAGGTGGTGTACAGCTCTGTCGTCTCGTTGGACACCTAGATGCGCCACTCACCACCCTTGCATGACTGTGCGGGACTCCTCACAAGTAATTGGCAATAAATCCCAGTCTCTGCTTGTAAGGTCAAAACACCGCCTCGGAAGGCATCGTGAAACTGACACAAGTGTATCTGCCTTGCGGCTCTATCGCTTTGGAGATCTAATCTGAACTGGGAAGGAGAAGTGCGGCCTATGTTATATCAGAAAAACGCCCTAGACCATATCTCTGTTTCGGGACAGCCTCTGTCTCGCCTTGTGCTTGATATACCCGAACGCAAGCGCCCAGATTACAAAGACTACAGCCATCAGACCCAGCGAAATTTTGAAGAAGAGCCCAGCCGGTCCCGGCAGCATTATCCAGTCTCTTTCTATGGTGTCGGGTACTTTGAGTTGGATAACTCCGCTCTGAAAGAATGACTGTTCAACGGTCAGAGGTCTTCCCTTCAGCCAGGCGGCGAGCTGGCTTACAGCGACAAAGGTGCCTGGCAAGAAGAGTAAGGTGACGGTAGTGATGACGTGCATGGATGTTGTTTCCTGCTCCGTCTTGTGGGCAATGCTCTCCATTTTTTTGCTGGAGTCGTAGCCGCTCTGTGCAAACAGAAGGTTGATCTGCATCGCTCGATATTGAAGGATACCGTCAAACTGATCACTGTTAGTCGGGGCCTCTAACGGCTTGTATGTTGAGTTCTCGATTACGCTGGAAACTTACCAGAGTCTTGGCCTCCTGTGCCAGGCGAGCCATCGATTCCAGCTGTTTCCGTCGTATCTGGAGGTTCCGCTCAATGTTCGCCATCCTCTGCAGAAATAAAGCCATGTCAGGCTGGCAACCATCGCGGATGGTCTTTGTAAGTGCCTCGGACTTGAACACTGCCGAATAATATTCCTTTACCGACTGGATAATCTCGCTGGTAAGGCCTATAATGAGGACGGCTTCATTGATCCTCTCGCCAATGATATGCAAGCGCTGTAGTTCCGCGAATGTAAATGTTTTGAGGATGGACAGGTTGTGTAGCGCCCGCTGGTCCCCTTCCGGATCCGTATCATCGTCCGAAGCTGTCTTTTCCGGTGTCTTCTTCATCGGAAGTGCCTTGATCAGCGCATTCACGCCTCCTTGCACCTTTTCCGTTAGGGTCGAAGCTCTTGGTGGGGATTCCATCGACCTGGCCGTAGCCCTATGCTTCAGGGCCCTGATGAGCTCTTCAGGCATCTTGGCATACCGGTCTATCTGCGCTGTCTTGGCCTTGATGACGATCTTTCGAAGCTCTTCGTCTAGGGTGTTTATATAGGGACGCCAGTTCTCGTCAGACCAGTCCATCACGATCCACAGAATCTCCAGAGTCGAGGCAAAGCTACCGTCCATCGTGGCCTGGGACCTTGCACAGAACAGTGGCTGCTTGACAGCATGGTAGATTCTTTTCCTTATCAGATCGTTTGCTTTGAGGGTTAACCACAAGGTCCTGCCAGTTTCAACGTCGAATGTATGATAAATGGCAAGGTTTCGCATGGACCATCCCCAACCTGGTTCTGACGACGATGGCTCAACCGTGCGAATGTTGAAGCAGTAGCGGATATGTCGTCCAGAACGTCCGAGATGCGGGAGGGATACGACGTCGCTCTCTCTGGCATATAGATTATTCTCGCTCTGGAATGTCATGAGACTGAAATCCCGGGGCAGCTTTTGCTCGCCAAAGGACAAGACGTGGCTGCTAAACGCCGCCGAGATCTGATGATGTGTCGCAAGAACATTGAACATGTCTGCTGAGCAGTTTAGGGGGGCCCTACTATGTTCAGCTTCGAGGAACCTGAGTTAACGTTAGTATCTCCGTGGCATTAGATGTATTCGTCCTGGGGAGTCACTCGTACACGAAGCGGAAGCGGGGATCTTTGCGATTCATTTGGAGGTGACCCAGGAGTTCAGCTTCGTCATCGATACGTGGCCGTTCACAGACTGGTTCGCGCCAACATCAGCAGTTGAGCCAACCCCCCTGAATTTCGGCGCCGAAGAAAACATACCTTCGTCTCCATCGTAGAGCTCTAGGAGCATCAGCTCCGCAGTTCTTGGGTCCCATACGTTGCCCTTCTCCCTTTGCAACTCCTCCAAGGTGGTCAAAAAGCTGGGTCCGGATCGATCTATGTCTATTAGATTTCGGGGATAGTCCTGCGCATTGGCGCACGAGACGCGGAACTTGTCTTGCATATCAGGGGCCATGGCTGATCATCTGAAGGGCCATGGACTGTCCAAAAGATCCGTCGAGTTCTGGATCCTCTGGCTTTTGTACCAACATTGAATTTCTTCAAAGAATTTAAGAGGGCTTATAGCACGCGGCTGATGTTGACTGCGCTTTCTAAAAGCCTCATATGATGGTATGGATGTGAAGCTTTTGCCCCCATGAATGGGCCGAGGCTTGAAATTCAGTGTTATTATCTAGCGTCACTGGGCGGAATGCGCAGCTGGCGTTGGCGATTCGCCTCTGCGGCAGATCGATGAAGAGCTGCGTTCATTGGCCATTGTAGCCCATTGGCCGAGACAATGACATAAAACCGACCGGTGACCAGCCACAAAGAGCGAACCACTACTGTCCTGAAAGGGCTGTCAGGCTGCACGGGAAGGCCACCAGAATACCCAGCCCACTCTCTGAACCGGAAAGCCTGGCTGCCACTTCCCTTTCCCTCTTCATCTCCTCCGCCTGAGTTCGCCAATGGCCTTATGGTCTGCCTAATGAACGCAGACTGTCAGAGGCTTCACAACTCGGCCACTAGATAGGGGCAGGACAGGGCACATACGGAGGTAAGGGCCTTGGGTAACTCGACGACGTAAAACCCATCCGCGACCTAATTCGGAAGTCGAAACGTCAGCTCGTGGTTGGTGGCAGTGCAGGGAGAGGCCACGCTCATTACATACGGTGATATCGATTATCGTCGTTGGGAAGTGTTTCTCTAGCCATTCCTTCAACTCGTCCTGTCTGAGGCGATACGACGGGATAGATTCGCTCGGCATTGTTCAGCTCTGGCGCCGGCACGACATTCACGATCTTTGCGAGTGTAGGTTTACCTTCGTCGAAATCGTCGTGGGGCATGGCATAGGTTATATGCTTGGGATGGGCCCCTGGCTTCAAGACTACACCATCTGGTGTGAGCATACCAGGTGCCATGTTGTAGTGTCAGATCCAAAAGGTCGAGGCCAACATCCAAGTTGAGCCTCAGTTCCGTACCCTGACTGCCCTCGAGCATCATGGATCATCTGGGCTCTCAGTATTGACACAACGCTATGCCTGCAGTATCCATATATGCAGTGCTACCGTGTTGCCTCCCGGGCAAATCACAAAAGGCGGACTATGAGGCTTGACTTCACTTGCCACCAATGGCAAGGCTGCAGGTGGCACTGCGGCACACCATTTCTTGAGCTCTCGTTCGATGACATCCAATCGATCTGTAACCGGGCAGAACTCAGATAGCAACAGGGACGAGCAATGTGCCAAGAATTTTCCCAGAATCTCCTGGCTTCATGGTGCCTTGGCACGTACTTCGCACGCAGAGGACGTTCGTGTTCCAGGTCGAGGTCGTGGCTGCCCAAGTCCACCGGATTCCCGTTGCGAGCGTGAGAGTCTAGTGCTGCAACCAACATCGACCTTTTGCCACAACTCTTCCGGACCAAAGGGAGAAAGACGACCAATACCCCGACACAGGCGACCCTTACGAGTGACATGTACAATCGAGCTGCGACAACAGTGGCCGAGTAGGGGCCATAAGTTCTCGCTAAGCTCATGATTGTGTCCATATCCGCCGCCATTGCGAATTTGAACCCCAAAGCCGTTTTTGATCCTGTGGTTTATCTGCGGAGAACTACATTTTCCCCCGATGGCATGAAGCACCATGCCCGATAACGTCGTTTGGTGTTTCGTAAGGGTTGGAGCCGAACATACCCATCGTCTGTGTACGTCTCTGCGGGCAATTGGGCCATATGAGGGTCCCCTGCCAGATATAAAATCTCGACTACTACAGCCGGTGCGCTCGATTATTCGGCCTCGCATCTCGAGCCCTTGTACTTGCGTGTTGGAAATATGGTTTAATGATAGATTGATTGGGCAACTGAATATAGGGCCTTGAATTTCTCCTTTACTTCATGGCCATATATATGCACCTGACCAGCCTCGTCTCTGTTGTAAGCGATAAGAACACGGCGTGCAGTGAACCTAAGCCGACTATCCGTGCACCGCTGTATTACATTGACAAGTGGCAAGAGGTGGAACTGGGATGCCGATGCCCCATCAGCCTTGACTGTCCCCATTTGAAGTCGTCGGCATTGGTATAGGGCCCCCCGGAGAGTTCTCTTTTCTCGCAGTCAGAATCTCGACCCCTGTTTCTGTAACTAGCAGGGTGTGCTCTGTATAGATGTTAGCATGAGCCGTACCCCTGAGATCCTTTTGTACACACCAAATTGAGCAGTACGTCTGCCGTCAACGGTCACGTTTGTCCAGTTATCCGGCCAATAAACCTCTTGAGGCTTTCCCACGGTAAGGATGGGCTCAATCGTAAAGGTCATTCCCGGTTTGCAAATGCCTGGCACCTTGCTCTTGCTATAGTGGGGGATCCAAGGCGGAGGATGGAAGTGAGTGTTGATGCCATGGCCACCCCATGTTGTGATGACTCTGCAGCCTCTGGACTTGGCATGCTCCTCAATAACGGCTCCGAAGTCCCGTATCGGTGTACCGGGCTTCACAATTGCAATTGCCTTATCCAAGCATTCGCGAGTCGTTTCAACCACTCTGACCGAGTCTGGGTCGACCTTCGCTCTATCGCCGATATAATACGTTTCGTTGAGATCCGCATGGTACCCCTCATGGTACAAAGAAATATCGAGATTGAGGATGTCCCCGTCAAGAAGTACTCGTTGGTCTGGAATTCCATGACACACAACTTCGTTCGGAGAGGTACACAGCGATTTCGGAAAGTGATTGTAATTCAGCGGAGAAGGGTATGACTGTCAGGGTTAGAGAAGAGAACGGTCTCCTGGAGCGAATCGCGCTTACTTTGCGCTCTACACAAGCGTTGTGACAGACCTCGTCAAGATAATCTGTCGTGACTCCTGGCCTAAGCTCGGCAGCGACGATATCCAGCACTTCGCGTCCAAGTATACAAACCTTGCGCATTGCCTCGATCCCCTTTGCGTCCAGTATGTCTATTTTCTTTCTGTTTAAGGCATTTTCGCTCCTCGGTATGCCAGTCTCGGCCCAATCAGGATGCGGTATGGACTTGGGTACAGGGCGCCTTGGTGAGAGTGGATAAACAGGTCGAACAGAGCCGGTGAATTTATACTTTGGGAAAGGATTGTAGAAAGCGGTTTGTTGGTTGCCTTGAGCCGCGTTATGCACTATCTTATGTATACTCTAGACCAGAACCTGTCAGTTTACAGTAAACGTAACCGGAAGATCTGGAGCAGACAGACCCAGTTCCTCTTGAAGCAATCCTGAGAGCAAAAGAAACTGTCCTTCAAACCGAGCTTCAGACATGTGGGGCACTGGAGAGAACCGGCATTCTTGTCACAGTCTGCTCCTGAGCATTTCCTTTGGGACAATTGCTCTGTAGTCACGTCCATTGTGGCAGGATTCTCTTCGCGAGTTGAGCGTTGTCGGGGAGCGTTGTCTGAAGATATGTGCGGCTGAAAGCGCGTCGCAAGTCAGGCTGGCGAATTCTTCAGAAGTGGATTGACAGTACGTGGCGGGGTTTTGGAACGCGTGGAAGTGCTAGTGGACCCTGATGGATCACGGGTCCAACCGTTTTTCTCCCCGGCCCATGCTACCCGTGCGACACTCCAGGATTCTAATTCAACGTCACTCGACTCTTGCCCAATAGACGACGCCAACAAAATGGCTGCCAAAACCCCTGTCGATGATCTCCAGAAGCTCAGCAGTGTGTTATTAATATCCTAGGCCAACATATATGAGACCACACTAGCTAACAGATGCTGCGTAGTTAATGAATCTGGAGGTGCCAAGGGCTCTGCTGGCTCCAATGGAACCGGAAACGGTGAGACTGCAGCAGAGCTCTCTGGCGGAGATTCTGATGACGATGCTGACAATCATGTGACTGACACCGTCGCTGCCGGTGTCGAAGGAGCTGCTAAGAAGAAGAAAAACAAGAAGAAGAAGCCCAAGAAAAAGAAGAGGGCTCCGACTGCGCAGACTGATCCCCCATCAGTCTCTATAGCCCAGCTGTTTCCAGACGGCAACTATCCCAAGGGCGAGGAAGTCGAATACGTTAATGAGAATCGGTACCGTACTACCAACGAAGAGAAACGCCATCTGGACAATCTCAACAGTGACTTCTTGTCTGATTACCGGCAAGCGGCTGAGGCGCATCGCCAGGTCCGCCAGTGGGCGCAGAAGCACATCAAGCCGGGTCAGACGCTCACCGAGATTGCCGACGGCATTGAAGATAGCGTTCGCCGCCTAGTGGGTCACGATGGCCTAACCGAAGGCGATGCTCTCAAGGCGGGCATGGGCTTTCCCCTTGGTTTGAACCTCGACGAGATCGCTGCCCACTATTGCCCCAATGCGGGCAACAAGACTGTGCTGCAGCAGAGCAACGTCATGAAGGTCGACATTGGCGTCCATATCAATGGTCGTATCGTCGATAGCGCTTTTACTATGGCGTTCGACCCTATGTATGACAACCTCCTGGCAGCCGTCAAAGATGCGTGCCATACTGGAGTTCGCGAATCAGGCATCGACGTTCGCCTTGGAGAGCTGGGTGGCTACATCCAAGAGACTATGGAGAGCTATGAGGTTGAGATCAACGGGACGACGTACCCCGTGAAACCCATCCGGAACATTACAGGCCATACCATCCTACCCTACAGCATACACGGCGGTAAGAATGTGCCCTCTATCAAAACGAACGACACTACCAAGATCGAAGAAGGCGATGTCTTCGCTATTGAGCCCTTCGGCAGCACTGGCAATGGCCGGGTTTACGATCAGGGTGAAGTGTCGCACTATGCTCTTCGTAGCGATGCTCCCAACGTGGACTTGCGCCTCTCCTCGGCGAAGTCACTCTTGAACGTCATCAAGAAAAACTTTGGGACTCTCCCCTTTTCTCGACGCTATTTGGATAGGCTCGGGCAGGACAAATATCTTCTAGGGGTATGGCATGGACACGCCATTCAAGACTGACTGGATCCGCTAACAACCGAGCAGCTTAACAGCCTGGTCAAGTCTGGAATTGTTGAAGACTACCCGCCCCTGGTCGATAAAAAGGGTTCATACACGGCCCAGTTTGAGCATGTAAGTGCTAAGCTGTTTCGGTTATGAATGGTATTCAAATACTAATGCGCACACCAGACAATTCTGTTCAGACCTACCGTAAAAGAGGTTATTAGCAAGGGAGAGGACTACTGAGCCGAACAGGCTCTCGAAGGAAACGTGGTCCACGCCGATTGGAAAGTATATTGAGTGGTTCAAGTACACTCACAGCATCGTAGGAGATGCGCGGCACGCTTCATAGTGATAACCTAAAAGGAGTGCTGCTTCAACTTGAGTCGAGCCTCGGAGTAAGAGCAAGTTGGCAGCTTCAACATGACTTGTTACTGTGGAAGCGCACGGATCCAAATCAGAGATACCGATCAATTTCTCCTATCTTTCTTGCAGCGACATGCCCAGTTTTGCGCGAAATACTATGACAGTATGGCAGTACGTCTCCACGGACATTCTCCCCAGCTTCGTGAGACATATGCTTGTGTCACCACTTTCCTCCTGCCATCAGTATGTCAGCAACAACTTCACGATGTTAAGAACCTGGTCCCTGGCCCTGGCACCGGACATCTTGGATATGATATTCATCAGTATTACCACCACAAATATCTAGAGCCCGGAAAAAAAGACGTGAACAGACGACAGCGTGGCGCCGGATCGCATCACGGCCGACAGCAAGGGGCTGTGACGTCGATCTTCCAAATACAGGTAGATAAGCGAGCCGGACTTAGCCGCTTTTAGCGCGCAGCAGTGGGCTGACCCCGCATGGATGAAATACCGAATTCCCTATTCGCCAGCAAGCTAATTGAGCTCCTGCCGTCATTGACGAAAGCTTCCACGCCATCGAACATCTCCGCTGGTGCATCTAAACAGGCCGGGAACTTCGAGTGGAGCTTGAAGAAGACGTGGAAGTTCCATCTCATTCTCGAATAACCGTCTCTTTAGTATTTCAGATATACCGAACAGGAGAGAGATCAAGTGAAAAGTCCATTCACCTTGCTCTCTTGGTCGGCAAGTTCCAATCTCCAGCATACTTCACTACCCCTCATCCCACCGTCATCCGAATCCTCCGGTTCCCAACCATCCCCTACTCCCCAATCTACTCATCCATCCATTTCCCAATTTCTTCCTTTCAGAATCTCAACAATCGCCATAAATCCAGTGCAGGAGAGGAAAAAACACCACCAATGTCCTCCGCAACCGGCATCCCCGAGACCGTCCCCTCCGCCGAGACCGAGCCCCTGCTCGGCCGGCCGGGCGACGCGACCCAGCCACCCGACGCGCCCCTAATCGCCAACCTCTGGCTGGGCACGGGCTGGATAGCCCTCGCCGGCGGCGCCCTGCTGGTCGCCCTCGTCTGGGCCGGCGTCTTCCTGCACCCCCTGCTGCCCCTCGTCTCGCCGCACCCCCTCCTGCAGTCCTCCGGCCTGCTCGCCTCGACCCTGGCCATCCTCGTGCTGCAGCCGACCTGGTCCCCCGACACTAAGCGCCGGGGCCGCTACGCCCACGCCGCGCTGAACGCGCTCGCGCTCCTTATCTACGCCTCGGGCGTCTCCGTCATCCTCGTCAACAAACACCGCAGCGCCGACCCGCACCCGCACTTCCACTCCGCCCACGGCTACCTGGGCGTGATATCCGCCGCGGCGCTGCTGGCGCAGTACGCCGTCGGTTTCGCCATGTGGCTCGTCCCCGCCGTCTTCGGCGGGGAGGAGAGGGCCAAGAGCGTGTGGAAGTACCACAGGTGGAGCGGCTACGTCATCTACCTGCTGCTGCTGGGCACCGTGGTCGCCGCCACGTTTACGCCGTACAATGTCGGCGTGCTGGACATCAAGACTTGGAGCGTGGTTGTCGCGGGCTTGTTGCTGGTGGTGGGGATTTATCCCAGGGTATCGCTTACGAAGCTGGGCGTGAGGAAGCCCGCGTCGGGCTGATGGCGGAGGTTATGGTGCTGCTTGTTGGTGGTTGCGAGGGAACGTACTGTCGCGTGAGAAGGTTTTCTTTTCGTCTCGTATATTTGTGCCGGCTTACTTCACTGAACTTTCGGTATTAGGAGGCGTCGTGGGCGGCGTTGGGCTAGCTACTTCCTAAATTCCGCACGAACAGCAAAGTCAGCAAAAGGCTTATAGGGGTGGCGTGTCGTCACTCGAGTCAACTACTATGTTAGCTAATGGCTCGTTGATGATATGATGGATGCATTCAGGTGAATTCGACTGAAGGCTATGGTACCTCGTGGGAGAGGTCCGGACTGAAGATGACGTTTGAGATGCCCAACCGAAAATTCCCTATTGCCTACCAATGCAATGCCAGTCCAACCTCCTGGGTTATATTACTCCTCCGATTATCCCGATAATGCGAGTCGTGACGTGTGACACAACACATGCCGTTACCGACGGCTTGTTAGAAAAGGACCTCCCTATCATGACGACCCGTGCAATCATCGAGTACCGTTCTAGCCCTCATCGTTCTGTTTTGGTTTTCTGTAGGTATAAGAGGACAGATTACCCGCAGTTGATGACGTTCGTCCCTTCGCTTCTCTAGGTAGTTGCTGTGCTGGAACCCTCCGGCACTCGCAAACCAACACGCTCCGCCATCACCCAAGACAGTCCCTCTGACGAATGATCCAGGGATCTCGAACGCACCGTGGTCCGATAGAACCTGTAAACGCTTAACGTGACCCATCCACCCCAATGTCCAGCAGAAAGAATCAAAACGCCGCTTCTCCTATTTATGCATGAATTTCCCAATAGTTTGTTACTCGCAAGCACCCAACTTTTTCTCTTTGCCTCAAAAGAACTTCGACAGCGCGGTGCTGAGTTCGATGAAGTCAACTGGCTTGGTGACGTAGTCGTTGAATCCGGCGGCGGTGCACTTCTCTTGCACATCCGACATGACATTAGCAGAGAGTGCGATGATAGGCATCGGGTCAAAGTGCTTCGATTTCTCCCAAGCTCGAATCTCTCGGCATGCTTGGTAGCCATCCTTACGTGGCATGTGAAGGTCGCACTAGGGATAACAGGTTAGCTTTCGTCTTCATCACAGCGCTTCATCGGCGTGTCAATGTTTTCCAGGGTGTGTACTAACCAATATCAGAGAGTAATACTCGTGAGAGTGGGCAAAGACCTTCTCAGTGCATTCTACACCGTCCATGGCGATCTCGACTTCAACGCCGACTTTCTTCAAATACTTTTGGAGGACCTTCTGGTTAACTGGATTGTCTTCCACAAGGAGCACCTTGTAGCCTCTGTTGCCCATGCGCTTCTCGGCTTCGAGGTAGCTCTGTTTCTGGTTCTCGACGATCTTCTGTGCTGTAGACCGGTTTCTGTCGATACTGAGATCGCGTTCCTTGGCAGGATCGAAGATCACTGCGAGCCGGGATGGCTTGACTGGCTTATAGATGTACGTCACGGCCTTCTCAGACAGCAACTCCTCGTACTCGGTGCCGGCGACCTGCTTCAAGACTGCTTGACGCTGCACGGAATCCGAGAGAATCAGGATCGTGGCTTTGCCGACCATACTGGACCTCCTGATCAGATCCATCAAGCTGATGATCTCCTCCGGCGACGGCAGGTTCACCACAACGTGCGTGAATATGACAGGATCGTCCCCTCCGATCAGCTTCTGGGCCTCTTCGACTGTTGCCAGCGCCGTGATCTGATGGGCGACATCCTTCGGTAGTGTCATCTCGATGTGCCTTGTCGTTGCTTCTCTGCTGTGTGTTTGCGGGGAGATAACAAGAATAGAATACATGGGTGGCCGGTATTCGTTGATCGCCACGGAAGCAGGTTCATAATTCGGTGTCGGCGTCAGGCCCGGAGTCTTCTTGCCCATAGATATGTCCAGCTTCATCTCGGAGAGATCCTGTCCACTAGCCCTGGCTGCTTCGCTAAAACGCGCTAGACCAGCATTAATCGACGACATAGACGATCGATCGGTTAGATGGGTTCGAGTCGAGCTTATTGACGGATGTGAGCTACCACTAGAGCCCAGAGGAGGAGATGTCAACGATGTGTCTGTCTGTGGGCTCTCCGTAGGTGTCCGCTGGAAGACCTTGTTTGTCATGACCTGCTGCTTCGAAGCGCGCGCCCAATTCTCGTCTAATGGCGTGTGTTTTGGTGCGTCTGTTAGGCGTGGACTGAATTGGGCCTCCGGACGGTCGGCGTCCGTTGGCAAACCGAATTTTGCGGTGAAGGTGAAGGTTGATCCTTCCCCTGGAATGGCAGTCCCTTCCATCTTGCCACCATGAAGCTCTACCAGCTGCCTTGAGATGACCAAGCCCAGACCACTGCCTCCGTGCTGCCGCGTGCTGCTACCGTCAATCTGGCTAAAGGGCTTGAATATTAGCTCTGCCTCTTCCTTGGTGAAGCCTCTGCCCGTGTCAATTATGGAGAACTCGAGCATAATCTCATCGTCATGCAAATCAAGCCCTTCGCGATCGACAACCTTGCATCTGCTGAAGACCTCGCCTTGGTTCGTGAATTTGATAGCATTTCCGATGACGTTCAGCAGGACCTGCCGGATCCGCACCTTGTCGCCCTTGACCCAGGCCGGTACGTCCTCCTCAACGACATAGTTCAGCTCCAGTCGCTTGGCAATTGCCATTGTGGACACGAGCTCGTTCACGTCCTCGATGAGCGATCTAGTGTGGAACCACTCGTGATTGAGCTTCATCATGCCGGCATCAACCTTTGACAGGTCGAGTATATCGTTGATGATCATTAGGAGACTGTTGGCGCTTGTCTGGATCGTGTTGGTGTAATCTCTCTGTTCCTCGTTCAAGGTCGTGTCTTGTAGGAAACTAACCATGCCGGATATGCCGATGAGGGGCGTTCGAATTTCGTGAGACATGTTGCTAAGAAACCTGCCTTTGGAATCCATGGCCTCCTTCAGCTTCGTCTCCAGGAGCTTGTGGTCATTGATGTCCGTGGCTGAACCGAAGTAAGAACTCGCTCCGTTGCCGAAGTCAATGTTATCGATCTCAACGCATCGCACCAAATGCCAGCGATAGTCTCCAACCTTGGATCGCAGCCTGATTTCGGTCGTATAGGACAGCCTTCCATTGCTATCGGTTGCCACCTTAATGACGCCCTTTCTGGCCAATTCCGTCAGGTTCGCGGTTGGGAGCTCGTACACGGAATCACTACTCGAACTGTTATTCCGAGAGAGTGCCAGGTGAACCCCCCTGAGGTTTGTGTCGGGACTCGGTGGTGCCGGATTGGAAAAGAACTGGTTCCCCTTGCCTACTGACGGCTTGGATCTGTGGGCTTTCGGCTCGTCTCGAGGACGCGGCGTCGGTGGTTTGTCCAGGGGAACGCGGCATTTGGCAAGATCGTCTGGGTGGACGTAATCCATGAAGCCCAAGCCTAACGAGTCTTCAAAGCTCTGTCCAGTATATGACAACCATTGCTCGTTTGCAAACGTTATGCCCTCGTCTTCTGTGGCGGTAAAGATGATCTGAGGGATAAGATTGGCAAGGAGACGGTGTTTGGCTTCGGACGCCTCGATTTCCTCCTGTCGGGCAGCCCTAAGTTCAGCAATGTGCTGGTCATGAATGTCCATGTAGGACCCGAGAAACTGCAGAATGACACCTCTCTTGTCTTTGGACGCAACGGCTCGAGCATAGAACCACCGGTATTGGCCGTCGAACCGCCTTATCCGTACCGTCCTGGAAAACTGCTCGCCAGTCCGGACAGAGTGGCCCCAAGCACGAAGATAGTCGTCTCGATCGTCAGGATGAATGCTTCCCCAGGGATCTGAAGCCAAGTCCGCGGATGTCTTTCCTCTGTAGGTTAGAAACCTGCTATTGACCCAAACAATCTCTCCGGTATGCGGGAGAGCCACGAAGACATGGGCCGGAAGCGAGTCGAGGATTAGACCCTTAAGCCTGTCCGATGGAGGTGTCATCTCTGTCTGCACAGTGGAGATCGAACCAGTGCGGCTAGGGGGCTGTGGTTGATTAGCACCTTTCCCTCCGATGACGGAACTCGGGGGCAGGGATTGAAAGGTTGAGGCAAAGTCGGCCCCGTAGGAATGAAGTTGAGTATGGCGATGAGACCCTGGCGTTGTTGGGACCGGCAGCTTGCCAGTGTTAGGGGCATTGGATTGCCCGCTTGCAGCTTGAGAGTCTCTCGCCTCCTGAGCCATCCCCTGCCGTCGAGGTGATTTAGCGGAGCTGATGCTGATTGCCGACATCTCGTCAGAACTTCTTCCAGCCAGGTCATTTGCGACCGCAGCGTCAGAGAGACCAGGACTGAGCACGCCAGATTCTGTAACCTGGGTTTTGCCACTAGAAAGGCGCAAAGAAGATCGTTTATCAACCGGGCTGTTGTCCTTGGAATTCCTCCTGCTTCGTTGGCCAGTAGTCCCTGGGACACCGATCTTCGATTTCGTGTTGAAGTAGCTGTCCCCGCCGGGTGCTGTAGCAGATCCTGAGTGTCGCGGATCGATAGCAAGACCTACTGTAGATGGGTCCCACATAGGGGTACCCCCAGCGGAAGCAGCGCCACTGCGAGAGACACTAGAATAATCACTTGGGCTGGTCATACTACCCGCAACTGAACCCCTAGGGACATCTTCGGATGACAAATAACCCATGTTGGCGAATGCTGTCGGATCTAGCAAAGGGCGGCCATCGTGGCCAATGGCACCAAAGCCCGCATTCTGGGGCCTCCGCTTTTGGAGCCCATTGACCTCGACTTCAAGGTTTGTGTAGTGGCGGCACATAGAGAACGATGTGGCCAGATGGGGTGCTAGGTGCTCGAGAGAGTAGCGAAGGTTGGACGGATAAGGTATTATAGGACTGAGGATCGACAAGATCGCTATAGGCGCGTGCTTTTGCTTGGATGGTGCTTCAGGTGAGAGGAGTGCTGCTTCGGAGCGAGCATCGCCCAGTCCTGCCCTTGCTCGAGTTGAAGACTTCTGGGCCATAAGAGTAGCATCAAGTTTGAACACAGGGTTCGGCTTCGACAGCAGAGGGTGGGTGAGAGGGATATGCAAGACAGTCCAAGAATTATCGATGCCGATAGCTTCTGGAGGTCTTATCGAGGTATAGTCCGCAGGTGCTGGGGACGGGTTGAACGTCTCCTCATCCACCATGGCGTCCGTGAAAAAAGGATTGTCATTCGTATCGTGTCGTACCGCCGGGGATGGAGCTGGTGACTGAGACCACGGGGACGGGGGTGCTTGCTCATATTCATCATATTTTGGCGTTGCAGGACGAGGTCCGTCATCGTCTATTTTGGCCGCTAGGCCGGCAGTCTTCCTCCTCTCCAATCCATGGGGTTTGCCAGGCCGGGAGGAGGATGGTATTGACTTTGAGGCTCCGGTAGCGGAAGATAGCTTCGATGTTGAGTCCGTCCTCGTCCTCCGGACCTTTCTTTTCAAGCCTTCAGGAGAGTTGCTGCGGCCTGAAATCTCTGATTCTGAATGCTTCGAGTTCTCCGCGCCGGGCTGGTCGAGATATGGATACGTTCGTGTGAGGGCGATAACCTTCCCCCTCTCAAGCACGCGCATTACACCGTTGTGGTCAATGAGAGGATCAGCCTCATAATCCAAAGCCTGGAGAACATTCATCATCTTCCCACGGCCTTGTTTCTGCCCACCAAACGGCGTTTCCCAACTCGGAAGTTTCTGTTGCCCCTCCATAGCGTCGTGCTCCTCCAGGGTTTGTTTGTTAAGATGCGGCTGGAGCGCGGCATCAAATCCGGCAGCTTGAGCTAGTGATGGTGTCGGGTTTGACGTATGACTCCGATACAATTGGTTCGGCCGTCTGCTGGCTGAGGCCGCTTCTGCAACGACATTCCGCTCCTTCTTATCTTCGTAAGCAGTGAACGAGTGTCTGCTCTGGATTCCAGGTCTTGGGGGCCTAAGCGAATCCTCAGCCAAAGAGGGACTCTCGACAGGATCTTCCGTGGCAGTACTGCTGGGAACGAGGCTTGAGCCTCTCGCCATGTAACCCATACTCATCTCATCCTCCATGTGCACGTTGTATGTAGCCTTTTGACCCCATGGCACGTTCTCGAGGTCTGTCGAGTCCGCCGGGATCGCCAAGGTAACCCGTTCTGCCTTGTAAGCCTCCGTCATGATCTGGACGACAGCGCTCCACCATGCCTCCAGACCAGGTTCCGCAGACAACATCAAGCTCAGGTCATAGAGGTTAGGGCTAGGAAAGTCGTGCGGTCCGTCATCGGAGTGAACAAAACCCGGCGGCAAGAAGGTCATATGAGAAGCAGGCGTTGATGGATTTGACAAAACCTTGTCTTGGAGACGAAGGGCATCCCAGCTTGTCGGTTGGGATGAGTGAGAGGTGCCGGGCCCAGTAGTTGGCGACAGGGTCGTGAAAGGATGGTGCAGTCCCTGATGGGCGGCGAATGACGGAACGACCATCCGTGGAAAGGGATAAGACGGTGTTCCTGCAGTCAATCCAGGAGTTGTGCCGCCTCGAATAGTGTGCGTCGACTCGGACGAGGCTGTAGTTGGTTCAGACATTGATGTGTCCTGCGGAGGAGTGAACATCGTTTCCTCTTGGATCGGCGAGACACGGGGCCTGCCTGTCCCGGCGGGTGGATTAAATCTGGACGTCATCTCTCTTCGGGCGATGTCCCGTGAGAGGCGCTCTCGATACTGGCTCAGCTGCCGTTCTGCATCCGGTTTGTCCAGTTCGAACAACGATTTGCGTTCTGAATCAAGATGTCCATTGTCCGGACGTGAGTTGCCTCCGGCCGAAACTGAACGTTCCAAACGGGTATCCTCCGCGTCCACAAATGATTCCTCAGTCGAAGCGACGGAGGATCCGGATGTACTGTAATCCCCGCCTTGGTCTTCGACGGCGACGGCTCTTTTTGGCAGGCTCTGCTGTCCCGGTTCGGGTTCGGTCAACGAATCCGAGTCTGTGTCGGTTGGTGGCCGTTGCGTCATTGGCGAGCTTGGAATTCGAGTCTTGGCATCACCATCATCTCCAGTTCTCGACTTTTTCCTAGACTCGATAGTCGTCGAAGACGCGTATTTCTCGTGAGTATGACGTTGGCGCGACGAGGACGATGCGGTGGCTTGGTTGATACTGATTGTTGGTGCTCCGTCTTGGTTAACCGATTGAGGGGTTCGCATACCTCATCCACACAGCGGCATGTAGGTAGGCTCTCCAGCTTGGTGAAGTCGAGATTAGAGATTATTATCGAAGACCCAGGCTTGCCGAGTATGTACAAATGGAGTTCAATCGGCGGAGCAGTCGTCGTACGACCTTCGCGAGGACAGCTCGTGGCTCGAGATCAACGTCCACCGCCCCGAAACAAGTTCAGTGCGGAAGGGAGAAGGGGAGGGAAGAAACCGGAGTAGGGCGTGTAGGGCGTGTAGGCACTCCAACAGGATCGCGAATTCGGTGGAAAGGCCACCAAAAGTCGTCGAGGTACTTGACTACAGGTAGAGAGAGTCCTGAATGAGGGAGGCAAGATAGTGAGGTTGTGTTGAGAATGGTAGGACGGAGTGATGTGGAATTGCTAGTCTCTGCCTAGGCCGCCGACTTCCCGCGCGATCCCACGCAGTCTCTGCCCAGGCCACTTTTGGAATCTGGCACGCAAAAGTAGGGGTCATCCGCCTATGACGTTATCCCCTCCTGTCTTGGGACCGAACTAAAAAGGGGGCGCTCCGCATCCCGGTTAAGATGACAAAGGCAAAGGATACCTGCTCTCACCTTATGTCACTGTGATAGCAAAGTGCATTAGAATACATCTTTTGGAAAGATTTCACCAGACAGCCAAATCATCCGTGGACATCGCAAAAGCTCCAACGCTCGCATTGATCTTTATGTGATATAACCGAGAACTAGGAATAGCAGGGATTGTCCATGAGTGAGGCTGGTCGCATAACATTTCTAGCTTTCTAAATAGCGTCTTTCAAGTTCTCCGGTAGCAAGTAACCGACTACGTGGTGGTACCAAGCCGCTAATAACTGCTCATAGCGTGTCACTGGGTCATCCTGGCCATATGTGGTAAATCAAGTTCATGAAAACGGGTCGACGGTGCCTTTTAGTACTGCTGGTGAGGTATACATTACACATACGACATGCACCGCAGTGATGGACAATTGATATGCATCGATATCATGCACACCGCGAAGACGGTCCCAATCGTATGATCCTAGGTACCTTACACGTGTACGGCATCGTAAAGTTATTTACGACGCGAGGTCACCGTCTCAGTCGGACAGCTGATTAAGGTACATTGCGTTGTCATCCCTCAAGCTTTCGCACTTTCAGGACAGAGTATGATGTCATAACGCCCAGAAAAACAACTCGAGTAACACAGTGAGATGGGCGCGGAGCGGAAAGTGCACACGAGTCAGCAGCCAATACTGACTTTGTAGTCGTCGTGCGCTCGAGCATACAATCACGAGTCACAGCAATTCGTACGCCGTGTTTGACGTGACTGGTTCAGGAACAGGCACCCCATTGCACTGCACGGATGCAATGGGCAGGTACGTTCGTACACATGTTGGTACACGTACAATTCATTACCATCGCCTTATATGTACCGTACGTAAGGGAGTAAATAAATTCAAGCTTGGTTTTGCAAGTGGTACGCAGAACGGAGCAGAAGACCCATGCTCCGATGAAGAAAGCGCAGTCCCCGGACGGAAGTTTGCCAACCGGAAAGTGCGGGACCCTGGAACTTTTTCACAGTGTATGGTGCAGGCAGGCAGGCTTTTTGGAACCCGGCATCGCCATGCAGTATGACGTCTAGGGTGTGGATAGTGACCAATGATACTGTCGCCCCAGAATGCCTTGGCCCTTGCAGCTCATATTTTCGGATGCCCCCCGTCGGAGGCCTGGCTTCTACTAACCCAGCTAGGTGAAGGTCCATAGCTAACAAAAGCCACCATTGCTTAGCATAGTACACATCCAAGAAATTGTTATAAGAATCTACGGACATACTGCATCACAGTAACCTGTGAGTGAGCTCGTTGAGTTTATACCTAGATCTCTTTCCGGACATCATTGTACGGCTTACTGGACACGGATAGAGCGAAATTGACCTGGGTTACAGCCGCTCGACTTACAGAAACACGCGGCGATTTTAGGCATTCCCACAGGTTCACGTGATTGTAGTGTCACGCAGATATACCTTTCCCTTCGCCGCCTGCCTTTTTTCCGTACACTACCTCAGTTTGGTGGGAATTTGTCTCCTGGCCATCTCCTGTTGCTCGTTTCGTCGGCCACTTAGCAAAACTAACGCGGTGCATGTCTCCATGGTGATGGCCAGGATACCGAAGACAATATGGCTCACGGGCAGCAAAGGTGCTTGAAACCATGAGCAAGGCGACTTGTGTCAATAGGAGAACGCGTCAGTCAGTATTACGTATGGAGCTGCTGTCAAATCTGTACAGGTAGACCGGTTCGTCAAGCCTCCAGTCGTTCCAGGCTGTCCGTCAAGTATAACTGGGGTACAATACCTTCGTTTCCATACCAGCAAACCAAGTAGATCATGGCCACTGTTCCACGCAAGTATACTGTCAGCTACACTTCATTCCCGGACGTGCAGCTCGTTCTGTGCAAATATCCTTCTCCACGTGTCCACGTTAAGTGGTGGCCCTCCAGTGGTTGCGTCTCGTTTTCTGGATCACCGAAACTCGGCCAGCCGCTAGCACTAGCAAGCGCCAATCAACTTCGCAAAGAGGCTGCTCCTAGTGAAGCAACTTCATTGTTGTGGATAACATGTGAGATGGTGAGATGACCATATGCACAGCTTCCTCAAGCGCCAGCTCTCTGCCACGGCTTCTGGGTCGGGTAGCTTCGGCCGGTTGTGCGGAGACGGTTTGATGCAGGGCAGCAGGGGTAGATCAGATGACTGGAATGAGCATAGAAGACATCTTCACCCGTGAGGCTAGAGACATTGAAATCGAGATACACCTGGAAACACGATGAGGCATCTAGGGCTCAACACGCAAAGATACTGGACCTTGGACAAATCAATTCCTCCAGGTGCTGTAGCTTGCCCAAAGTCTGCCAAGGTAAGGTAGGGTAGCTTTGGTGTTGGAGCTACCCCGCCCTGCCCGCATCGGGAGCTATCTTGGCGCGTGGCGGCCTGGCGCCTGGAACTCCACAGCCTCCAGCCACTGGCGATCACTGATGCATGCGTCAGCTAACCTTGCCTCGATGTATGCCACAATAGCATAAGTGAACCTTCTCAGAGTATTTTACTACTTTCCTACATCGCTCTTACACAGCAGTACTTTACTGTATTCTCAACTTCGATTCAGCCGGGAGGCTCATTACCCGGAACAGAGACGTTACTGTATCCCCTGAGTGTTGCTTTACATTAATCTATGCGTGCCGCAATCGGAAAGTGGCTCAATCAATCCGGCGACTCTCTCCATCCTGTCCAACATAACCATCTCCGAATCTGAAGTCTGCCTTCCCATTCCGTCATCATGGCAAATAACGAACAGAGCCAGGCGCCAACAGCCGAGGCTAGTGACCCCGAGGCACGTCCCGACGAGAGGACGCCCCTGCTCGGCCACGATGCCGGACAGACCTCGTCCGACGAAGCCGCTGCCGGCGGCGCCTTCTCAGAGAATATTAGAAAATGGAGGCGACAGCGCTGGGCCTCACTTGCTCTCTCATTCCTCCTCGTTGCCGCTATTGTCGTCTTGACTCTGGCGTTTGGAGGTCAGCATTCCCGTCTCTCTCAGATCGATTCCATGTCCTTCATCTTTGAGAAATCCTCTCTGATCCGTCGTCCGTACAGTGTTCGGAAAGAACAAAATGCATGCCACTAGTGCTCTTTGCCTGACGCCGGCCTGCGTTCATGTGGCATCTGAGCTGCTCTACAACCTGTCACCGGACTATAAGAGCATCGATCCTTGTACTAACTTTGACAAATGTATGTGGAACATGTGACAAACATGCTCGTGTGGCCGTGGCACCAACAGCCCGAGCAGCAACCGAATTGGTTAGCTGATAACTTGCCTAGTCGTATGTGATGGGTGGAGAGACCGCCATGATCTGAGGCCCGACCAGGGCTCTCTCAACAGCTTCAGTCAGATCGCGGACAGCAACAACATGGTCCTCAGGCACATTCTAGAGGCCCAGTACCCGGACACATCCGATGTCAGCTCAGTCTCTCACCTAGTCGAGGGCTGTTGCAGCTGCTAATCATGACTATAGCATTCGTTCTTCTCTCCTAAGAGGTTGACAGTTACTACTTCGAATGTTGACCAGGACAATTTCAACGAGCTGCAGAAGGCCTACAATGCTTGTATGGCCATCGATACCATCAAGCAGGTCGGTATCGCGCCGCTCCAGGATCTGCTTGGGCAACTGACAAAGATCCTGACCGTCGATGATGCCGCTTTTGGGACTACGGCCCAGCTGCAGGCTCAGGATGCAAACGACATATCCGACGCCATATTGTTCCTGGAGCACTTGAATATTCCCCACTTTGTTTCTCTGGGTGTCGGATCCGATGACAAGAATCCGGTATGGGCAAAAGAAAGCCTCGGAGACTTGTTCCAAGCTAACATCAGGCTTGTAGGACACCCAAGTCGTCTTTGCCGGTCCTCGTTACGGAGTCGGTCTGCCGTCACCAACCTACTATAAAGATAAGGACACTGTGTCCGGCTACCAGTCAGCTATGGCGCAGGTGCTCAAAGCGGTTCTGCCCAACCCGGCCGCTCGCAAAGCAGTAGATAAGTTGGCCGCTGCTGTAGTACTGCTCGAGTCCAATATCGCGGCCGCAACCCCTCCTCTGGAAGACCTTCGGGACACCACCGTACGGTTTAACAAAGTTTATATTCTCTGTACATGATATCCAGCTCGCTAACCTACTTAGTAGAAGTCCTACACCCCCTTCTCCTTGAAGGACACGGCCGCTATGATTCCCATACTGGGCCTAGACCACGTTCTTACCACATTAGTGCCGTCGAACTATACTTTGGACAGGATGATCACGCAGTTCCCGGACTTCTTCGTGCATTTGTCGGACATCATTAAATCCAGCGGGAAAGACACGGTTCAAGCCTTTTTATCATGGAAAATCATCCAGTCCACAGCCGGTACAGTTGAGGCACCAGAGATCAAGCCCTACACGCAGTTCATGAACAAGCTATCCGGAAAGGTAAGACTGCATTCATTCATTCATTCAGACATCCTCCGGCGCCTAACAGTATGTAGGACCCGGATGCGGTTCCAGATCGGTGGAGGACATGTCTCAGCCACGTTGACAGCGGTCTTGGTTGGATCCTCAGCAGGTTCTACGTTGAGAAGGCCTTTTCAGCAGCAGCCAAGGACCTTGGCGACCAAATCGTGTCCGACATCAAAGATCAGTTCATTTCTCGACTAGCAGACCTGGAATGGATGGATGAAGAAGTCAAGAATCTTGCCGCAGACAAGGTCCACGCCATCGTCCAAAAGATTGGATATCCGACGAAAGTGAGATCAAGTGGTGATACAGATTGGATTTGACCAGCTGCTAACACGAGATGTAGTCGCCCAACATCATGGACCCGGAAGCCTTGCAGGAGTACTACGCCGGGGTAACCATAACGGACGTCTTCTTCAACAACAGCCTCTCCCTGACCAGCCTAGCCGTCAACCAGTCGTGGTCCCAGCTCGGCAAACCGACAGACAAGGACGAATGGGGCATGACGGCCCCCACGGTGAATGCCTACTACAACCCGCCCGGGAACGAGATCGTGTTTCCGGCGGGCATTATGCAGTTTCCGGGCTTCGGCGCCGACTTGCCCAAGTACATCAACTACGGCGCTTTCGGCGCGGTTGCGGGTCACGAGCTATCGCACGCCTTCGATAACAACGGCCGACACTACGACGTCCACGGCAACATGAGCGACTGGTGGACGAACAGCACGGTGGCGGAGTTTGAGGCACGGGCTGAGTGTTTCGTCAAGGAATACGGCAACTTCACCGCGGCCGGCACGAACGGCACGACGCTGCACGTGAATGGGCGGGCGACGCTGGGCGAGAACATCGCCGACGCGGGCGGGCTCTCGGCGTCGTACAGCGCGTGGGTGAAGCGGAGGCAGTCGTACCCCGACCTAGACCTGCCGGGTCTGTCGGACGCCTTCAGCCAGGAACAGCTATTTTACATCAGCTACGCCAATTTCTGGTGTTCGAAGTACACGCAGTCGGCGCTGACGCGGTCGATCTACACGGACGAGCACTCGCCTGCTTTTGCGCGGATCGAGGGCACGGCTATGATGAATTCGAGGGGATTCAGGGAGGCGTTCAGCTGTCCGGCCAAGGAACCGGTGTGTGAGCTGTGGTAGTGGCAAGGCCGATCATGGGTTATGTATACTTTGCGTTCTTTGATTAAGTTTTTGGGAGAAGTCGAGAGTGCAAATTCCCTGTGTACTACTAGTAAGGGGACTCCATATATCATAACATGGACAGAGCTAATTGCTGTCCATAATCCATCCACAAGGGGTTTGTTTGGCTGTTGGACATTTCAGAGAGTGAACTGCTTCGTGTGACACAGCGATTCAGACAGCCGGCCACCGGGTAATCATGGCGCAACTCCGGGGCAAAAATTACCAGGTGCCTTAGTTATCATGCGATGCCATCCATAAGCGCGACGACGGAGACTGCGATGACAGCACATCTTCAACAAAGGTTGCTAGTTCGATTCAGTCGGATGTTTATGCCAACCCGATGCCTTCCCCCATTTACAACGACGGAATGTGGCTGACAGATATTTCCAACCGGCTATGGTCTAAATCATGATCCTATTATCTTTCTATGTCGTTTGTCTTACGTTGAAGAGGATTTAGGATGTGCTTGTCGTCCTGGCCGACCTCACAGCCCGTCAAGATATCGGAGCGGCGAATCGTCCGGCCGGCCCCACCTCGAACCGGGATTGCACGGACCATTTTGAGCATCCCGCGCAACAATTTCCAGGTGAACTTTTCGCGGGGAGCCGCCTACCTTAGCTAGACGTGCCTGACAGTGAACAGCTACCTTGTTAAACAACCACGCAACCGAATCCCCTACACCGAGCCATCACGCCCAGAGGTCATCCAGTCTTGTGTTCTTTTAATACTATATCCATATTCCAGCCGTTTTATACCACGAGCCGTCAAGATGCAGGCTCCCGTGGTGGTGATGAGTGCGTCCCCTTTCCAAGCTCCCAAAGCTTCATATTCCGCTGATCTATGAAAGCTCATTACTGACGTTTGCCAGACACCCAGAGCGGTGAGAGGCAGACCGGAAGGAAAGCTCAGCTGTCCAATATTGCGGCCGCGAAGACGTAAGTCGTACCATCTCGCGAACTTGAGTTGACATCAGGCTTACCCGTTTCCCCACCCGTCCCAGCGTTGCCGACATCATCAGATCATGTTTAGGACCCAAGGCCATGTTGAAGATGCTGCTCGACCCCATGGGCGGTATCGTCCTCACAAACGACGGCCACGCCATTCTGCGAGAGATCGAGGTGTCACATCCTGCCGCCAAGAGCATGATCGAGCTCAGCCGGACACAAGACGAGGAGGTCGGCGACGGCACCACGACTGTCATCATCCTAGCTGGCGAAATCCTTGCCCAGGCACTCCCCCAGCTCGAGCGCAACATCCACCCGGTGGTCATCATCGCCGCCTTCAAGCATGCCCTCGCAGACGCCCTCGAGATCATCGAGGAGATCTCCACTCCCATCGACATCAACGATGACAAGGCCATGTACAGCCTAATCTCCTCCTCCATCGGCACCAAGTTCGTCTCGCGGTGGTCGGACCTCATGTGCGGCCTGGCGCTCAAGGCCGTGCGGACGGTCAGCTGGGACGCGGGCAACGGCAAGAAGGAGGTCGATATCAAGCGGTACGCCCGTATTGAGAAGGTGCCGGGTGGAGAGATCGAAGACAGCAGGGTCCTGGACGGCGTCATGCTGAACAAGGACATTACGCATCCCAAGATGCGGCGCAAGATCGAGAACCCCAGGATCATCCTGCTCGACTGCCCGCTCGAGTACAAGAAGGGGGAGTCGCAGACGAACATCGAGGTCTCGAAGGAGGAGGACTGGAACCGGATTCTACAGATCGAGGAGGAGCAGGTCAAGTCCATGTGCGAGCACATCTTGGCCTTAAAGCCAGACCTTGTTATTACGGAGAAGGGAGTGTCAGGTAAGGCGTTTTTACCTTCTTCTTTTCTCTGTCTATTTTCTTTCCTGAGCTTCAGAAGAGCCATCTGTCGCACAGGCTAACAAATCCCAGATCTCGCACAGCACTATTTGGTAAAGGCCAACGTCACAGCACTACGTCGTGTCCGCAAGACCGACAACAACAGAATAGCGCGCGCCACGGGAGCCACCATCGTCAACCGCGTCGAGGACCTAGTAGAGTCCGATGTGGGCACCCACTGCGGCCTGTTCGAGATCGAGAAGATTGGCGATGAGTACTTCACCTTCCTCACCAAGTGCAAGAACCCGAAAGCCTGCACCGTCCTTCTCAGGGGTCCTTCCAAGGACATCCTGAACGAGATCGAGCGCAACCTGCAGGACGCCATGGGCGTGGCCCGCAACGTCCTCTTCCACCCGCGCCTCTCGCCCGGCGGCGGAGCGACCGAGATGGCCGTGTCCGTCAGGCTAAACCAGCTGGCCAAGAACATCGAGGGCGTCCAGCAGTGGCCGTACAAGGCCGTCGCCGAGGCCATGGAGGTCATCCCGCGGACGCTGGTCCAGAACGCCGGTGCGAGCCCGGTCCGCGTGCTTACGGACCTCCGGGCCAAGCACGCCGAGGGCAAGAGCTCGTGGGGCATCAACGGCGACACCGGCGCGCTGGCGGATATGAAGGAATACGGAGTGTGGGAACCCGAGGCTATCAAGGTGCAGAGCATGAAGACTGCTGTTGAGGTAAGCTTTCAATCACGACCTCTTCACGCTATGTCCGCGAACGTTCAAGGATACTAACATTTTCTCGTAAAGTCTGCTTGCCTCCTGCTAAGAGTCGACGATATCTGCAGCGCCAAAAAGGCGCAGCCCGGAGTCGGTACCAGCGGAGGAGGTGACGAATAGATAGATATATGGTGATGTCGTCTAATAGTTGGTCTGACGCAGGACTGGGAAAATACCAAGGAAGCGTCGTGTAACCTAGCATACCCCCCCTTGTAGAATGGTAGCAGTTAGACATCTGTCGGACCGTAGTGAATAAAACGGGCTGCTCAGATCCCAGTACCGTCCTGCAGTTGAAGCTCAGCAGAGATCCCCTCCCCGCGTCCTCAGTCATCATCGTGAATCACCAGTCCAGGTTGGTCGGTGGCCGCCGTCCCCTGACCACCATTCTGTGCACCATCCTCGCCATCTCGCATGGGCACGTCATCCTTCCCGCCAACCTGGCTGATCCGCGGCTGTATCTTTGCCGCCTCGCCATCTCCGTTCTTCGCATTACCCCCGTCTCCCCCGGCCTTGCCCTTGGCAGCAGCACCACCACCCTTGCCCCTGCTCTTCATCTTCTTCTCCCTCTTCTCGCGGTTCCGTCTCGTCCTCTCGGCGTCGCGCTCCTCCCTCTCGCGCCGCAGCCGCTCAAACTCCTCCGCCTCGGTCTCGCGCCGCACCTCCTCGTCCATGCGTCGCAGCCGCTCGTACTCGCGCCGCCGGCTGGCCTTGTAGACGTGGAACTCGCCGCTGCCCGCGCCCGCGCTCGAGCCCTGGACGTTGGTCACGATCTCGGGCACGGCGCGCCGGGCGACCGCGGCCGATCCGCTGGGCTCGGGCAGTCGGATCTCTTGGTCGGGCCGCGCGAAGAGCGACTCTACCGTCGCGGCCTGCTGCGAGACGGGCGTCAGGGCGCGCTTCTTGACGGCGCGCTTCGAGTGCCGGTCCGAGGAGGTGGGGATGCTCTCTGGGATGTTGGCGGACATTGCTCACGGTCCCTTTTTTGGGAGTTTGCCGGATTTTGAAGGATTCGGTGGTGGGAGAGGGCGAGTGTCCTGCCGCGCGGAGGAGGCTGTATCTTTGCGCCGCGGTTGACCCTGGCTGCGCGGGCGTCGATATGGCTCGGATTTCTGGTTTGAAATGGGAGGTGTCGTTCAGGAAGATGCTGATTTTTCTAGCGGAAAGACAAATGTCTTACTTTGTATGCTGCAGTTATTTTATTGTATGGTCTACTTCGGAAGTTGCGACGCCGTTAACGTCGCTGATAATGTTCTCGCCTAGAAGGCAAGTGGAGAGCACCTGCTGCCAGCTGTCGGGAGCTGCCCTTTGGCGCGTATACACTGCCAAGGTACCTTAGGACCTCCGACGTTACGAAAGACTGAGAATTGTGTAGTGTAAAGGCGAAAGGTGACACTGTTTAACCCCAATTTTACTGACAGACCGGGAATCCCTATCCTCTGTGAGGTACAGACTGGCCATACAAGTCACTTGAGAAGCTGGTATGGGTACGGGGCCAAAGGTACCTTAGTTATACAGACCGTCTTCATAGCCTACACTTTAGATGTCTCCTCAGACAAAACGCCTCGCAATACATGCTCGGCTCACCAGCCCCGAGATCCCTTGACAGCCAGCGCATCCGCTGCAATGTTGCCAGGGCTCTGCGCGTGTCCTTTGACCCACTCGAACTCCGTCTCGGCCGCCGCCTTGTTCCTCTCCTTGATCCTGGCCAGTGTCTTCTTGATGAGGTCCCGGTTCATCACCATGTCGCCCTTCGCGGTCCTCCATCCGTTCTTTATCCAAGTCTCATTCCACTTCGTGAGGCAGTTGATCGAGTAGCTGCTGTCGGTGATGATCATCACGTCTTGGTCCACCGGCGCGATCTCGAGCGCCCGCAGGATGGCCGCCAGCTCCGCTCGTTGGTTCGTTTGCGGACTGCCCTCTAGCTTCTCGGAAACGTTCCTATTTGCCGCATCGTCAGATGCATGTGTCTCATATTTTGCGATTCAGAAAAGCGAGTTGGAAAAAGAACTTACCGAGCATCGCTGTGCCCGAAAAACACTCCCACGCCCGCTCTCGCCGTCGTCTTCCCGTTGCTCAGCGAGCTGCCATCGGTGTAGATATGAAGCACGCCGCCGTGCAAGCCGGCCTCAGGCGGCGCCACGCCAGGGGGGATCTTCATGACCTTCACATCCCCCTTCCCGGCCTTGATCTTCGTCCCGATCGAGGGTCCTACATCCATATCCTCCTCCTCGTCACCGTCGTCATCCTTGCCCACGTCAGGCAGCAGTCCCAGGGACGTTATCGTCTCCAGGCTGCCGTGGAGGCGGATGTAGTTCTCGGCCTCGGCGCGCGTACCAAACTTCTTGTACTTGGGGCCCTTGACGCCGACAATGGCCTCGCTCTGCGCCGTGTCCCAGTCCGTGTAGATGCCCGGTTTCCGGCCGCTGGCCACGGCGTAGAACTTGGCCGGCTGGTTGGCCTTGGCCTTCTTGCTGTTCTCAGAAGGCGGGGTCCGCCCCGCTACGAAGGCGATCGCGTCCTCCTGTGTCTCGAAGGCCTTGTCTGTTTGCGAGGGGTCATGTCAGCTTTAAAAACCAAGTCGTTCGAGGGGATAAATACGCACAGGTCGCGCCGCGGAACCCAGTTATCTGCGCCTGACACTCGGGCCAGGTGCGATAGACGCCCGGTACCATGCCCACCCGTACGGCGTAGTACTTCTGCACGCCCTCGCCGGCCTTCCGTTTCGGCATCCCGAGGAGAGACGGCCTGCTGCCCAGGTGTGCCGGCGTGCGTATCGGGTGCTCAAAGGGCGGTGGTGGTTGCGTCTTGTTGGGTTCAGAGTTCGCGGGCGGGATGCCCAGAAGCCGGTCCAGGTATGTCGGTCCGGAGAACCAGGCCTTTTGTACTCTGCCGGGATGGGGGGGTAGACGCCGGACGGAACCCACCAGGCGGCCCCTCACATGTTTCAGCCCTGGTGGCCAGGCAAGACGCCCGCTTGCGATGCGAGGACGACAGGTCGACACGGTAAGAAAGGCGAGGGAGTTATGTGGGGGCTTGAGTCAAAGGAGGTGCATGTTCTGGAACCCGCGCGTCACAATATGTGAGAAGTGATGCTTCCCCTGTTGCTGCTATGTTCCGGTTTCATTAGATGAGAAAATAGAAATAGAAAATAATTGTTAGTAGAGCTGGGATTGAGGAGAACGCACACGAATCGCGACAAACCTGGGAGTGGAAGTCGGAGTTGATGGCTTGGCGGTGCGATAAGATAAGGAATCAAGGGTCCGGCGTCATTCGCCTCCAGGTTGACAATTTTACCATTTTTCAAGTAGCATCATGTCACACTTCACAAGGTTCTAGAAGCTGCAACACTGACATAGTTGATCTCAGACTCATAGTACTCAATGAACTCATACTTTTCTGGTATCCCTCATGTCTGTTGCTCCCTGCTAAAACCAGCTAATGCCATCTCCGGCGGCCGTCGCAAACGCGAGCCATGCTGCAGACTGTAACGCCTCATTAAGCCCCTTTCCAGTCCAAGAATGCTTGATTTCCCCCCCCTCTAAATGCCAAACCGAAGGAAGAGAGGACTACCTAACTCCTCTGACTTGTTTTCCAGTAAAGACAAAACACACAAGAATGGCTTCGTGGTCATGATAAGTCGTGCGCTGTTCTGAGACCTGTCGTGTCCTCTAAGCATGAACGTCGTAATCCACCGGCAACGGCTTCAGAGAGCCCGCTGACTCCCACTCCCAAGCCACCATGCTCCAATTCAGCTCCCTGCGCCAGAAGAGGCCCAGTCCACGTCCACCGCCCTTCCCAGCCAGCTTTGGGTTGCCATGGCCGCGCTCCTCGGCACACAGACCTCCGGTCAACGGCATACGATGACGGAAGACGACCTTGCCCATCCGCGAGTGCAAGATGGACATGGAGCACATGACGCACGGCTCATGGGTGAGGTACAGCTCGAGGCCGTGACACAGATAGCCATCAGGGTTGGGATGGTCTAGTTCAAAGACCCTCTTCTCATCGTCGGTCAGCGGCGCGTCCTGGAATGCCTCGAACTCGAGAATCGGCATCTGTCTCGTCTCCGTCTTCCGGTCCTCGGCACGGACGAGCTTCTGCGCCACGAAACTGATGACCCGCATCACGGGATGGGCCAACGGGTTCCCCTTTGTGCACTTCTGCTCCTGGTGACGCCAACGGGCATCCGCAGCTACAGCCACGAGCGTTGGCTTGCCGTCAACACGCTGCACAATGCAGGCTCCCATGGGCTCGCCGATGCCGGCCGCTCTGCCTTGCTCCGCCACCTGATGGGCCAAGGTCATCCAGATGGTGGCGTCCCTGTTGATCTCGTCTGTGGCCCGGGATATCAATGACGGGTGGGGCCCGAGCGGGTTGTTCTTCCGGTACAGACTCGGCCAGAAGTGCTGCGACCACATGGCAGCCTGGACCTGCGACGTCGGCGGCAGCAGGGGAACCGGAATACTGCGGATGAAGATGTCTGGGCCCATCCCCTCGACCGTGGACAGCATTTTGGTAAGCTCATCCCGCGAGATCGAGTTCTCCGGCCCCATCATAATGTATATCCACTGAGACTTGCCCGTATGGATCTGTCGGCTCTGCGGGGTCTCGTTCATAAATTGCGTCTTCAAGTGTGCCGGTAGGTCAACCGGCTTCGAGCATCTGCGCAGGTGAGGCAAGCCTTTAACTATCTCCTCAGGTAGCAGTTCGCGAAGCATCCTGGGCAGTCAGTATAGGTTAGCAAAGGAGGACTCTTGACTTGGACTCTGGGAGGTGGTGCTTGGAAGACCGCATACGTGATGACTGGGTTGGCACATTTGGTGGGCGCCCGCGTGATAAGAACCCGCCCAGAAACATGGTCTTCACCAAGTTCCAGGGTCGTCTTGAGTGGAACGAGAACGCCGTGACAGGGCACTTTTCGAACAAGGCCCTGGACAACCGGGTCCTGCTCAGCAAGAACCTCCTTGGCGTCGTCGTCGACCATTGTGGAGTTGAGGCGCGGGTGAACGGATGTTATGCGGAATGGAATCGAGGTCGAAAATCAGAGTGGCCGGTACCAAGGCTCGCTGGGACGATGTCGAGATGATCAGTGAATGAAAGACGAGGAATCGCGTGGAGGGACCGGTTCGTCGGTACCGTCAGCATCGCGGTTTCCTAAGCAACGACCACTGAATATTTATGCATTTCAGGGAAAGGACGAGGATTATTCCTCTGTGTTCGTTGAGAAGGGGAAATGCACCGGTGTTGGACACCTCTGAATGCGAAGCGCAAAGCAGGTGAAGGTTGTCAGTTTGTCGGGCAGTGGTCCATCGAAATATTTTTGGTCCAAAAGATTTCTGGCTCTGCAGCGACTACTGCTGCAACCCTGCAGATCTCCGCTGCCGATCTCTTATCGAGGAAACGCGATAAGGAGCTACCCCTCCAGATCTTTCCAGCATGTGGAGCAACCCTTCCGCTTGGAACGGATGCGAACAAAGCTCCCATTCAACGATTGAGGACAAGGAACAAGAGAGGCAATTGACATGCAAGTCGTATCCATGCTCCATGTCGATGGCTTTGTCTAATAAAAAGTATTGTTGATGGTCAGGTGTCGATACTGCACGCCATGTCTTGGCAGGACGGCAGCTTCGACCTATATATGTTATTCTCCTGGTTTGTTGAAGAGAAACGTGCTTAACCTAAGTTGTTTCTGCTTCAACCTTGATACCAGCTCATAATTCCCGACAATGTCCAGTCAGGACTACAGCTGAGACCCAGACCAGAGCTGACTCTCTCTTGCATGTTGGTTTCACCTGCCATCTCTGACCCCATCGGCCGTGTGATCGACTTTTCTGTAATCTTCTATCCCTTCTGCGATGCCTGGTTTGGCAGATGCGACGGAAACCTTTACCTGTTTCTAGCTTGTCTGCAAGTCGAACAGAAACGCCAAGGTCCTCGCTCGGCACTTGCCCTTCATTGTACTGTACAAGGAGACACCTTACTAATAAGAGAGCATGAGTGCAGTCGGTTCTTGGCATTGTTCCAAGTTGAGCAAGTGTGCGTACTGCTCTCGGTGGGTGTGATCAATCCCTCCGGGTTCACTGACCGGGATCCGGTTTTCGCTTCCCGCCAGTGCCGTGATCGAATGGCTCAGGTCCGACACACGTGGGCGTAGCTTCATTCGCTCCTCCAGCGTCCCATGCAAGTAAGTGTACCGTACTCAAAGCAACTAAGCTGAACCATGCCAGCTACGGCATGAAGTACATGTCCATCTTGAGGTACGTAGTTGCTGAAGGCCAAGAAGCGATATTTCTGCAGTGTAACGTCAAGGATGCCTCGACGGAGTGGGGGTACAGGCGGAGCAAGGAGCTGTTGGTCGTTCCTGGTTGATGTTCGTTGGTTTATTCGCATCATCCACCCTGCCTTCACAGCACATCCCTCTCGGCGTATTACAAGGAGATTGTACAAATGGGGGGTCGATGCCTCACGTCCACACTGTTCGGTCCTTTTCCATTCAGATTGTTTGGCCTTGCTTCTAGGAATCGGAGGGGAACGCCGCAACCTAGAAGCCCATGACGTGGCTGACGCAATCAAATTGCGAGAAGTGATACATACAGTTCTCCAGTCTCCTTTGATGGAAGGATGGGGGATATCCGACGACCAACTTGGGTGACGGTGAGCACTAGAGGTAGCTAATCGCTGGCTTTTGACCATTGCTTCGGAGTTACCCTGAGAGACACCGCGGCGCTCAGACCGGCGAGTGAGTTAGAGCAGGAAGTTAAGGTTGTTAAATCGTGAATCATACATAAACACTCAGGCGCGGGTAACTTTGAAGAGAGGGGCAGTGAACATGGAGCAATTGGTCAACGCCTGGGCTCTGAGTCTACCCGCGCCGGGCGCAAGAGTAAATAGATCATTCTGCAGACCGTGGTATTGCCCGGGCGGTGCGCAGTACAACGACTGCTGAAGATGAGGCTAGTAGATCTGCTCCAACCACCTCGAAACGGAGACTGCAAGCGCTGCGGGACTCGGTCATTGCGGTATTCACAGCCCGAGCGGTATTTTGGTCTCGGTGTCCCACCTCCGTCCGATTATTCTTCCATTATTTCCACTGCGAACCCATTTTTTATTAGAGTACCTTTAGCTTCACTCTAAGTCTACCAGCGGACACACAGGGTTTCGACTGTACTGTGAGTCATTCACGCCGTGGAGAGTTTCTTGTCTCTGGAAATCAGAAGAGCAAGATTCTCCAAGTTTCTACACTTTTTACCTCAGCACAGCTGCTCTGACCCGTGAACACTCTTGGATATCGATTCGTTGTCTAATTGTAAGGTACCTTCCTCCGTCTCCTGCGTTCCTGCCTTACACAGACCGGAGTCACTACCTGGTATCAACCACCCAAATCTGGAGCGGTGCCCCTTCGTCGACACCTACATTTCACTCGGTAAGGCATATGTTTGTCTCTCTTGATCCAAATTCTCTTGTCTCGACATCCTGGGGTTCCTTCGGCGCCTTTGCATGGTAGCTCAAGACATTTACAATACGCCGCTGACGTTTGTTCAACGAATATAGAGACGTCTCCGTACCACGGAGGTCTTGGATCAATTCCTACGGACTGCCAATCCTCCATTTGTTGTGCAATCCGCCAAGAGATCTGATATTACAACTCGCAACATCCCCGAGACAACATAGCCGATCTTCTTGGCTCATTTTCCCCTTATCACAGTGGTGAATCACACCTCTGTTGGAGTCGACCTTTGTTGGCGCGCAACCTGCTGGACCTCTGGAATTGTTGAGCCATCGCAATCGGTGCCGTACCCGGAGCCACTAGACAAGGGCGCGACGGCAAGGGTTCCACTTAGCGGATTCTCCTAACCCTTTAGTTGCAGGCTAGGTCCGAAACAGCCGTACTACGCAGTACCTTATTGGCCGCCTTCAATGACCCTTTGAACCTTGAAAAAGTCACTGGCGCATCGACATCATTCTTCTCAAAGTTTGCCTTGTTTCGCGCCTAGCACGTATATTATTTCCATGCCTGCTGCGCTTCTCAGCACCGGCTCACTTACAACCAAAGGTCTCTAAATCTCACCACACTTTCTCCTCTACTCTCCTCCCTATACGTACTTTCATATTATATGCGCACTGCGCAACTTCGAACACCACGGCTAATCATTCCTTTTCCCAAGAAGACCTCACTCGCAAGACGGGCCAGGCACAGGCCAGCGATCTCGCAAAGTTGGTAATGAGCCACCATCTTGCAACCTCGTCCGCCAGCACATCAACCACGTCGTCGCCGAACATCCTTCCCAATGCAGACAAATCTAGTTTCGCGGTGAAGCATCCAGACGGATCGCTTCCGCCGCCCGCCCTTACCCCTGATGGCCAGATTTCACATGCGCTGAAGTCGCTGCGCGACTTTGACGCCATCAAACGAGACCGCCTCGCCTATGACTCGCCATACGCCTTGAGCAACGCCTCGACAGCCCCTGGGTCACCTCGAATGTCAGTACAGCATTGCGTTATCCTTCCACGGCGTTGGCTAATATGAGACAATGCAGCCCACCTCTACGGCAGAACTCTGGCGGCACCACGCCACGCGTTCGGCCCCATGCAACCACTCTCAATATCCCGGGTATGACGAGGTCTAAGGTCTCTCCCGACGGCCGGATTGCCGAGAGAGATGTGGCCGCCAAATTGGTCATCATCATGGTCGGCCTGCCCGCTCGCGGCAAGTCATACCTGACCAAGAAAATACAGCGCTATCTTTCCTGGCAGCAACATAACAGCAGGATATTCAATGTTGGGAACCGCCGGCGTGTTGCCGCCGGCATCGGCCACAAGCTGTCACATTCGCAAGGACGGAAAGATACCGATACTCCGGAGCATGCGGCCAATATCCTGCTTAACGGGACGAGTGTTCCTACCATCGAGGAGCCCCCTAAGCTGGACCTCAACGCCTCGACGAACGAACCAGAACACGCCGAGCCAATTGATCAATCGGCAAAGTTCTTCGACCCCCACAATGAAGCTGCAGCCAAACTCCGCGAGCAGGTCGCCCTCGATACGCTGGATGAGCTACTGGATTATCTCCTGCTCCAGGGCGGTGCGGTTGGCATTCTGGATGCGACGAATAGCACTGTGCACCGACGGCAGCTCCTGGTCCAACGAATCAAAGCCCGGGAGCCCAAGCTAGGTATCTTGTTCATTGAGAGCATATGCCATGATCAAACTGTAAGCGCTGTCTGAGCTGCACTTCTCGGTGACGTTTCTAACTCTGGGGACAGTTACTCGAGGCAAACATGCGTCTTAAGCTCTCCGGCCCCGACTACAAGGACAAGGATCCAGTCCAGTCTCTGGCAGATTTCAAGGAGCGGGTGAAGGCCTACGAGAGCGCCTACGAGCCGCTCGGCAAGTGGGAGGAGGACAACGATTTGCAGTACATTCAGATGATCGACGTCGGACGCAAAATCGTCCATCATCGCCTGACGGGCTTCCTCAGCGGAGGCATAGCATCCTATCTCGATACCTTCAACCTATCACCGAGACAAATCTGGATCACACGCCATGGAATGAGCGTCGATAACCTGCAACTCAGACTCGGTGGCGATTCCGACCTAACCGAGCGCGGTCACTACTATGGTCTGGCCCTGTACCGCTTCATCACACACAAACGCAAGGAGTGGCTGGTCCACCAGAAGAACAAGCGAGCAATGGCGTCGTTTCCGCCACAGCCGGGCGACCATACCCCTCCGTACCCAGAGCTTAATAAGGACCTGGACGACAAGAACTTCTGCGTGTGGACTTCGATGCTCAAGCGCAGCGTCCAGACAGCCGAATATTTCGACGCAGACGACGACTACGATGTGAAGGCGTGGGAGATGCTAAACGAGCTCAATGCCGGTATCTTCGAGGGCATGACGTACGAGGAAATCGCCAAGAAATATCCTGAGGAGTACGAGAAGCGCCGCAGGGACAAGCTGTCTTACATCTATCCCGGTGTTGGGGGCGAAGGTTACCTGCAGGTCATCGGCCGTCTGCGGGACATGGTTCGAGAGATCGAGCGCATCACAGATCACGTACTGATCATCAGCCACCGGTCAGTGTGTCGGGTTCTGATGGCGTACTTTATGGATCTCACCAGAGACGACATTGCCGACCTCGACGTGCCTCTTGGCATGCTCTTTGCGATCGAGCCCAAGCCTTACGGCATGGAATTCCATGCATACAAGTACGACGAGGATCAGCTTTGGTTTGACGAGATACCGCACTACAAGCCACAAAAGACAATCGACAGGAACAACTAGGCGACACAACTCCTTCACTGTTTGTTCTGCATTCTCTTGTTTTGTGCTTTATACTTGCGATCCTCGGCTGTTTTGATATTACTGGAGTACGGGATAATGGTAATGGTAATGGCGTTTTGGGATTGGTCTCTGCAACAGGCTTCCACGGTTGAGTTATACGCGAGCTTTCGGGATGAAGTTTCATCGACTTTCTAGAGGCAAACCACCGCTGTTACAGGTAGAGAAGCCAGGCGTTGTCTTCTTGGTCATTCGGGTCGTGCATGGGAATCGATACGAATTGGGATGACAACAAGAGAACCGGTCGTCTACTGCGGTGGGCACTTTCTCTCGCTTTGAAGAGGTATCAAGGCTGGGATAAACATAATGGTTTTCGCCTTTCCGGGCGAAAAGTCGCCGCGCTCGACGGGACGGTGTTACACCCCTCGCATTCGAGGTTACGGTTGCCATTCGACTCGGCAATCCCAGAAGGCCTTCATTTGAAACCTAGTTGCAGAGACGTACATGTACTTGTTGTACGCGTTCAAAAAAAGTTTCTCTGATAACCTGTTTAGAAACATGGCATTGTCATTATGCTCCTTTTCGATTTGCATCAGTACTACATGTAGCACTGAGTGATGCCGCCTCCGCTTGATACTGATCGACAGCGCCCGGCCCAGAGCTGGGCAAGGAACATCCGCCAAGACGCCTGGATCAGCGGCGTCACGGCGCTAATGCGGCGCTGACAAAGGTCCCCTTGACGCGGAAGAGCCACCGTGAATAGAAGCTCTGCCATTGGATCGTCATTGGACGACAGCGCACTAGATAGGAAGCTATCGCAGATGAGATGGCCACGGAGTCTTGGCTCGCTTTCGGCGTTATCTAGTAGGTTGAGGTGATGTGGCGGCGGCCATTGTTATTTAATATCTTATGCCTAGTCGTTTCTCCCTTCTAAGCATCACATATCCTTACTATCTCACTTCCAGGTTTGATATGATTATACTCAAACCTGAGCAAGCGTTCATGAGCTTGATGCATGAGTAGCTCTTCAGCTCCAACATCTCAAACTCAGTATAACCACACCACAGCCATAAGACATCACCTCTCATCAGCAAAGCATCAAAAGACACGATGTCGACCTCATCGCCGACGACCGCCAATCCTTCCCGCTCTCAATCCGGCTCCCAATCCCGCTCCCAATCAACCTCGGGCCGTCCAAGAGCCCGCCGACGACCAACAGAGTTCACCCTCCCAGACGGGACGAAGGTCCTCGTCGCCCTCCCCGCAGACGCGGACAAACTGCGCAAGAAGCACAGCAACACCTCATCGACGCAAATCGAGGTCGTCATCCACGGCTCCGAGCAGCACACCAGCCTGCTCCAGAAGGCCCGCGAGCACCACGAGCGCCGCGCCCAGGACATGCGTGAGCGGCTGGGCGCGGATCTGCTAGAGGAGTGGGACGGGCTGCAGGAGGAGCTGCGCGAGATGCAGAGGATGATGGAGCGCGCCGTGGACCATAGCAGCAGGCTGAACGCGAACTTCGAAAAGTTCGGGTTCGATGCACAGCTCAGGACCTTTGGGGACGAGCTCGATGCGCGGGAGGAGGAGGAGGAGCGGGGGCGGGCAGGGACGAGCGATGAGGAGACGGAGGTCGGCGGCGATGCGGTCAGTAGCTCCTCCAGAACAGACTGGAGCGAGCGCCGGGGAGGGACGACGGTCAAGCTGTTCCGGCGGCCGGTCATCAAGCAGTATTTCCACCGGGGTCTACTCTGGAGAAGCAGCGAGGAGACGAAGGTTATGAGTTTCGAGCTGTTTTTCGACCTGCTCTATGTTGGGATCATTGCTATCAACGGCGACAATGCGGCCGAGGAGGCAAACGGACATGGGCTGTTGAGATTTACGATCACGTTTGGCCTGAGTTGGAAGATATGGAACGATGTCCAACAATTTGTCAGCTGGTTCGACTCGGACGATGTTGCACATCGGGTTGAGATTGTCTTCCTCATTGCTTGTCTGCTCGGGTATGTCTTCCGTTATCCTTGATTTGAGAGACGTGCACTGACAATACTCGCAAGCCTCACGACCAACACCCTACAGACCTTCAACGAGAACTACGACACCTATAACCAGCTTGTCGGCTTCTTTCTCGCAGCCAGGCTCTTCCTGACTCTGCACGCGGCCTACATAGGCTTCATGCTCCCTCTCGTGCGCGCCATGATGATGTCTCAGATCCTCATAACCCTCGCCGCCGCGGCGCTCTGGATAGCCAGCATCCACGTCGAGATGCCGGGCCGCCTGGGTCTGACCTTCACGGCCCTCGCCATCGAGCTTTTCGGCAGCGTCATCCATGTCGGACTCTTTCGCTACGGCAAGACGCATGATAGCCCCCTCGGCAACAGGATCGAGCGCTTCTTCGACTTCTACCCGGCCATCAACATCGAGCACAAAGTCGAGCGCACCAACGCCTTCGTGTCGCTCGTCCTCGGCTACTCCGTCGTCGGCGTTCTCTTCCAGAACGCCGGTTACGGTCTGAACGCCTTTCTGGGCAAGGCCGTCCTGGGTCTCGTGCAGGCCTTTGTCTTCAACTGGGTGTATTTCGAGGTCGACGGGACCAACATACACACGCACGCCATCAGGCGCCACGTCAATTCCGCCTTCCTGTGGCAGAACGCGCACCTAACATTCATAATGGGGTACATACTCGCCTCGGCGGCGCTCAGCAAGCTGGTCGTCGCAGCGGACTGCCCGGACGCGCCGGCCGAGACGCTAACGGAGGTCTACCAGCACCGGTCGGAGGACCACCTCGCGATGGGCCTGAGGTTCTACTACTGCACGGGCCTGGCCGTCGCGCTGCTGAGTATGGGGCTCATAGCATTCTCGCACGAGCACAAGCTGCCGCTCACGTGCCGGTTGCCCAAGTGGGTGCGGTTGGCCAACAGGCTCGCTGTCTGTGTCGTGTTGTTCGCCCTGCCCGCTGCCCGGGGGTTGAACAGCCTGAACCTGATTGGCGTCACGACATCTCTGAGCGTATGGGTTCTGCTGCTGGAGCTGTGGGGAAAGTCGTGTCCGGACGAGGCCTTCTGGGGCGAGACGAACCCGCGCTGTTATACGGCCCGATGCAGCAAGCGTCAGCTGGAAGATGCTATGAAGAGCGATGGGGAGGTAGATGTTAGGGAGCTGGGCAAGAGCGAGAAGACGGGTGGTATGGATGTGAGTTGAGAACGTCGAAACGCTGGGGACCTATCTAGCAAGGAAAATAAAGCGAATGTATTTGGTATCAATTATCTATCACTCTAAACCATCCGTAACACAACACCAACACACATATTAACCGTCCCTGCTTCCGTCTACGAACCACCACCAGCAGCCGACGCCATAATAGCAATCTGCTGCGCCCTGCGGCGGTCCACCTCCTTCTTGAGCATCACAAGCACAGTAGTGGTAACTAGCACAACCGCCATCTCCCTCTCCACCTTCTCGGCCTCTTCCCAGGCTCCGAGGTCGACCATCAGCCGGCCGCCGTTGCCCGCGCTGCTGGCCGAGCTGCCGGGCGTCCGCGTCTCCTCGCTGCGGACGAACAGCGCGACCGTGCGGCGGAGCTCCTCCTCCTTGCCGCCGGCGACGGCGACGCGGACGACGCGTTCCAGCACCAGCACGCTGTTGGCCTTCATCGCCTTGCGCTCGGACCGCGAGGCGTACCGCCACTCGAAGGTGCCGAGGCGGGTGTGGTGGAGCCGCTGGGAGCGGGAGAGGAGTGAGGTGGAGTGGATCGGGAACGTGTCCCACGCCTCTTCCTCTGCCTCTTCCTGGCTCCCTGATGACCCTGATCTCTGACGATCCCTATCGTGGGTGGGGAGGAAGAGAGACACGACGGGCGGCTTGCCCGGTCCGAAGCGGTAGGTCGTCGTGCTCAGCGGCTTGCTCGACTCCGGGGACGAGCCCGGGACGAGGTAGCTCGAACCGCTGCCCCGTTCGGGGCGGATGGAGACGTAGCGAGGTTCCGTGGACAGGGAGCCGTCGTCGGGGTTTACGTCGAAGATGGGGATGGGCACGGGCTTCGGGGGGATGGGGAGGGAGAGCCAGGGTTTGCCCGGGGTTTGGACCTGGAGGTGGGTTGTTGGGAGGAAGGTGTGCGAGGAGGTGTACGGGGGTGGTGAGGAGAGGATGGATGTGCGTCGGGACGAAGATGCATCGTGCCAGGAGTTCAGTTCGATGGCCGCTGAGTTTGGATCTTGGGTTGCGTAGGACGGTGCCAGAGATGGAGAGACTGATGTCGTGGTTGAGCGGCGGGTAAGGAGGCTGGTTGACATTCTGTGGCGTGAGAGCTTCAGGTACTTTGCAAATCGTTGAAGACTATGAGAGAGAAAAACCGATAGGTTGGTGATTGTATTCAAAGTCGGTGCTCGTGCAGACGAAGATGCCTTTGAAGATGATTGATGACATTGTTCACGGATGAAGGTGCAATCACCTCTATATACCTACTATACCTCCCTCCCCTCCACAACTCAAGCTATGGGAGTAAGAAAAGAGCGATGAATACGGTCCAGTGGCCGTGTAGGAGGTGAACGGCCGACAAAGCCACTTGCTCATCGCCCAGCAAGAGCGGATTGCGAGATGTTCTGGAGACGCCGTTGGATTAGCCTCGAGGGTCACAGTTAAGGTTGTCTGGCTCACGGCCAATCACGCGCCTGGCTACCAGAGAAGGCCCCACTATGTTCTATGCGAAATACGAAAAGCGGGTCCTCTAACTGAACGTACTGCAAAGCACACGGGTATCGTCACTCCTGCTTTCAACTTGTGGCTGAGTCTCCCCACTGGCCTACCAGCTCTGCCAGCTACCTCTACGCAGTCCGTTGATGGTGTTGCTGACGATGACGAATGAAGCTGTGGACGTCCTCATGCCGGAGTCGGTCACAAAAGAGGTAAACGGGCCCACGCCACCAGCCATGTGCACATCCATCCTGGACTCTGGTCGACTTTGGCATCAGACAATCTCACAGTTCATATAGCTGTATCGGTACCTCATCGTATATTGCACGTTATTCAAGCACATTGGTATCAGGAACTCCCACCTTTCAACACGCTGCAAAACTCACAATCTTACCTTGTCTTCCCAAAGAAGCCCACGTCCCGCTCAAGCTGCGCCTCCACCCACATCGGCCACTGGTTATACACGACATGCTCCGAGTCCACCATTCTATTCAGATGCCTGAGCCATCTTATGATACCGATCTCGATATCTCCTCCCTGCTGCTTCTTAGCTGCTTCACCACTCACTCTTCCCTCCGTCTCCGTGATGATGGCCATGATCTGCTTGAGGGCGATCCAGTGCGAGGCGAGTAGTATACAAACCTGGTTGCCCGGGTCGATTACGTGTCGGAACTGCTCGTGGGGGAGCATCATCCACCAGGCGTAGTGCTGGGACATGGCTTTGTAGGCTGTATGAATAAGTTAGTCTAGCTTCATGGGACGTGGCGCAAGCAGTTCTTTTCAAAATGAAGCCAACACATACCTCCCCAAGAAGAAACCTGCAACTGCATCGCCATGTCCAGGATCCTCTCATGATACTGCTGCTCCATGGGATGCTGGCACAGCGGCGCCAAGCCCTCGATAGCAGCCACAGCGGCCGTAGCCCACGTCTGCTCAATCAACGGCACCTTCTCCAATAACGGCCGTAGGACCTCGGTTTGCTTATCACCGAGAAACTGGCCAAAGATCAGCTTGGCTCCCTTGATGTACATCTGGATGGCGACGATGATGACGCCCCGGATAAAAGTCATGTACTCGACCATGCCGTCATCAAGCAATACAGACTGAAAGGTTAGCGCGAAGCAGGTCGCCATCAGGGCGTTGCCTTCTTCGAAGGTGTCAGCCCGGGGCACGTCGGCCAGTGACTTCTTGATAGCTTTGATAGCTTTGAGGCGGTGGTTCATGGCTGAAGCGATCAGGCTTGGGTCTTTTTGCACGCTCAGGTCTGAAGCTGCAAGACCGAGTATGGCGTGCATCAAGTACTCGTACTATCGTGCCGTGTGAGTCTCGGCCGGTCTCTGAGCTTCAGAGTTGCTTGTAGCTTTGAACGAACCTTTTCAGACAGACAGGGTATCTCGTGGGTCCAGAGACCCTCCGTACCAATGGGGTGGTGCGGGTAGCAATGGACCAAGAAGTGCTGGAAGAATCGCATGTCCTGCAAGCTGAACAGCGGGATCTGGTGCAGTGGCTGCAGGCAAGAACGTTAGAATATGTTTCTCCACACCCTAGAAGACAGGGCGGGATGTCACGCGTACCTGGTGAACGACTTGTGGCGCCGCAGGGTATTCGCAATTAAGACCAGTCTTGACACAGTGACCGCATGCCGGTCTGGTTTCTTGGCACTAAGATTTGCGTGAGCATCGATCCTGGGGAGAGAAGCGAGAGAGAGGTTATAGGGGGTTATGAAGCATGCGGAGCCAAATCTACCTTGATCCGTCTACGCTTGCAGTTGAAGCATCCTCTTCGGCTCTTAGTGTGGCCCCTTCTTTCAAGCCTCTGTTTCTGGCGTTGAATCTCGGAGATGCTCCTCACTAGAGCATTCGATCCGTTACTGAAACCTGCACTGGAACCTGTACCGGAACTCGGATCGGGACCCGTAGGGGACTGTCCCGGCGGAGTAATGCCCAGGTTGTTTGTCGATGCTGACGCTGAGCTATCCTCCGCCATATAATCTGCATCATCCTCCTGCAGATACGCGCCGTAGTCAAAATCTTGCTGCCCGTCGTCCAGGGCCATTAACAGCATATCAGGGTAATCCGACCTCGAGTCCATGGTTACTACCCAGTTGTGGTCCGTCTCGAGTACAGTCCGAACGGGATGCTGACCGGGCATATGATGATATAAGTGCTTATGCCTGTGTATAGAACGTCAAATTTTGTGCCACAATTGCTGACGATCAATAACCACCGCACCATCGAGCTGATAGACAAGGTTGAACAGAAGTGGTCGAGCTGTTAAGAAGAGAGGTTGAGAGACTGGATAGGTATCACGTGCTACACCGAAGATCATGACTATTGCCAAGCCCCTGTTCGTGCCTGTGCCTTGTGGCAGTGCTATTTATACAAGCTTTGCCTTGATGCTGTCAACGGTGCCAAGTCGAATGTCATTGGAGACCTAGAGTTGCATTGCCCCGGTATGTGTGCTTTCTTCTCGTACAGTAAACCAACGGGTGTTCGTTGAGACCGTCAATGAAGATGTCGGCCCAGCGAACCAGAGAATGAAATGGCGCCTGCGTCAGAAGTGCAGCCGCACGGGGGATTATCTTGCCGTCCCATTGCCGTGGTATTTCCAGCCTCAACACCAGACAACCAACATCTCAGCCTTGTTCGGCAACGGCTACGACTGGCCAGAGTGTATTGAGACATTTATTTTCCCTTCTTTGACCGTCGGTAGAGCACTGCCTTCTGGCCTCGTTGTCTGAGATAACGCTTTGCGGCCCTGTTGACCAAACTTGAACGGTCAAGAAACGGCTCGGAGCGGGAGGATTAGGATCATCAAGAACAAAGACGGAGCCAAACCGGAAACAAACAGGCATGCTTAATGACAGCGAGCCATACCTCGAATCGACTCTTGCCGACCTCACGATGTGAAACCGAAGTCTTCCTTGACTGATGGTCAGTATCCTGCCGGCCCGCTCCTGTTGGCCAAGGTGCCTTGGTCATACCAGCACACGGCCGCGAACGTGAGCTAGTGGACCGAACAGCAAGCATCACGGGTGTCCACTGTCGGCAGAACGAGATGCAGGATTCTGAGTTGAGGAAATTTGAACTGATGGCCACACTCACAGCCCATACATGAGGTCAGAATGCATCGATCTGGGCGGATGATATGTGATCTAAAGGCAGTCCCCGACCACATCGGTAGGTATCCGCGCCAAAACTTGACAACTCGTAGCTTTCTGCTCCGCACACATCTGTTGGGTGACGACAGAGCTTATTGAAACTGCTGTGGCGCTCTCACTGTGTCAAGATGCAACATGGATGCTCTCATTCCTCGATAGGACGCTCCGAGCCCGCGGCTGACTACAGCTACTCGTTTTCGCAATGCAGGTTTGGTCAGACGCTCGTGCCTTGAGCTTTCTAGGGAAACACAAAAGCAACTCAGAGGCAAAGCAGTATATGTCTCTAATATACCTGTCAAGTTGTCGTCGGCTAAATCTTAGTTTGGCCAAGCGCTTGCATGTGGGCAATTTATAGGCCGTCTGAGCTTGGGAGGCACTGCCCGATGACAAGGAAGACTCGGCATGTCTGCCGTAAATAATATCGGAGAGATAGGCATTTATACCTTTTAAACGATCAATGATAAATATGCCATCAGCAACACGTGCCTCGACGGCTCAAACCAGGCTTTTGGTCTATTCCACAGAACATAGATCAACCTGCTTAACAACAAGCCTTCCCACTTGATGCAAGGATAAAAGTCCTGGAAGAGGACAGATCGATGTCACCAAGAGTTCTGCCGCCGGGATGCGAGCCGCCATTGCCAAGCTTTGTCTAGATAAGAGATTGACAGATCCTGAGGATCCAACTGACTGTTGGGTCCTCTGCTGGGGTCCTCTGCAGTTCGTTGCGAATCATGACCCGCCGGCGTGAAACGAAACACTGAGCAAACGACCCAAAAGGCAAACATCTCCACGCCTGCGGGAATCATATTCATGATCGAGGAGAAGTCTGCGGGGACAAGAACAACTGTAGTCCCAAACAACGCCACGACACATGCACAAGCTTTGCATCTTGCAGGGCCAAAACGTGCGTGGACAGTCCCGGCGTGGTCCGTGGCGCTGGACGCAATCTCGCTTGTCGGTTTCATGATCCGCTGTCAGTTGGTGTTGGAGATGGACTGAACAGAAGTGCACCGCTAACAGCTGGCCGGTTGCAGATCTACGGCCATACCCGCATTCAACCTGTGGCGAGGACTTGTGTTGGGTACGTAATACGTAGAAAGAAGGCGCAGGTGTTAGCGGAGAACCTCCACCTCCAACATCTGAAATGGTCTGGGCTCTGTTATCAGCGCCGGATGGCACTGGCAGCGACAGCGAGTCACGACAGCTACAGCTCGGAACTTCAACGTCCTGTGCAGTGTGATGGTACTGCAGTATTCGTAGACCAGTGACAGTTAAGACCCCCTCAAGTCCGCTTCGAGGAGGAGACGTGGACCCAGAAAAAGACTTGGGCTAACGCCACGCGGACAAGAGGCGCCCGTTAGTGTGTTTGAAGTCTGGACCCGCGCGCCTTTTTCGCTCGCTCCCTAGTGCGATTTGACCAGCAAATAGTTTCCACCACTTGTCTAGAACCCTTTCGCAAAATCGGGGGGTAGTTGGCGTGTAGAGGGCGGAATCCGCTTGCGGTTCAGAAAACTGAGGAAATGCACAACAGCATATCGGAGCTGCTGGGTAAAAAAAGAGCGGGTTGTCCTATGATGCTTTTGCATTTGCAGACGCCGAGCCAAAAGAACTTTCCCGGCAATTAACACAGATGATGTTATCTTTTGACAGGGTCAATGCCGAAGTGGTTGCTAAAAAATGGTGAGGAGATCCGGGAAATCAATCGCTATTACGCTGTCGAGTGTGTCCTGCAAATACGGTGTCGGTGCCAGGGGGTACGCACTTCAGTTAGTTGTTCCTGCAGGTGGAAAGCCCCAAAATCTGATGATCTGACGGGAACGGTACCTGCGTTTAGGCCTTTCGTTGCCATTGGATAAATTGGGCCAATTGAGTCAGCACGAACAAGCAGGGCAGGGGCACAAGTCCGCACAATCGCAGAGCGGCAGCTATTTTGTGCTTCCAGGTTGGATGTCCTGTCCAACGTGGTCCAAAATGCTGTCCGGCATTGCGTGCGCTCACATGAGACGGGACAGCCATAGGTATCTGAATGTGAGCTAACTTTTGAGTTTGCGGGATCTTATCAGCTTCAGCAATTCACTTCAGAGGATCTGGTCCGTGGATTTTCGACTTGACACGGTCCCAAAGTCTAAATCAGCCATTGTCCGAAATTTTCACTGAGCCCGAGGCCATCCAAGCCCATCCCAACTTTCGAGAGTCTGGTCGTCCCCGGTTTTTGTGTCCGCAAGGGGCTACTACGCAGTAGACGGCGTCGTCCAATGAGCTGCACCTTCCATCTCCATTCTTAGCGTTAAACCCTCCCTTTACCCCTGTCGGCAGGGTGGTCGCGCCTTCTTTCCCCTGGCTTCGATTCAGGCACAGACCCACTATTGGTCCATAAAATCACGGGCCCACTTCCATCTGTTCTCGCTCCCTTCCACTTCGGGCCGCAAACAACAAAGAGCCCCCCAGTGTTGCCCACCCGCCCCTAGTCACTCCCTTAAGTTCCGCTCCTTCCCTCCCTTCGACGTTTTCGTCTTTCCATGTTGTTTCACCACCACTCTACGTGTTCGTCCAGTCTTCGTTTCCAGCAGCTTGTCTGCTCTTTCTCTCCTTTCGAGCAATCCTTATTACGTCGGCCAGCCTCGACTAAAAGGTCCCTCTCCCAAACTCACCACGAGTCCTGTTTCACTGTCTTTCAGACAAATCAATCCACGCATCACTCACTCTGCGTCTTTGAAAGATAGCGAACAAAACCCTTCTTTTACTCATTGCCGGCTTGTTATCTCACGATACACCCTTTTTCGTTCTTTCAAACCAATCGAGACTCGAATCCAATTAAATCAACCACGACCTCCCAACGGTGATCATACAGCAACAACATCAACAGGATTACAGAGTTACCAAACATCCATCACTTACCATCTCTAAAGAGTACTGCACACCATCGTATCTTTAGACATCATCCGACAACTTAGCAGCAATGTATGCCAAGAACATCATCCTCCTGGCCGCTGCCAGCCTCATCGCCGATGCCGTGGCCGTCAACGTCCATCGCCATGGCCATGGTCAGGTGCACCAGAACCAGAAGAAGGATCTGAAGATTGAGACCGACTACGCTACTGTGACGGAGTGGGTTACCGTCACCTACGATCCCAACGCGCCTACTACTGCCGCTGAGGTCAAGTTTGCGGCGGCCAGCCACTCCAAGAACTTCAGCCGTACCCGCAAGTTCTCCCAGGTGTCATCATCCTCCGCGGCGCCAGAGACCTCGTCAGTTCCGTCATCCGTGGCAGAGCCCACACCAAGCTCTTCCAGCGTCGTCGAGGTCCCGACCACCCTTGTTTCCCTGGTGAAGCCCACCGAGGTCGAGAAGGCTCCTACCTCTATCGATACCCCAGCTGCCGCTCCGACTACAACTGAGGCTCCCGCAGCTCCTGCCGCCACTACCACTGAGGCCCCCGAGCCTGCCCCTACTACTGCTTCCGCCGCCCCCGCTGCTTCCGCCTCAACTGGAGGCAAGAAGCGCGGTCTCGCTTACAACGATCCCAGCCTTCTTTCCGGTTTTACCGGCGGCAACACCAAGGTCGGCTGGTGCTACAACTGGGGCCAGACCAACGACCAGTCGCAGCCTATCGAGTTCATTCCCATGCTCTGGGGACCTGGTGATAATCACGTCAACACGTGGGAGGCGAACGCCAACAAGGCCATCGCTGCTGGATCAAGTGCCCTGCTCTCCTTCAACGAGCCCGACAACGCGGGACAGTCTAACATCGACCCCGCCACCGCTGCTGCCGCTCACATTGCGCACATGAACCCCTTCGCCGGCAAGGCCCGTATCAGCACTCCTGCCATCACCAACAGCGGTGCTGATGGCCAGGGTATCTCATGGCTCACCCAGTGGGTCTCTGCCTGCGGTGGCCAGTGCCACTATGACTTTGCCGCCGTCCACTGGTACAGCGATTACACAGACAGCTTCCTCCAGCACCTCAAGGATGTCTATGCTGCTGTCAAGGTCCCCGTCTGGGTTACCGAGTTCGCTCCTGTGGGCAACTCAGTCGACTACAACGACTTCATCGCCACCGTCGTCCATGAGCTCGACAACAACCCCGACTATGCCTTCGTCGAGCGCTACTCGTACTTCATGGTCTCAGATGGCGAGGACCGCCTGGTCTCAGGCGGCCAGCCTAACAAGCTTGGCAACACCTTCGCTTACGGCTCGTAAGCGCGCCAAACAAAGTGGGCCGGCGTTTTTGCATTCTTATCATTCGTTGTAAGGGCAATTTAGGGGATGGCACAAAAGGGTATCGGCGCTTTCTTCTCCAGGACATGGAATGGATTACACTTCACTTCACTTCATTGTAAATACTTTGAAACTTCATTTCGATTGATCATGATGGATCTTTCTTTTTCTGAGCGCACAAAGGATGGTTGCAACAATGTTCATCGAGGTGTCCGCCCTGCCTTTGTCTCTTGAGGCACTTGTACTTGTTGAGGGCATAGAAGGGACACCGGACATTAGGGAATTCCTGTATAGACTCATGAGCTACGACCCCAATCACGGGAATTGAACAACAGTGCTTCTGCCCTGCCTCTATGAGCCCGCCTAAGCAATGATACCATCATTCATTATTGTGATGATCATACAAGCTTATACATTGTCTTATCTACCACTTTCTGACACTAGCTTTTGTTTGCGGATTTATTGACATTAGAGATCTACATTCCCAAGTATGTGCTCATCTCCAGTTGCGTCATCCGGTCTCATCTCATCACTTTTAAACAAGGGACGATCTTAGCGCCAAAAATGGTACAGTACAGACATCGTCTACGTCTAAAGCAGTATAAGCTTCTGCTCATCTTGGTCTCATCTTATGTCATACGCAACCTCAAAATGTCAATACGCATAGATAGATGTGGTTTACACGACCAGCCCCTCCTCGAGCGCCTCGTCCCGCTCAAGACGCTCGAGACCGGTACACACGGCGCCGTACACCCTAAGCGGCACCGCGACCTCGAAACTCTCGCACGCAATGTTCTCCACCGCAACGAGCACCAGTCCGCCGCGGTCGTCGCGCGAGATCTCCTCCAGCAGCGGATGCGGCGCATCAGACTCGTTCTTGCGCGGCACCTGCTGCTGCTGCTGCTGCGGTAGCAGCTTCCTGCCCTGGCCGTGTGGCTGACCATCGGCTTCGTCCCCGTCTGCTCGCCTTTCGTCTTCGTCTTCGTCTTCCTCGTTGATGGTGTCCCCCGCCGCCCTTGCGGCGTGCTCGTCGTCTTGCACGGGAATGACGAATTCCAGCCTGACCTTCCACTCGAGCGCGATGCCGCTCGTGACAAACTCCGGCGTGGCGGTTACGGGGATAGTGGGCATGAACACCGTCCGCCGCGCGTACATGGTCGCCTCGGAGGAGGCGACATATACCTTCCTCGTCACGCGGTGCACGCTCGCCTCCGACCGGAGCGCGAGGGACGGGTCGACGATGCGCTCCGACGTCTCGAGCGCCGCGTGGACGGCCAGACAGAGGACCTCAGCCCCGGTGAAGTCGATGGCGAGAGTCACGCTCTCGCCGAGGCGGTACGCCGGCCGCGCGAGCGTCACGACGCCGACGCGACGGCCGTTGCGGGCTATCTCGAAGCGGTTGGATGATTGCTGCGTGCCTAGGTTGGATCGGAGAATGGCGTGGTCGATGGCCTCTTTCGCGGTCGGGGACGATTGCCCGCCCGGGTAGAGGTGCGGGGTGCCTTCGTAGGCGGAGTACGTTGACTCGCGGCGGGAGGAGGGAACGGCTGTTGGGGAAAGAAGGCCGGGGCCAGAGTCGTTTGTGCGGCGGGAGAGGAGCTCGTCGGCGTAGGAGAGGAAGGAGTTTAAGGTGGACTGGGGTGTGTCCAGGAGCCGGTTCTTGTGGTTCGTGTCATTCTGGTTGTGTGGTTTGCTTACGCTGTGCACACGCGCTTGGTCGCGGAGAATTATGTAGGGAGACATCAGGTCGTGGCCGAGAATTTCGCCGTGGTCGTTGACACTGCCGAGGACGCGGAAGGGGATCTCAACTGACGTCACCTGTTGTTCTTTGGCGCCCCCTGCTCGTTGTGTGCCGATGACGAGACTGTAGGATATCTTCATCACTTTGCCACGATGAGTGGGCGGCAGACCCTTCGGCAGGCTGAAGGCATATTCGTAGGTCTTGCTTTCTCCTGGAGCCAGTTTGAGGTCCACGAATAGGACGGACTGCGGCGTCGATAGCAGAGGTATAGCCTTGGAGCTCGCAATGCCTCGCATGTCCTTGATGGTGCTGAGCTCGCCGCCGCCCAGGAGCTCCCCGATCGAACTGGTCAAGCTTCCCCAGCCGAAACCCCGTAAAAGTCCACTGTCTCGTTTCGAGGATTCCACGCCGATGACTCCGCCCCCTTGGCCGCCAACAACGGCTTTCCGCTTGACCTGCTCAAAAGGCCCGGGATTCACAAGGGATCCGTCCAGAATAAAAGACCCCTGGATCTGAGCGTAACCCATCATCAGGGCCTCGGGAAGGATTGCCGAGGTTGAGCTCGAGAGGTTGGACGGCCTCCGCAGGTGGGGTGGCCGCCCTTGGTTTCTCAGGGGCTGCTGTGTTATGTATTCGGAGGCCAAGGTCTCGGTCGAATTGTTACTTAGAGAGTAAAATTCGCCACTACTCCTCGGCGTACCAGCGATGCTGGTTGTGGAGAGAATGCGAGCTGCTGGCGCCGCGGTGTGCTCGTTTATAGTAGGGACCGCATCTTTTCCCCTAACAGGCAGGGCGCCAAACTCCCCGGGCGCAGATATTGGGCTTTTTAACCTTTCGTGGTTCTGTTCAGAGTGATTTGTGTTGGCGTCTGATCGCGGAGCCTGGACCATCGGAAACTTGAACGCGGCGAACGCGTCCGAGCCTGTTCCAGTCGTTGGAGATACTGCTGATACTCCAACACCGGGTGTATTCGGGACGGTCGAAGCCATTGAAGAACGGCCGCTAGAGACACTTCTGTCTGGCGGGTAGGAAGAGTTGAAGAGAGGCGACGGTTGAGACGTGAACGGACGATGTATGTATGAAGCTTGAAGGTGCGTTAACAGGGTGTCGCACGGCGAAGGTGGAGGAAGACTGGAACTACTAACCGGATCGTGGTCCATTCACGCCATTTCCTCCGCGAGGGACTATCTGTAGACTCGAGGCTCGAGCATGTCCCCTGGCCGGCCGTTGTGACTTTGCTGTAGCGGCAGCGTTATGCTGCTCGTTCCCAAGTGTCGTAGTCCCCATCGACACGATGGAGAGAGACCTCTTGTGGCTATGGCCATTTCCGCGACCGTTTGTGTTCCCACTGCCAGTGCTGCCGTTGCCATTGGCGTTTGCTGAACCGGCGCCTGCAACTTGGCCGTTCCTCGACCGGCTGTCATGGGGGGTCTGTGGAGACCACGGGATTGAACCGGCTCGAGCTCGAGAAGTAGCGGCGGCCGAGGGAACACTCAAAGAGAGGGTGGCTCGGTGGCCTCTGCTCGCTGGCGGCGGTGCCAAGGCAGACGGTGATTTGGAAGGATTCTGGATCTGAGCAGCCGAGGTCTGACGGGGATCGGTGCCGGCAATCGGAGGGTTGCGCGAATGATGCGGAGAGGCCCGCGAAGAAGACGAGCTTGGGGGAGAACCCGCTGGCCTGGCTACATTCTTAAAGGTTATTGTGCACTTGACTTCCTCGCCGGCGAAAACGGTCTGGTCATGCCAGCGGATGAAGACGCGGATGTTGCCATGACCTTCGGGAGACATGGTTATGCTCCGTCAGACGGGACAGACGGCAGCAGGCCAAGCATGCATTCATTCGAGGGAAAGCAGCATGACCGGCAGGCAGAGCAGGAAGTCGTTCGGGTGTCGCATAGGACGCAAACCGGTATCAAAGCAACCCAATTTTTGATACCTTGGAGGGACAAAGAATGCAGTGTCCAGATGGTGATGACGGCCAAAAGGGTAAGGGATTCATTCATTCGTACGGCCACGGAAGGAGCTCCATGCGGGTTGGGCAAATGCAGGGTTCATGGATTACATACGCAACTGCTTGGCTTCCCAAATGACCGAATATCAACCGAGTACATTACGTACCTCCCTTATCCTCTTGGTAGCATTCTAATTCTACCTCGAGAACATACCTATGCGCAATTTATAAGTAACTCATCATGAACATGAACGCGGAGCTCTCAACAAGTTTGATGTGGAAACACTTGTGTTGAATGATCTGCCAGCGGAACTTGGACGCTTGTGCCTTGTTCAACGACACACATATCACCCCGGGTACGAGCTTATCCCAAGGGACATAAATACCTAATTAGGTAGTTTCAAATTAACCACATCGACCGCGATATATCAACTCCAAAAAAAATGCGAAACCGTTACATGAAGAGGAAAGTTAAGCTCTTCATTCGTTGTAAGAGCGGCAGGAGCACGGCAGGCTTGAGCAGCTTGGACTGCAAGCAAACGCGCAGATATGGAGTGAAAGAGGAAACTATGGTAGAGAGGAAGAGGTACTCGTGCTTCCGGCCAAGACTGGTAGTCTTGTATAGTATAAGCTTCAATTCACTAAACCTCTATTCTTTACATTCTTCCTTTTCAAGTCGTCATTCTGCATCAAACCTACAATCTTTTCCTTATCACCTTCATGCCGAGTTGCTCCTGTAGCAAAATAAACTTTCACAGTCTCGCTGCTCACCAACAGAATGGCCGTCATAAAGTCTCTAGGTTTAAGTGTCAGCATCGTGATTAACGGCGAGGCTGTACCTGAGTATGATGACCCCGACCCGGAACTCAACCATGAGCACTCGCGCACCAAGACTGTCTGTAAGTACATCGAGTCAGAGGATGACTTAATATACTTAATTAGGTGCGCTGCCTTACCAAGCCATCGATGGCTCCCCAACCGTAAGGGCAACGTCCTTGAGCTCGGGGTCACCATCGATGGCGAATACCAGGTTACGAAGTGTCTCAGTTTCGATCACTGGGACAATGGAGTTTCAACCGACATTCTCGGAGTGCCAGCATATACGAGTCGAAAACGTGGAACGCTGAGGAAGTTCCAGTTTGGCTCTATCAATGCGCGTAAGAACAAACTGGAGGCTGCTGCGTTGACATCTACCTTGGGAAACCTGCCACTGACTCAACTTTTGCAGTTGGCGATGCAGATCTCGGGATCGTCAAGAAAGACTTGAAGCGAGTCGACAAGCTGGGTATCATTCGCATCGAAGTTTTGCGCACCATTGAAATTAGGGAGGATTCCGAAGTTCTACAAACCACCGCCGAAGAGGGACTCAAACTCGATCTTGCTGAGGAGGCATTGAAGGGACGGGCTGTGTCCCATGGGACCACGTAAGTAAGGCGTCGATCAGAACCGATACATGCCACTGACCACCTCTCACCAGCCTCGCGCCTGCCGTACGCGCTACCAAAGCTCACTTGGGAACTCGCATCAAGACTAAAGAGGTTGACAAGCAACCGTATGCCATTTTCAACTTAAGGTACCGCTCGATAGGTGGGCGACCTTGCCTCGTCCCTTCACACCGAAAGATCGAAGACTGATAAGGACCAGATGACCTCCGCAGCGAGCTGATCGTCCCCCGTTCACCTAGTCTCGATGCTTCCGCTAGGGTTGAGAACCTCAGCAAAGAAGAGCTTCACCGACTGGCAAGCCGGAGACTAGCCGAGGTGAAGGTAAGTTATATCATTCTTGTAGCAATTCAAAAAGCCTTTGCTGAGCCATTATGTTATGTCTAGGCTGAGAGGAATCATGCTATGGAGATGGGTTTCCGGGTTAAGCGTGAAGCAGATGAAGTGATTGGGACTACCCCAGATCGCCCTCCTAAGAAGATCCGATGGGCAGAAGAGAGGGTGGCCATTGATCTTACTGACGACTAGACTCTGATGAGCTGATTGGAATGGGTGGGCTTGACCTCTCTAAGTTCGCAAAACGCCCGGATGAGACGTGATTTAGTTCCAGGGGGACTTACGGAGTCGTCTGGGGTTTGGCTTCTGGGATGGCCGTGTACTTGGCCTTAAGTTGTTGAATCAGAGTTTCGTCAATCTTCACATGTGTAGTAGTGAGGTCATTGGGATTCGTGAGCTGCACTACTGCCATAGTGTAATGCTACAATACTGCAATGCTGCAATGCTACATTGGTTTCTACTAGAGTCTCATGTACCTCGTACTTCTAATCTTGAAAGGCGACCGGGTACTTGAGGTAGAGGATAGTTTTTTGACGACCGGTTAGGCCGGTAAATGCCTTGGCCCAGAAGTGTAGTTCTTACGGTAACAGCCAGGAAGTCTGATTCGCGTTGTGGTCGTTCGAGAAGTTAATAAAGGGGAGACTATAGTGCGTCCGGGTCGGCATGTCAACGAGCCAGATCTGACAGTGTCTCAAGAGGCCATGAAGGGAAACCTGTTTCTCACGGTACTGCGTAAGTAAAATAATCGGCACAATGTTTGGTGTAATAGATTATTGATCTCTTCTCATAGCTTGTCCCCTACCACTGCTATTAGACCAACCAGCAAGAAACCGTACACACGCGGTATTCAATGAACGAGTCGATGAGTGTCCGTACGCCATCTTCATCTTCAAATGCCGGTCAAAAGGTCAGAACCCCGTATATTCACAATCTTTTAATGACAAAACGTCTTCCATAAAATCAGATTCTCTTCAGAGTGAGATGGTCATTCCTCGAACACCCAGCCCGGAGGCACCCGACGACGGGCTTGATAGTCTCAGTCTGGATAAAATCAGGCGCCTTGCAAGAGAGAGAGACTTGCTGAGGTAAGGGTAAGCTTTCCACCGTCTTGAAACTCGTGCCTAAGGCCCTGAGATGTGTGCTGGTGGTCATATCAAAAGGAATGACAGTCGAGACTGAGACATCAGCTGTCAAGCGAGAGAATAGGACGAAGCGTATGATCTCAGCGGAGACTCACCAAGAAAGATCTTACGGACGAGGGCAGAGTGGGAGACAAACACGGCGTCTAATCACTAAGATCTCCATCGGGTAGAATTAGATAGCCTATCAATACAGTTTATTGCCACATCATCATGAAGTGAGCCTCATAACTTCCGCCGTAGGGTTAGCATGCTGGCGTGATACCCCAACTACGATTCTACGAATCCCGAGAAGGCTAGAGACCACATCTAAGCCAGTCCACATACTCGGAGTATTCGTTGATTGGGCTGATTACTATGTCAAGATGCATAATCCGTGAGACGTGACGAGAACAGCGGCGTAGAAACTGTAAAAAATAGGAAGTTGTGGCACCCATGGATCATCTGGAACATCCAGACGAGAAGGATATCTTGCTCGACATCGTCCTTTTGGAGAGGAAGTACGACTGCTAATCACAAGGGCGAGAGATGCACCATGCAGTGGAAGAACAGTATCGGACACTGCCAGAGTCTGGTCCCATCGCTTCATAATCTTGGATCACTCATGAATCTTGATCCGATTGATGATTAAATCTAGAGGCTCATCACGGGAGACCTCGCTGAGACAAAGGGGCAACCTGTCATTCCATCTCCAGGGCGTATATGTAATATGGACGCGGGCCAAGACTGGGATGCCTGCGTCGAGCGACTGATATATCGGACGAATAGGTGGGATGGACCGCAAACGAGATGCATTCGAAGAGTCAAACGACCGTTGTCGCTTGATTTTCCGATTCTGAGATATTGTTGTCTGATGGTGCGAGCAGCCGTCTGTTCGGGTTTGAACCGTGTTGGCCCAGTAGGTCTCGGATCTTGCAAACGCTCGTTATTTCTCCTAACATTTGCTAGACTGTTCCCTTCATGCGTGCCGCATTTTAAAGGTATCGTTGCCTGTTGCAAGGCTTTCAGAATGTAAAAATGGATGGGAGCATGGTCGTCACGTCCGCCTCTGTTTTCCCACAGCATCTCGTGTGTAACATGTTAGCAATGTAAATGAGGAAATGTTGCTTATGACAACTCGGCTAGTCTATCCACCCCCGGCATGGTCCGTAAGTCACAATGGTGTAAAACCCGAAGATGGATGGGGAGCGATATGTCATCTTCGAATTTAAGTACCGCTCTAAGGGTATGTAGCTCCACCAATCCTTCTCGGAAAGCATGAGAGACTGACTTTACCAGACGGCCTCCGCAGTGAGATGATCGTCCCTCGTACGCCGAGCCCGGACCCGGCAGCCAGAGGCCTCGCAGGTCTCAGCCAGGAAGAAATCCAGCGGCTTGCAGAAGAGAGGCTTGCAGAGATCAAGGCACGACATCCGTCTAGGCAGATGTGCTCCTTCAGAGAGGTGCTAACTCGATTCCAGAAGGAGAAGAAGCCCGCCATCAAGCTGAGACCCGGCGAACTCTTTGACCTTGCTAGCGAGAATGGCGATGGTCAGAAGAAGTCCGTGGTCAAGCGAGAATTCGACGAGGTGCTCGACATTACCGGCGGGGACGCTGAGGGTTCACTACATCCTGTGAAAGTTCAGCGACAACGCAAGGACCCGGAGACGATCGATCTTACCGACGACTAGCTCGACTCGAGCGGAATCAATACTCTTCCACAACGCAGCTGGAGATGGGAAACAGGTTAGTGGGCTAAGGCGTTTACGATCTTACTTCTTGATACCCCATCGGTGTCATGTCCAGCTTTTTGTTTTCGAGTTCTGAAGGGGGATATTGCCGTAACTGGAAGAGAAGATACCCTTGTGCTCTTCCGCACTGGTTACGTCCAACGACATGGCGCACATATACGAGCATTCTGCTAAGGAATGCCCACAAGGGCTTAAGTCTGCCGGAGGCTTATTTAGATAGATACAGAGCAAGCAGCACGTCCAGCAAATGATAATCAATGTTCATCTCATTAGCCATGTAGCAGTGCAGAGTCTACAATTCCCAGTGTGACTCCTTAACCATATTATCCCTCGAACGCCGACACTCATGCATACCGTCATCTGTCCATAACGCTTCCCTCGTCACCCCAGGCAGTCTTACACCGCACGCCCGTCTAGCCTCCGGCCCTTAGGGGCTTCAGCAGGCTTCTTAGCATCCGGTGCCTTGCCCTTGTCTTTATCGCCGTCACCCTCCTTCTTCACGCCGCCGCGCAACGTCTGGCCCTGACCAGCAAAATGCGGCTGCTTGGCAGCCTGTAGCTCGGCCTCCTTGTCAGCGTCTGTCTTGACAGGCTTTATCTCGTATCCGAAGAACAGCCTGTTCGGTCCCAGGCGGAGCGGCATGGGTCCGTTCCGGCGCCGCGCGGCGATAGCAGCCGGAGTCTCCGCCGGCACGGGAGTAGCAGGCTTGTTCGATGGCGTGGCTGTCTTGCTGCTCTTCTTTGACGGCGCCAGGCGATTGCCCTCCCCGAAGAAGTGGCCCGCGGCGACGGCGGCGTTGACAGCTCCCGGTGCGATGGCGTCGTAGTTGATGGCCTGCGCCATGGTGCCCTGGCTATGGAGCAGCCCGCCGGCCGGCAGCCCGCCGCCCCGCACGCTACGCGGAGTCGACGTACCGCTGCCCGCCCTGGAAGCCGGCTTCATCACAGAGGGCTCGACGTAACCCACCGGCGGGGCAAAGTCGACGCTGACGTCCGTCTCGATCATGCTGACACCCATCTTGGGGGTTTCGGGCTTGACGTCCAGCACCGCCATCTCGTAGATCTCGCCGTTGTACTCGAAGGCAAAGACGTCACCCTTCGTGACGGCGGCGAAGTTGCGGAACGCGTTCTCAAGTACGGCCCTCGGGTCACTAACTTCGAGGAACTTGACGGACTGAGGCTGGAGCTTGACGAGTTTCGCGAGTTCGAGGGAGGTGGTCTTGATTTGGATCATGTCGCCAACGTCGAGTTTGAGGGTTTGCATCATCTGGTAGAGGTGTCAGCCTCGCAACGCAGCATCTGAATATAAATACCGGCCAACAAACGTACCCATTGTGGAATATATGCCCTTCCCTCCTCAGCAACGAACTCCAGAACACCGGCATGGGTATGCTTCTGCTGCGCTCCATTTATGAGCTCCAACATGATCGGCCACTGTACGTGCAGCTTAGAGACCTTGTCGAGAGCTGAAGGAGGGAGCAGGATCTTGGAGCCGTAGTTGAGCTCCGGTCGCTCCGGGCCCGCGGCCATGACCATGGGGTAGCATCGGTAGTACTCGTCGAATCGCTGCACGACTGGGCGCCGGCCGCGCGCCATCTGGTAGAGATGCTCTGGGTTGTTGGGGTCGAAACCGCCGCCCCTTCCAAATCCATACTGGCTTCATGTCAATAGTCGAGCGGGCGGGGCGAATCGCTACATGAGATCAGCTTACCATGTTTGCGGTGAAGGTTTTGGTTGACCGAGGAAGAAGTGCAAGTCTGGTTATGCGCTGAAGATGTGTGTCGGTGTCTGCAGGTGAGAAGTCGTGTACCGTCTCCTCGAGCACGCGTTGGATTAGAGTTACCTGATGGAAGTTGAGGCAGCTACAAATGACGACAGCTGAATCGCCGCACTGATTGCTACCAGTTTGCGCCACTTGTCTTAGCACAGTAGGTACCTCAAGTGGTGCTTTCATTATCGCGGGGCAACTGTGGCGCGAGCTTCCATTTCAGACCCAGGTTAGCTAACCTTGTACAGTGGGGTTTCACAGCTGATCTCCACTGTGTCACGCTGATGCTAGTAGACTAGCGCTCCTCAAACCTTACCTTAGCTTCGCCGGCACAGTGCGTCATTCGCCTCTTAACAATTCTCCATCTTCAGCATCCCCAGATTCCATCACTCACAAGGTTGTGCTCCGGTGAAGCAAGCAACACCACAACAACCATCCAGAAAAATGTCATCACGCTTCTCAGCAGCGCGCCCGAAACGCGCCAGCGAAGCGTTCGCGCGCGTACACCACGGCGAGGACGGCGAAGGCGGCCCGTCCAACAAGAAGGTCAAGTTCGACCTTCGGAACCCCTCCGCGCTTGCGCCGGTCGAGGACGATGACTTGGACGAAGCCGACGAACAGGTCCTGGCGGCGGACGTCATTGGCGGTCAGAGCGGCGCCACCAAGCGCGGCGCCGTGAATGTCGACGGTTATGAGTCCGACTCGGACGAGGACAACTTCGAGGCCAGGGCGGAGGCGAGGGGGAAGAACAAGAAGAAGGGGAAATCGGTCGAGGACGTCGATCTCGCTGCTACAATGGACAACTATGATGCCAAGGCCGGCATTGGAGGCATGGCTGCCAATGATGCGGAGGATGAAGATGAAGAGGAGGTTGATATGTTCGGCGCAGCAGACGAGGACGGCGAGGGCGGGCTTGGGGATGCAGATGAGGAGGCCGCGGGCCGAGGAAAGGCTGGCAAGAAGGGCAAGGAAGTGCGGTTTCTGAAGGAGGATGAGATCGAAGGCCAAGAACAGAACAGCAAAAGCGGCGGGATAGTACGCATAAACGACGAAGAGAGCAGCGACGACGATGAAGAGGCCGTCGAGCTCGCAATACAGGAGGAGGGACTTGACGAGGAAATCGGCGCCGGAGGACTGAAAAAACACGCGCCCAAGATCGACGCGTTCAACATGAAGGCCGAGCAGGAAGAAGGTCGCTTCGACGAGGCGGGGAATTTCATACGGAATGCTGCCGACCCGAACGCGGTACACGACAAGTGGCTTGAAGGCGTGAGCAAGAAGGAAATGAAGAGGGCTGCCGAAGCACACGAGAAGCGCGAGGCGGAGCTGAGGCAGCAGCGGAAAGAAGAAGACAGCATATTCACTGCCGATCTGTTCAAGGCGCTGATAATGCGGCTAGACAAGGGAGAGACGACTTTAGAGGCGCTAGCGAGGCTTGCAAAGAGCCAGCTGAAACCGAAGAAGGTGCCAAAATGGAAACAGAAGAAGCAAAAGAACGGCACGGACGCGATGGACGTCGATACCGAGAAGGAATCGCAAGACCCTAAGCAAGCCAAGATACGCGAGGACATTACCGCGATCACTGAGGCTGCGGATCGGCTTTTGGGGAGGGATAATCCTGACATATACGACACGGAACGAGAGATGCTTATCAGGGAGTGGCAAAATGAGACGGGGGAACGCTGGGTCGAACCTGCGAAGGAAGCGGAAGAGCAAACTAGCACGACGCCGAGAATGTGGGAGTACCGGTGGATAGACGGCAGAGACGGCGCCGCAAAGCAAGGTCCGTTTGATGGGCCGACTATGCAAGCGTGGCAAGACGCAGGATACTTCGGAGAAGGAGTCGAATTCCGGCCAGACGGGCAGGAAGGAGGATGGACGCGGGTAGCAAAATTTGTGTGATATCTGTAGATGCTCACCAAGGAGGAAGCACAGCCCTGGGCAATCAAGACTTTGCCTGAATCAAATTTCCAGACTGCAAGGAGGCAGCGCATTACTCGTACATGATTCTTTTGCTATGTCACATTTCCAGCCGACGACCTGTGACACCTAAACGCCGAAACAAAACCAGAACCACCGCCCGCTCATCCAATGTCCATGCGATCGCCTCCATTGGTGACCGCAAAGTCAACCGCACCATCGATGCCGATGAGCCGCTTTTCCGAGTCGCTCACAAATTTGACGCTCCGAGTAGGGTCGTAGAAGAGCTTGAAGCTTCTCTGTACGTCCTGGACATCCACCTGCTTCGCGCGCCTCTTCGCTGAGACCAGCTGCGATGTGGTGATCAGGTTGCTTGCGTACCGCAGACCGGCCTCAAGTCCGATCTTGGTCAGCAAAGCAAGAGCATCGGGAGAGACTTCCACCTCCTCCTCTTGAGCTCGGATGGAAAGGATCTGCTGGATCTCCTCTGCGTTGTACGCATGGGTGTTGATGATGGATACACGGTCCAAGAAGTCTAGCGGCAGGCCATGGGGGCTCTTGTAGTCTGTCCCGCGTATCTTGGACACACCCCTGTTGCTCGCCATTATGACGATCGGGGACAGGTCGGTCTCAAGGGCGCGATTGATATATGAAAAACACTCGATGTCGAGCATGTGGACTTCGTCAATGAACAAGACACCTGGCACTATCTCTGCCTTGCCTTCTTCTTTCCATTCGGCGACCTTGGTATTAATTTGGTCCCGAATCTCGCTGCGAATCTCGCCCGTGTCACCCGAGAAGAGGGCCAAGAACCCCTGGGTCCTCGAGTTGATGACGTCGATCTCGTGCAGAGACACTGTGTGTACGACCTCTTTTCTCTTTTGTAGCTCGCCGTCGGGGCACTGTAGGAACTTGGTATCGACACCCATGGCGTCGTAATCGCGGGATCGCGCGTATGAGCGGCCCAGCTTCGTGATCTTGCCCGAGGACTTGTCTATCGAGATGATATCGCCGGCCATAACGCGCTCTTTCGTCATGGCATCGATCATCTTGGTGCCCATGTCGTACACAGCTTCCATATCTGTGGTCTTGATGGTGAGTTTGCCCAGCTTCGCGCCGCCAGTGACGCTTCTGTCGATCTGGATCTCCACGACCTCGCCTTCCATTATTTCGCTCTCCTCCTTGATGCGCACGCCGATGGACTTCCGGAACGCTTGTGTGAGGGCTTCTGTTTTGGACATCTCGAGGGAGAATATTTCGGATGACGCGAGAGATGTAAAGGGGACATCCGGGCCAAGCGACTGAGCCATACCCATCGCGATTGCGGTTTTACCGGTGCTTTGGAAAGGGGCTTGTTAGTATAACATCCAGATTGCATCTGGCAACATGTCGTGGGGCTGAAATACCTGGGAGGACCGGCAATGAGAACAGCGCGACCGGCGATCTTGCCCTGCTTGATCATCTCTAGGACGACAGCGGCCGCCTTTCGTGCTTTTGCTTGGCCAACCAGACCCTGTGAGGCCGCTCGAGGCTCTAATGTGTCCGCATCGACGCCGAGGCCGCGGATATGAGAGTGGGCAGCAATGAGGTTGAGGCCCCGAAGCTCCTTACTCTCCGAGACGGTCATGACTGGCTACAGCCCAGAGCATTAGCATTGTCACCGTATCGAAAAAGAAACATGTGACACAACGTACTGCTGCCATGATTTGTGTGTTTTGTAACCGTAGATGTGATATGTGGTGGTCGTAAGATATGGGATGTCCTTGGTTTATGAAAGGACGTCTGTATATTTTCCTGGATGAGGAAATGCACGAGGCTGAGATATTCACCTTGGTGCACGCCGCTCACCTGGAGGCGCGACACAGATTTTAAGCGCCGCTGATTGCACCCAGGGCGTGGCTGTATTTGGGCGGCCTGGTACGTACCCTATCGGAAGGGAATCCGGGGTCCAGGTACGTACCGGCCAAACCCCCACATGTCGCACGTGCAAAAGCTCAATTGAGAGGCGGTAAGAACCAACCAAACGAAGGAAACCGATCTTCACATCGTTTGAAACTGCATCCTGTGTACAAATCAATCAACAGAACAACCCGGAAACTTGAGACAAGTAAACCAGGCAACATTTTCAAGGCGTTTATCCTGAACAGTGATCTGGCATCTGTCTGCCCACCCTGGAAGATCTCGACAAATGAACACCCAGGGCACCCCAGTTGAGGTGGAAATTGTGCTTCAGCTCGCTCCTGACATCTCCACGCATCAAATTTAGCGGTGAGGGCCCGCTAATTAGAGAGATTGAACCTGCCGCGCTAGAACCCGCCTTCACTGCGGAACCCTAGCTGGCAAGTTACTAGCAGTTTAGCATGGGACGCAGCGTGACGCGCCTTCCACTCAACTAGGATTGCGCTGCTGCAGAAAGTGCAGTGCTTGCAGCTGTAGGGGGCCCCTCCCCCCAGAGCACAAAGGCTTAAGTTCGCCGCTTTCCCATTCACTTTCTTCTTGCATCTTCAATCCCAGGTTGCTCTCCTACCAAACTTACCTTCACGTCATACCTGCTTGCGCCGGAGTTCAGTCAATGACGACTTGTGCCCGCCGCATTCCTGACCCCTTGCAGCGGGACTCACCTTGACCGCGCCACAACCGTACTTCCCGTTTAGGCCGGCCCGAGACCTAAACGGCGGCTTATATCGGACCGTCATGGCTTCCCATAACCCATACTCGCGCCGAGGAGATGAGGCATATGATACATGGCGGCCCTCCCGCGACGACAGACAACGAGATCCCAGAGATCGTGGTCGTGATCGTGGTCGTGACTGTGAGAAGCCTTCTGGTCCTCCTGAGATGTCCCGCGATCCTCCCCGAGACTCTTCTAAACCCGGCATGACTCCTACAGGGCCAAAAGCTGAGCAGCTGGCTTCTTTTGGTATGTCCTCCTCCATAGCTGCGGCGCTGACTACGACTGCCCGGCTCGTTCGTACTAACATGCACTCTTAGCTGGCAAGAGTCCTCTCGACGAGAACTCGAAGCTTGAGGATGTCCTGCGCCACTGGATGAGGACCGCTCAGAGGAAGTCCCAATTAGAGCAGAACATCGACCTAAAGCGACAGGCACAAAAGCAGCGGAAACAAGAATACAACAAGTCAATGGCCAAGCATACCGAGTACCCGTCAGTTCCCGAGTACCAGAACAAGTTCAGAGACAGGCATGAGAAGGAGTTGGCCAGCCTCGAAGATACTTACAAGGTGGCAGCGGTCGAGTTTGCCAAGGCAACAGAGCAACTCGCGGCCAAACTAGCGCAGGCAATGCCGCTTGAGATTGAAGCACTTGTTCAACGACATATGCAAGGCCAAGCTCAGAAGCCTGCCAATGTGGACGAAGCTAGGATCAAGGCTCTTGAGTCATCTCTAGTGGCGCGGATTTCCAGCTTAGACAGCTTGATCAAGAGCAAGACCGCGCTCCTTGATAATGAAGTCAGGCATGCTCAGGACAGTCACAGGGAACTCAAGGAAAGTCTGGAGCAGGAGAGGTCCGAGTTCGAGAACAGATTAGCCGCGGATTTCGATAAGAAGATGACTGCGCAGCAAAAAGTTATTGAAGGCTTATTGGAAAGCCACAAGCGTTTGGAAGATCAGATCTCGAAAGTTCAAAATGATCGGACGACGACAGCAGCCCAACCCGATCAAGATCGACAACAGGAGCCAAACAGCGCTCTGCTTGCAGACATAAGCAAAATCCGCTTGGAGAACGGAAGACTACGGGACGACATCGAGTACCTCGGAGCAAACGCAGCTCGTCGAAGCGAGTTGGGTGATTTAAAGACAGATTGCAGCGATGCCAAAGTCGAAAACGCGAGGCTTGGCACCATCCTGTCCCAGGTCAAGGACGACAATAAGGCCCTAACAACACGGTTCGGAGAATATGCAGAAATGACCAGACAGCACCAGGTTACGGTGTCTAGACTCGATACAACTTCTGGAGACCACCAGCGTGAACTCTCTCGACTCGATGTCGTGACAAGACGACACGATGACGAGCTCTCCCAACTCGATCAACTGACCAGAGACCACCAGGACGAACTCTCCCGCCTTGACCTGAGCATGCTCGAACAGGTAGCCGAGGGCTGGGGGTTAGAGTGGCCCAATGTCTTGAATGCCCTCAAGACATTTGATGGGGTCCGAGTCCGGGTAGACAGACTGGAAAAGGACTTTCCTGATGTTTTCCGGTATAAGGATCGCCGTGAGCTTGTGGAGAGAGACGCTTATGCTTCTGCTCAGACGGCTGCCGAAGTTAAGGACCGCGCGGTTCGTCTTACAGCCCAAACAGGGGAAGCCGTCTCGCGACAGAGTTCTGTGGGTTCGAAGAGCGACAAGGAGGACCCCGCCGTGCAAGATCTCAGGTTGCGTGTATGGACAATTGAGGACAAGCTAAGAAAATCCGAAGAAAAGCTCACCCAGGCTGACGCCTTCGAGAACTCGGCGTTATTCAAGATTAGCCAAGTCCAAGACAATGTCGCCCGCCGTGTCAAAACTATCGAGACCCGCCTGGACGAGTTCAAGGTAGATAATTTCCTAGGCGACATGCAGGAGCTCCGTGCCGAATTTCAAGGTATGGGCGAGAAAGTGAATTATTTCAAGACTCAGGTCAAGCAACTGGAGGCCCGTTTCGAAGATTTTTCACGGCGAGCACTGGCGACGAGCATTCTACAGTCTGATCCCGAGGTCAGCAAGTTTAAGACAAAGGTAGAAAAGTTTGAAGGCGACTTTGAGAAGTTATCGACGGAGGTCCACGACGTAAGCGCCAATTTCGAGTTCTTGAACCATCAGGTCACGGACCTGGACAGCCGGTACAATAACATCACGACAAAAACGCTTGCGGAACACATCCTAGCACAAATGGAGCTTGTATATCCCACCAACCGGGAGATAATTGCGAACATGCAAGAGCTGCAGCGGCGCATGACCTGCATAGAACAGGACATGAGGAAGGCGGAGGAGGAGAGCAGAAAAACGAGAGCGGCCGTGGAGGAGCTTCGACAACAAGCGAATCTCTCACTCTCGGAGAAGCTTCTTGGCGCTGGGAGTAAGAGAAGGAGAATTGACGAGGGTGCTAACGGCACCCGTAGTCCTCGACTCTCTGCGAACGGGACGGAGAGATCCCCGGGGTCTCCAGCACACACGCCGGCATGACGAAGCTGACGCATGAGTTGGCGATTTGAAGGTGGAATTATCAAGCAGTGGTGTCAAAGTACTGTCCGTTGCGCAGTATGTTGACAGCAATTCGCATCTGGCTGGAGTTGAAGCGTTGAGTTTAATCTACCTTATACGTATCGATCGGTACGCGAAGGCTACATTGTCTGGATTCATAAATTATGGATTCGGACCCTCAAAGGAGCTGTGAGGAAATGGACGGCAGAGTGGACATGATACCCTTGTATGTAGAAGTAGAGCCTACTGTTTGGGACGGTAAACGACATATCCGGGTGCTGGAGAGACGGAATCCACCAACAAAACCTTGATACATGTCGTATCTTTCACAGGTCTGATTGAGTCCTGATGTGTTACTTCCTAATCCGCTCAGCTCTCACATGTGCGCATAGGTAAGGCGGCTGTAGGGGTGGAGCTCGGGAAGCTAGGCGAGACAGGTACAGGACAAGGTACAGGCACTGAGACTTCTAGCGCTCAGCGCTCGATGCCGCGCTTCGGCGGATCATGCTAAAGGATCCTTGCTAACAGCCTGAGCGACAGACCACCCTTAACAGTAAGGTTCTGAGGTTGTCCCGACTCCCCCGCCTGCAAGCTTGTAACAAAACAGAACATCCCATTCTTGATTCGCGCCTCGCATCAAGCCAACTGGCCCAAAACAGACCCTCTCCACTCCACCTGCTGTTGCTGTCTGTCTGTCACTTCCATCTGGGACCCCAGCCGCTGCAAAGTCGCGACTACGTACTTTTCTACCGGTGTTTTTTTCCTTCAAGTTTCAGCAAGCATTGGATCTGCAAGCACACCTCATCTCACCTTGACAGTACGAGAGTACAACTAGACCTTACTTTCTACGGATTTACACCACCTTAATCAGTAGAGGTACCCAAGGGAACCCCGTACGACGCAGATCCACACCTTTCCACTGCCGTTCGCGACTTCCTTTCCACCCCCACCTACCTACTACCTAACCCTGCTCCTTCCTCACCTTTCTTGATTCCATACTAGGAGTACATATGCGAATGCCCTCATCTGCATCGCTCCGACCGCCAATCGATATCGCTATCATCGTCGCATTCGCATGAGGTTGCACACCACGCTTCGACCGATCTTACCTTTGTGGGAGATGGTCTGTTGTTCATCGACAGCCGCCAGCACGACAAGCTGCTGCTGCCCACCGTGACGTGCAATAGAAACCCGATCAAGCGGCAACACTTCGCTTGCAGTCGACTGCTGCCCGTCTGGTACGCTGCATTTCCCGAACAAGAATCATATTCTGCTCTCACGTACTGTCTATTGTCTGGCCTAGATTCACCGTGCCAATTGCGAACCCTACCTTATTCACTGAACTTTCTGCTCGAGCGACTCCACCGCTAACTATTGTTTATATTCCCAGGCCCATTCACCGTCCGATAAGCTCCGTCGCTGTTTGTATGTGCAAATTTCTGTCCTCGACAATAGGGTGCGCAACTTGAGTGCGTGTCGCGTTCACCCTGCGACCAATACATACCCTTGTGCAAGGACTGCGAACTTTCCAACCACCCACACCTCGTTCTTTGTCTGCCGTCCTTCCCTCCGACTCTCGCAACAAAAAGCCAGATGACCTAGCAATGGAGGTCAAAATGGATGGTGTGGCCGACGTAGCAAAGAGAGCACGCTTGATTGCTGAACGCGTTCTGCCTGGACGCCCGCACCATCTGACCCTTAACCCAAACCGCAAGTACACTCCGCCGTCCGGGTTCTGGTTCACAGGCACGAGCTCGCGACTTCAATACCTGACGAACCTATCCGACGCCGACCGCGGCATGCTATTGACCGTCCCCTACTTCGAGATTATGGATGAGCCCGAGGTCGCCAACCCGGTCAAGGCTGTGCAAAAGGGGGATGTGAAGAAGAAGATGTCGATGAAGGACTACAAGGCTCGGAAGAAGTCGACATCTCCTACAGATAACGATCTGTCGGTGAAAGCGGACATGAAACAAGGCCCGGCGGCTGATGCGACCGCGCCAGAAGAAAAGGATACAAGCCGGGAGAGCAGACCCAAAGAGACGAATGGGCACCCGATTGCCAGGTCGGAAGCTGCCCGGTCAGAGCAGAATGGGGACAGGTATGTTGAGGCGCTTCCTCTGAGTTTGGGGTGCGCCGATAGGCACGAAACTAACATCGGCTGCTGCGTAGAAGCACGTCACAGTCGAAGAACGAGGCCAAGAATCCGTCAGCACAAAACGCCCGGAAACGGCACCCAGATGTCCACGAGAATAATTCGCCAGAGAAGAAGCTCAAGACAGGAGACGGTCTGTCGAGACTTGACAGTGCAGGCGACCCGAAATCCAGCACCCAACGGAGTGGAGAAACATCGAGGGACAAACCAACATTACAGGAATCGAGAGACGCGAGGGACACGAAAGATCTTACACCTTCGGGGGCGGCCAATGGTCGACTGCAGGTGTCGAGCGATAAGGACAAGGACCTGTCCTCTCCGAGGTCAACAATCATGGTCAATGGAGCGCGGTCACGGGCTGGAAGCTCGACTTCAACACCGCGGAAAGGCGATAAAGGCGATGCGCTCAAAACAAATATACCGCCGCTTCTGTCACCACCGTTCCAGATGGATATCGGAGAGAACGCTCCCAGTCCACGGAAGAGACCGGCGGGCAAAGGGCCTCTCAAGGGGCCGAAGATTGCCGGCCACTCGCGGACAAGCAGCGCATCCAAGCCCCCAATACCGGACTTATTATCGCCTATCCACCTGGGTCTTAATGAGGACCACGAGAGCCATGGAAAGAAACTGCAGGAGAAGAGTAAGGCAAAGGTGCTGACAGCGAGCAATACCTCCAAACGCCCGAGGTCGCTAATACCGCCCTTGCTTTCTCCAACGCTTCCACCGATTGTTGAGGAGGACCTCAAGCGCAATCCGGCGCCCAAGGTCATACCATTATCGCAGGTCGCAAGCGTCGCAAAGAAGATGAAGACTTCGGGCGAGGCGAAAACACGGCCAGAAGAGTCAGGTGTGCGTTCGAAGATTGTGGTGCTAAAGTACAAGAAGGCGTTGAAGGCGCGGGTTCAGGCAATCCTGTCGCTTCCCTCGAAGTCTCGCAGGGAGGCCCTGAGAAAGGAGCGCTCAGCTAGTGTAGAGCGCACGCCACCGGCAAGGAAACGGCCACTTCCAGCAACAGAGACGGTGTCCGAGGTTCCCATCAAACGAAGCCGGCCCTCGACGGACGCACTGCCGCCCAGACTCGCCGCACCGACCACGCCTCTCAAGAACAGCGCAACGTCCATGATCCGCGTGCTGTCCAACACATCCCAAGCCAACACGCCGGGCGACTCGACCCACCTGACTCCCGGCGCCGCCGAACGGCCGCCCACGAGCTCCGAGAACCTGGACCCGGCCATTCTGGCGAGATCGGCTGCCCAGCGCGACCGGCACGCCAAGCATACCAAGCTCGGCAGCAAGCTGAAGCACACCAAGGACGCCATCGTCCGCAACCGGCCGCCGGCCAGCGTATCCGAGTCGGAGAACAAGCGCGCCGCGGCACTGCACTTCGAGATGGTGCTGTCGTACATGATCGCCTTCAAGGCCTTCAACCAGTCGCGGGTGCTGGAGCGCAAGGCGCTCGACGTCGGCATGTGGGAGACGCTGCTGCCGCACTTCCAGGAGCTCAGGGTGCGCACCCACCGCAGCCGGCCGCTGCTGGCGCTGGCGGTGCAGATCCACGCGCTGTGCCTCGAGGAGTACTGCCAGGCCTTCACCAGCCTGGACGAGAAGGTGGCGGCCGCCGCGTACGTCCGGTGGGCCAGGTACGCCAAGAAGCGGCGCGAGGTGTGGGAGGAGGCCCGCGCGCTGACGGAGAAGGTGGACGAGGGCAAGATGAAGGTCAACCTCGGCCCGTGGACGTCGGTCGACGACGCCGTGTCCGCCTCGCTGCTCGTTCTGCGCCGCTGGGCCGGATCCGAGGGGGTGGATTGGAAGTCTGAGCTTGAGTCGCCGGGCGGTTAGGGCTGGCTTGGCCGTGATACTGGAATGTGTGTATTTTAATGCCGGGAGGCACGCTTGGCTGGGTGAACATGCATATATACCGGCCAAACGAGGGAAGGGGAAGGGAGGGGCGACGACGGTGTATTCTTGTACATGTATTATGACCTGCGTCGGCGTGTATCCCTTAGCAAGGGAAGAGGTTTCGTCGATGGGAACGAACCACAACATGGCAGGACACGGTTGTCCAGCGGACGGAATGGTCGAGGAAGGCGGCGTTTTTCCTTTTGAGAGACATCTCAGCGGTATGGTTGTTTTTCTGTTTGATCCGGTTTAAGATATCCCCCGGCCACCAACAACAAGGGCAGTCGAGACTGCCTTGGTGTGCCGCAGCTTTAGTTTTAACGTCATTCATCCTCACTGGAGGCGTGGGAGGCAGGCTTAGGAGCAGGTGGTTGATACCAGGTAGCTTGATACCATTTCCCAGGACCGACGACTGGTGCTGTATCCTTGTTTCTGTCGAGTCTTACTGTCATGAAAGGGAAATTGACGGACTTGACTTCACGAGATATAGATGTCAGATAAGATGGCCACGATCACTGCTGATTTATGAATAAAATCCATCGATCTACGACTGCCTGATTCCCCTCCGGGGTATTCGCACTATTGATACTAGCGTACAATGAGACCTTATGAACAGACCAGACCACCTTTTCCATGTCCATGAATGCCGGGCAACCAACCTTCTCTTCAGGAGGAGAGGTGGTTATCCGAGGATGTAAAAGTGAAAATTCAGCGCAAGATCGACTCAACCGGACCAGGTGGGTTATCAACTCTGTTATGTTGCGGCCAATCAATCAGAAAAGAGCAGAAAAACAAGCCAAGAGTAGATCCAGCAGTAACCATCCAACCTCAGGGTCATCCCTTCCATGAAAGCCAAGGTTTACCGGTTATTTGAGATGTCTCGAACTTGGCGATGCCCTAGAAACCGTCCCAATGGAAGAGACTGGCGTTACCGCCAGCACCGTACATCACGGCATTGAAGGCGGCGATACCGTCATCGGCGTCAGCAGCGGGGAGGTTGTCCATCTCGTGATCTTGCGCCACGTGCTGGCCTTCGGTGGTAGGCTGGGCGGCGGTACGACCTCGCTGGCCGGCCTGGACGGTGGGAACGTGTCCGCCGCCGTTGTGCTCATGCTGACGCAGATTGGCGGTCGAGGCAGTGGTAGCATGGGCCTGGTAGCCGGTGGCAGCATCAGCAATGGCCTGCTGAGCGGCAGCGTTGCGGACCTGGCGCGCGCTAGTCGGGAGCGGAGTGCGGGCCTGTTGAGCAGCAATACCGGTAGCCTGGACCTGCTGAGCGTCGAAGGGGGCATGCATGTTGGCCTGGGCGAAGTGGTTGGACGGCGTGAAGCCGCGGTTGTCGTACGTCAGTTGCTTGCTAGGGTCCGAGATGTCATCGCGCTCGGTGCGAATCTGCTCCTGGGAAATCTGCTTGAACAGCTCCGCTTTGGCCTGGGCGTTCTTTCCCTCCGAGTCGTCCGAGTCGTCCGAGTCAAACTGCTCGGGCTTGATGAGGGTCTTGAGAGCGTGGTCATCCTCCATTTTGTCGTCCTTGAGCTTGGAGGTGGCGGCAGCAGAGACCTTGGCCTTCTTGGAAGACTTGGCCGCCAGGGGGCTGTCGTCTCCGGGCGCGACCGGGCTGGAGTCTGGAGCGCTGCTGCCGGCTGGCTGCTTCTTGGCGCGAGGTTTGGCCGGAGTCTTGCGCGGCTTCTTCTCCGCGGAGGCGCCGGGCTCGTCATTGTCGGCGCCACGCTTTCCAGGCCGGACTCGGGCGGCCATGGGAGTGGCGGTCTGGAAGCCTAGCTTCTTCTTGATCTGTCCGAATCGGACCTGGATTGGAAGAGTTAGTCAAGGGTGGCTTTGGAGCGATGACTAGGCGAAATGTGAATGAGACATACCTTGGCAGTCTCAGCATTCTTGAACCCAGATGCCTCTGCGACCTTGTCCCACTCGGTGTCGAGTTTGCTCTTGTTGAACTTGATGATGTTCAAGAAGAAGTAGGCCTCGGCAAGGGTTGGCTGGGGGCACGCCTTGTCGGCTGGGGCCACGGCGTTATCGGGCTTGACGGGGGTAGACATATTGACTGAGCCGGTAGAAGAGCCAGACTGTTCCGATCAGCCGAGTCCAAGGCCGGTAAGCTCCTTCCGTCAACGAGAGGGTAAGCGACGTGGGTTGGGATGATGTGGGTCAGAAGATGAATATCTCGAGGTAGAGATACTCTTTTGAACGTGATATGATGAGGAAGGGTAGCAAAGAGATGATATAGTGCGCTAGATGGGGTTGTTTCGGTATCGGGAATATATCCTACAAGGGAGCGGTACCTATGATCCTAAACCGAAGTACGCAGGAAGGCGATACTCAAGGTCAAATGAATGTGAGCTATCGTTGAGCCAAGAGGTTGGGTCAGATCAGCTGTGCTAACTGTGTTGAGCGAGCGAAGGGAAGGATGGGCTTCGCCGAGTCCAGCGAGATTATATCTGGCCGGCAACGTAAAGTCAAGGTAAGGTGAACGGATGATGGACATATCTTGCAAGGTGAGCTGTGATAATAAGGCTTACCGAGAAAAACACGACTGACTTTGGGCAGTACTGACGAGAGGAGAAGATGAGCTTGTTCGGTTAGGGAAGGGATGGCCAGGCGAGTGTTGGGATGGAAAGGTAGATCTAAGGAGCAGAGAAGTCCAAGAGATAGGCGAAACAGAAGGGAAAGTGAAAGTGATGAAGCGGCAGGGAGAAACGGGGTGAACAAGCCGGGACTGAAGACGAGACTATCCCAGTGAAGATGCTGGCCGGAAGTGATGGCAAGCCAAAAGATGTTGTTACGTTAGGTTGCAACTCCTCGTCAGGTTGTCACCACTTCCATTGCTTTCTCGATGTGCTTTGTGAGATGATGCCTTAATCTGTGATCTAAAGTCCCGTCCTTGTAGGCGTGCAACGAGAGAGCGTCGTCATTTCGTGATCAAATCTCCATCTAGACCTCGGACGGAACCCATTGAGGTCGGCAGTGGACATGTCGTCGGTAAGAGCGGAGGTGAGAGATAATTCACTGTCACACACATACAAGACGAAGTCCTGCATGGGCAGACTTGCCTTTGGTGACGATAGGAACCGTGATAAGACGAATGAACGTATGGTGGTAGTGGTAGATGGCACAGAATATCCATATTGTCCAGTCTCTGACCATCATTCGGCAGACACTGGCCGAACTCCTGTGCCATTAGTGGCAACTGGTCTACCCAAATATTTCAGAGAGGAGACGCCACATATACCCCTTGCAGACCAATATCCTCCTTCACGTAAACGTAGACATCAGGAAAGGCCACCTGACTGGCGCAAGATAGTGCTTCCCAATGACCAAATAGTAAGAAAAACCCGTTCCTGGAGACACATCGAGGACATCATATTTCGGGCAACCAACCTCACAACCGACGTGGATTACAGCTCAAACGCAACTCTCAGAACCCTGTACGATCCCAATCTTCATGCTTCACCATCACGTGGTTCTCATCCGGCTCCATCATAGTCTCGGCTACCCGGAGCTCCTCGCCTGCGAACTGGGCATGCTGGTGTACACCGAAGTCTTGACCAGCAAGTTGACTATGTTGATGTAGGCCGAGCCGGTCACCGGCGAGGCTGCCGTGCTGATGATCGCAAGGCCCGGAGGAGTACCCGCTGAGCTCGAAATTGGTACCGAAAGAAGGATATGCATGGTCGTGGTTCCAGCTCATTTGCTCGTGGCCGTGGGCACAGGACGACGACCCGGTGAAGTCGAAGGCAGCATCCGTGTGTAGCATGTCGCTGCTCGGACTGGCTCCGTAGCTGGAGGATGCAGCCAGCGCATCCGAGTCACTGCACGGTGTCAGGAGCCTTGCTTGGAATTGCGACTGCAAATCAGCCGCAGACATCGGTGCCGAAGCTGTGGTGAACATGGAGCTCAACATGTTCCGGTCTGGGGGCGGCTGCGACATTTCTTGCTTTACACGCGGCGATTCTGCTTTGGGAGCGACGTCTGGGACACCGGACTCTTGGGAGTCACTGTCCTCCTTGATTCCATCACCGTCTTTCGACTTCTTGACCTTTCCGTCCTTCTTCGCCTTGGTCACCCGGTTTTTGCTGGTTGTGGTTCGATTGCGTTTCTGTGGCTCTATCCCAAGCATCGACGCTCGAAAGCGCGAGTAGCGCATCCGGGCAGCATGGCCGTTGGTAATGTCTTGGGCAAGGATTGGATCGTGGGCAACCTTATTCCAGTCGATCTAGCATATTTGACCGATTAGCCATTGGGAATACCATGATACGCTGAGGGATCACTCACATCCTTCAGGCATTTCTGTTGCAGAATGGCGAAGAGAAATCTGGTCATGGGAGTGTCGTTGCCGGAAGACATGCTTGCAATGGGGCTGCTTGGCTGATTTTGGGTGCAGCTTCTCGACCTCGACGAGTGATAGTACCCGCCAGCCCGTTGAACGAGATGCGAAGGGCGGGAAGGGTTCAATATGAACCACAGCTGTGGAGTTTGAGTCCGGGAGGGTTACGCAAGGCAGAAATAACCTTGGTCGGGATGGGATGCTCGACAGTGGAGAAGTGAGTCACTTGCTGCCGAGATGTGAAGATCGGTGAGGCGAGGCTCTGGTTATTATATGTCTGTCTCACCAGACGAGATACAAGAGCAAGGGAAATTAGCGACAATGGTCGGTCTTGCGCCGATGGAGGGTAGATTGGCAATCCTGACCCTGTCGATGGGATAAAGAATCACTCTTGCTGGCATGGGAGACAGCACTCGACACCAAGAATAGGTACGTGGTAGACTGTTCCTTCATTGACACTTGCAACCAAAGGAGCTAAAGTGCAACTAACATGGCTGCTCAGCGGGAAAGTGCGCATGGATAAGGCGCCACGAAAGGAGCAACACAGGAAAGAGAACAGTTCTGGCCCCGGCAAAGCTTTCTTTTTTTCGAGCACTTGATGGTCAATTTAGTCATGGCGATAGCAGCTGTCGCAATGGTTGGCTGCCTGAAGGGAACAAGAAGGCACCCTTTGGAGCCAACTCAACGAAATCGAGCCACCACCGCCAGCGCGGGGCTGTCAAATGGGTGGGCGAGAGATAGGAAGACGCGGCATGGCGGCACTACCGCGTAAAGTGGTTTCGCTCCCTCGTGTGCTGATCCCTGCTCGGCCACTTCCCCGGACGGACACCTGCAGCCATCTCGACCACTCAGAGCGCTGTTGAGTTCTAGATATGCGAAGCTAAATGCGCAATCTGACACTCGGTGGCGAAACTCGTCGCTGCTCTAGGACCGGATCTCGTCGCGAGGAGGGGAAGACAAACAACGATGATTTTGGCAGGACAACCAGCGATGTCACCGCTCGTACCTTGCCCAAGTGGCCCATGCAAGCAAGGTCAAGTTCCCCAAGCCGCGGGGGGGTGTGGTGCCATGAACTGATGAAACCTGTGACTCATTCTAGTCACGGAATGGTAATTCAGGTGGTTGGGCATTGGAGGAAAGTCTTGCTAAGATGGCTCTGATTGGCAAAGGAACTGGTGTCCCCTGTGTAAGTTCATCCCCCCTGAACGAAAATGGAGCCAAACGCTCAGTGGTGTGTGGAAAAGGTCTTCGTCCCGAGTACAAGATCACCAGTATGACAAGCGTTGGCCAAGGTAAAGATACAATCACTCAACAGTCTGTACCTAGGCAATGTTGGGAGTATGTCTCCAGACTGGGTATTTGGAAGATCGAGCACATATTGTGGACCAACCCCTCGGCTCAAACCCCTGTCTCACAGCTTGTCGCCTTTCCTGCCTTGTAGGCAGTGACCAGTTGTCGTAGTACCCCTCTTGTACCCGTATCGCAAGGAAAAAGCAAAGCAAAAGAGGACTGAGAGAACTTGGTTGCCGGAAAACTAGGATTTGATGAAGATTAGGTTTGCGAAGCAATTTCAGAAGACAATCCCTTGTTGTACGAGCATGCTAAGTACCAATAGACTCGGCAGTAATTGTACCCAAGTTGTTGAAATTTGAGAGCAACCAAGCCTGGACTTGGATTAAAACAGCCGCAAGAATGGAGGAGGTTGGAAAAGACGACTTGTCGTCCAACGTGCATGTAGCTAATGGCACTGTCTTCGCGATAATGGCGCCAGGTCAGATGACTGCGGGTGGATCTGTACTTCTGTTAGCGCTTTGATAGCAGTGAGGCTGTCGAGGCTAGAGTGGGCAGCTGGCATGAGCTCAAGACTCAGGGGGTCTTCCCAGCCTCCTTATTTCTGATTGGTGACCCCGGAGCAGACTCTCCCCAGGAGCCCCTGAAACACAAACACGCAAAAGCGCCACAGCAGACGCACGGACCTCTGCCAATGTAGAACTCCGCACCAAGTTCTACTTGAACCTCTCAGCATCCCCCATCTCTAACAATTTCCTTACCAATTACTATCTGGACTCGCAAGCAATAACTCCACAAAGTCTTAACAGCTATTATCGACTGGTTCCGCCCTAGGCGTGTCGCTTTCGCAATGAACAAGAACTGGAATGATAGGGCTGACAAGGACCTCTTTTTCACCATCCTTTCCATCAAGAACATCGGGGTCATCAGCGGATCAGAATGGACCGCCATTGGCAACCACATGCGCACTTTGGGCTATGGCTTCACGAATGAAGGTTGTCGGTGAGTAGACAGTCTCCACAGTCTGGGTGTGCAGCAACGGTACCTTGGTTGTGTCTCCTCCACATATGTCTTTGGTTATCCATTGTCCCTGCTCTTGGCTGCTGAAGCGCGTCCTAGGTGCCTTCATATACCTGAAAGCACCTGAAGCAAATGCTTCAATGGTCACGTGATACTGTGTAAGCCCAGGACAACACCCAGAGTTGGGAGTGTCTTGCACCTTAGGATCGGTATCCACTGTGTATAGAAGGAGTTCACGCCCGCTCCTCAACATTGTGCTCTCTGCCATTGTATCATGCTCTGGCCGTTCATGTGCTGGCTGTTTCATGTCTGTGATGCTGTTCTGTAACCTGTCCGGAATATGTCAGTCGCTAATCATCCATAGACAACACTTTCAGGGCTTGAGACGAGCCCAGAACAAAATCGAGGGATCTGTTGCCTCACCGGTGGATAGTGGCCCCAGGAAGCTGGGCGACCCGACGTTGAACCCCATCACGCGTCGGCCCGGACCTGGTCGAGGGCGTCCGAAGAAGCAAGCGTCCGTCCCGCTTGGAGGAGCAGCTGTAGGACCTGCCACAGGCCCTGCTCCAAGCCCTGTTCAGCAGCCCTTGCCTCCGGTGCCTCCAACAGTTGCGGTACCGGCACAACCCGAAACCTCAACTCCAGCCTCAGAACCCATGGCCGTCGATCCCAGTCTAGAGGACTCGGACGAGCAGCCAGCCAAGAGACCAAGGGTGGAGGGGACTCAGGAACCGTCGTTGGAAGACGAAGCTGTTCTCAATGCTTTGGCTGCCCATAACAACCCGAACACGGTAGACCATTATGCACCAGAGTAAGCCCCTGCTCTGCTTGACAGTCCTACGCCATCGAACTAACAGTTTTTAGCTTCAATTATGGCGAAGCCTAGCACGGCTTTCCTTGGCGATCAGGTATAACACGATTCGGAGCGATGTTCTTGACTGAGAGACATGCGGTCTTTTCTGGCGTTTTTTATCTTGGCGGCGTTTGGTATGTTAACAGTTAGCCGAACAGTTCTAGACCATTGACTTTACCTACCTTAGAAACCACTGCATAAGGAGAATAACGAAAGACTCAACCCTTCAACTGATGCCGCAGAAACCCACAGGCCATGCTGCTCTGCAATTTCTTGCTCAAGCTTGCTTGCTTCTAAGAGTGCTCTTCTTCTCTTTGGTCCTCTCGGACAAATGCCATGCCGCTGGTCGACATCAGCACGCTCAGGGGTTCATCAAGGGACTGATGAGTTTCTGCTTTGTTGTTGGTGGATTTGTCAGGAGGCGTTGTGGACAGTGTTCCGTGGACCTCAAAGGCCGTTGTTGCCATGGCTAAGGAAGTTGTTCCTCGGGGAGCCCCTAGCCCCTTTCGGCGCCCTTCCGCAATTTCGGGGGTCCGCCTTCCGACAGCCGGCTGTCACTCTGTCCGCCAGTCGGCTACCCCCGGGCAACCCGGCGCCGGACGAGGGGCGCCGACGAGGGGCGCAGAGCAAGAGTACCTTATCCAACCTTACCCTTCGTCATTCAACTCTCACGCCTCGTCGTCTTCCTTTTTCTTCGCACACCACCCTTTGCCAAGTGCCAACCCCCAACCTTCCAGCCTACCACACTGCTACCTTTGTGCCTTAACCCTCAACCACCCATATCCACTTCACTACAATGAGCAACTCGGAGACCAGCCAGAAGGCCAGCGGCCGTACGGAGAAATGGGGTCCAGAGGCCCACCTCGTTCTCCTCAAGGGCCTCATTGCTGCTATCGACGAGGAAAACATGAAGCCTTCGAAGCATAAGGACCTGGTTTTGGCGGTCTTCGCGGCTGAGGGACTTGATGGATACACCTGGGAGGGTATCAGGTAAGCCCGCTCTTTCTCTGTTTTGGTTTTTTTCTTCTTCCATCTTCTCCTTTACACTGTTTTGGTTTGTTCCTTCTTCCACATTGCAACCCTTCGAGCAACCCTTCGAGCATCTCATCTATTATCCTATTCATCGTCTCATCAAATCCCTCACTCCCATTGCCCTCACTCGCCCAAAATGCCTGTCTGGGACGATAAGGCCGACATTGATCTCCTGGTATCCTTGTACAGCGGGATCCAGGGCCAGGGAGGGATAACCAAGGACATCCAGGACCGAGTCGTCGCAGCCATGAGGGAGAAAGGCTACGACGATGTCCACTGGGACAAGATCCGGTAAATATCATACCCCCGTTTGGATTTCTTTTCGAGTTCTTCCGTTTGCTCTTTCGTGTTACAACCTTTCGTCGTTCTTGCTCTTCCTCACCCAAACCTCCTCAACCCTTCAACTTCCCCAGACCTCATCAGATAGCCATCATGCCCAAGTACGACAACTTGAAAACGGACATCTTGGAGGCCATCTATCATGTGCTCCAGCCGTCTCTTACCCGGGAGCAGAAGGATGAGGTCCTCTCTACTTTGAACTCCCAGGGTTATGATATGACCTGGAACGCTCTTCGGTAAGATCATACCTGGCGTTTCCACTTTACTTCCTCTCTTCCTCCCTTCTTCCTTCTACATCTCCGAATATTTTCAACATCCATCCTGATATTCGATCCCTCTTTACACACGTACACACGCATCCACTTCCTTGAGCTCTTCTCTTCCGAAATGGCTGCATCACGGAAGCTTCAGAACTGGTGTCCTCAGACACACGAGGACATCCTGATAGCCATCGTGGACCATATGAAGCTATCCTCCGGAGATTGGGCTCAGGTGATTGATGCATTGCACGAGTGCGGCTACACTTTCACTGAGAGTGCCCTGAAGTATGTGTATTCCAGTTGCCTGGGACTAAGTCTAGTGGTTTTGCATTTCTTCACCCTTGATTTTCTGGTCGTTTCCTGACAGCGAAGTCGTATTTCCTACAAACCACTGCCTCAACAATCCACAAACATCCTCAACAACATCTTTATTATCCTCCTGCCCAATCTCCCCCATCATCGAACCCATCATGGCTACGGTCTGGGATGATGCGGCGCACTTGTGCCTTCTTCAGGCTGTCTTCGACACCGTCACTTTCACCGCCGAGGAGTGGCAGAAGATCCTTCAGTTCACGCGGGATCGAGGCTACAACTACACAAACGGCGCTGCAGTGTATTTCTCCCCTTGCACTCTCTTCTTAGTTCTGCTCAGTTCATCTCACTTCCTCTCTTCTTTCCCTTCTTCATCCCATCTCGACTGCGCTGCAACCTTCGTTTCGTTTTCGTCTCTTCCTCTGTCACAACTCAAACCTGTTACGCGTTGCACATCTTGACCTTTCACCTCACATCTTCATCACTGTTCGCCTCGTGGTCCATCTACGATATCTCAATATGGCGGACCAGCGTATGACGTGGGATCATGATGCAGACAAGGCTCTGCTTGGCTGCATCACTGACGAGCTCGCCCCATCCCAGACGCAGCTTCGGGGCGTAATGGATCGCATGCATGACTTGGGTCACACATGCACCCTCAAGGCTATCACGTACTTACTGCTCTTGCGCTGCGACTTCTGTCTATTAACCTGTTTATTATACACGTCTTTTAACTCATCATGGAGACGTTCTTATGCTAACATCCCTGTCCAGACAGCATCTCCAGAAGCTGCGCAAGAAGGAGGGCGGCGATGGTGCAGCTGCGGGTTCCACCGCCCCCAAGGCTGCCCCAGCCCCCAAGACTCCGCGTAAGCGTGCGCCTGCCAAACTGAAGAATGGCACCAAGACCCCGGCTTCAAAGGGCAAGCGCAAGGCCACCGATTTCACTGCTGCGGATGATGGCAACGACACCGACGAGTCCCCCATTCCGTCTGCCAAGAAAGTGAAGGGAGAGTCTTCGGTCGAGAGCGAGATGGAGTGAGTTGCCGCGATGTACAACAATTTCCTATCACTTGCCACTAACATTTACTTGTTTTAGGAAGTTCGTCAAGTATGAGCTTGGCGAGGACGACTCCGGCGCCGTTTGATTTCGTCAGGCTTTCGACCATTCAAGCTGCCGTTCGTTATCAGGTCCATACGAACATCAACTTGTTGGCCTTTTCGCCACCACAGTCCATCACGTTCATTTTTCTTTTTCGGATTGTCCAAGACTTTGGCTTGCTTTGCATTTTCACCATATGCTAGCTTGAAGTTTGTGGAGGAGCTTGGAACTTGCCACAACGGATGGATGAGGTATTGGTCATGAGATGCTGAGTTTGACAGCCTAGGATAGTGAGATCCGTTTACTGTGGCTTTCTTCACCCCGGTCGTTTGTTAGGGTTGGTTTCGGATACCCCAGGGCAGGATGCATCATTGTCTGCACTTCATTCGGTTCTAGACCGACATTGGGAAATGGACTCTCATTCACACATTTTATTGATCTTCAGTGCTACTTGTCTTTCGTGATATTCGACTACCATCCTCTGCGAGGGCAGCTGCGACTTAGACGCAGGCTAGGTTCCGGAGTCTGGACCAGGAGTCACGTGTCCGTAAGCAGGAACGTAGGCAGCTTGGAGAGAGGCGTCTTGCTCTCGGTCGGACGTTTTCATATTGGAGAACGTACTTTAGTCAATGTTATTTGCTGCCAGACCTGTGGGACTTCTCATTCCAGCTTCGATTCGAGAAACATGATGGTTACATTGAGCGAAATCCATGGACCTCAGGGATGAACAGCTTCAAATACTGCCACATGTACCAGCGTGTCTGAGGCGCTGAGCCGATCACAAAGCGTAAGACTCAGCTCTCCTTGCTTGAAGGAATAATGGTGAATACATGGTTTGACTCTACAAAAAAATGGCCCTTGTTATCTCTGATATTAGACATCGGGCAAGAGGTTTTATCATGGTTCTATGTGATGAAGATGGGTTCAGTGCAGCTCATTCCTGGCAAAGGTAATTACATAGATGTGTGACTCCTGCACCTTGATAGGTAAGGTACTTACTAAGGTCGTCTATATCACCTAATCCTCGTATATTACCCGTATAGTATTTTTACAAACCCTTACTAGGAACCTAATTATTATGTTTCTTTCATGTTTTGTAAGCAGGAAACTTGAGATGCTGAGCCAGACCAAGAGGACACAAAGTGATATTGCATGCCAGTAGTTCAAAGACGTGGGATTCTATGTTTCAAAATATATCTATCTCAGGCCAGCCCCATCATCGGGGTATATGCCTGATCTGAAGTTGACTTGCCCACGACATGACCAGCGAAGGTTGCAGCTTGCCTTCTGGTAGACCTTGGGTGTCTGATTTTTATTTGACTGATGATCAAGTCGAAGCCACTGGTCTGTCACCTAAATTTGACTTACCGTCCAAACTTGGCTTTGGTGGTTATTGTTGAAACACACTGCGATACCAGTCTCTGCGTCTACTACCTCCAGCTTGCAAAATTCGACTTTTCAAATCAATTTCCACCCAACCTCAGTCTTCCCAATCTCACTCAGACCTTTCTCACCACGAAATCTTCCAACCTACATTACCAAACCGTCCACGTCTCAACCGTGTCTCTACATCACCAACCTCACCACCAACATCATTAACTACCATCAGCTGCACGTAAGTTCGAGATGAATGAACACCTTACTGCTTTTCATATTATCCCAGACCTCTCCTTGACCTTGAAATGCTAGGTCTTCTAACAAGCTTACTAGCAATAACTACCGCAAAAATGCCTGCGCTTGATACTGAGAGCCAGTTCAAGTTCCTGATCTCGTGCATCAAGCACTCCAACTCCGGCAAGGTATGCCATACTTGACCGTATATGACATCTGTTCGTCAGAAACAAGCTAATATTGTGCGCAGATTGACTTCGTCGAAGTTGCCAATGAGCTTGGTATCGTCACCAAGGCCGCTGCGTAAGTCGACGTCATCTCTCTTAGTCCAGCCGTCTTCTCCAGGCTATTCTTGTTTGTCTCATAAGCACCTATTATGCCCAGCGACGCTAAAATAAGCACCCATCTCTAGAGCCAAGCGATATGAGCGCCTGATGAAAGCGCACAACATCGCTCCCAAGGGTGCGCTTGTCGGTGGTGGTAATGGTGCTGGCGGTTCTGCCGGTGCCACCTCTTCTCCACCTGCCCCGAAGAAGCGTGCTACCAAGAAGCGCAAGGTCCAAGCTGAGTCGGACTCGGACGACGAAGCCCCGGACGTCAAGCAGGAGGTGAAGAAGGAGGTCAAGTCCGAGAAGAAGCCAAAGGCCGAGGCCAATCATCCCGATGACGGTTCGTGCATGCTCAGTGATATTCCCGAGGCTCCGTCTAGTCTTATCAAGAAGGAAATAAGTTGCGGTGACGGTGTCGTTGTCGGTTCCGGTACGGGTGACTACGGTGCTCTTGATGTTTGTCACGCCTGTGCGACGCAACAAGCTGTCAAGCAGGAACCCGCGCTCAAGCACGAATTCGGATCTGAACACCAACACACACCATCGCCGCATCCTCATCCTTGTCTCGATAACGGCGGAGCATCCTCTCACTCGATGACGCGGGTTGCCACGTTGCAGTCTTTTGGCTACGAAACTAACTCGGATTTCCAGTCTTTGATTCAGGCGCAGATGCCGAGTCCGGCGAGGACGCTTGAGCCACCTACTGGCGTATCTGGAGTCTATCCTAGTGGTGCAGCCGGTGCTTGGATCCAGACCGGTCCGCGGCACTATTACTGGGACGACAACGCTCGGATATAGGGAAAGGTGAGTCCACACCCAGAAATCGACCCATGTCTTGTAACAAAGCTAATTATTTATTTTTATTTTTTTACGTTAGATGCTTTGGTCTTCGTCTTGCTGGCTGAAATAGTGGGAGTCGCGATGGCCTTTTAACATGCCTTTGACTTTGAGTTTGAGGAACCAAGTCCAACTTAGGTTTTCGGATTTACATAGAGAGGGATAAGAACTCAAGCATTTGGCTCTGATAGCCCGTTTACGATGCGATATCATTGTGAAAACTCGATGCCAATGGCACGACCTTTTCCCATGCAAATTGCTTCCATTCGCATGTCGCGACTATCCACAACGTGCATCTTACGGCTTTGAGTCAGACTCTGACACAGCCACCTTCCATTTCCATAACTTAGATATTGCAACTTTTGGCTTCTTGAGTTTCTACAGACAAGTCGCAAAGATGGCGCCTTCCCGTTGGCTATGTGTTGACATGGGGATCGCGTTCAGGCGCCTAGGTCATGTGACAAGGAGCTACATATAATATTTTGGCGGAGCGGTTTCTTCAAGAAGGACAAGAAGAGGAGAAAAAAAGAACAAGATTCGGAGCGCAGTTTTAGAACACACTTTTAATCAATCACCACTCTCTTTTTGCACATATTGTTCGATTCGTATTCTTCTGATCAGTCCAGCGCCCCTATC